>CM038794.1:143323974-143882387 GCA_021764765.1 Vicia sativa
GATCAACCCTTGATCAAATGATGAAGGTAACTTCAAAATGAGGATGTTGACCAAAAATCATGAAGTTTGACTGTATGTTAACCACAATTGACTTTTTGTCCAATACAACTGATTTTCAACCATCTGAACAATTGTCTGAGGAAACTTGACTTCTGAGGCTTGAAACTTGTCATGGAGAATCTTTGAAGCATATGAGGAGGTATGATGACCATTGGAAATTTTGGAAGTCCATCTTGATCTGAGAATCACCAAACCCTAGTTTGGGTTGATTGTTTAGGAGAGGATTTGTCTGATCAACCCTTGAGGAATCCTTGAGCATGAATGTATGAAATATCTTGAGAAGATGGAGGGCAAATTTTGGGGTATGACAGGTGTACTAAAGGCATTCATTGCTTTCAGCCGATGCACAAATGCAGCTGATGTGGCTTTTGTTGAAGTAGTGTTTCTTTACCAAGACGATTGTTATAATCTAGGTACGTTATTTTAGTTGCTCAGGTATTTAGAGTGTCTTTTTGTTTCTTTTTCTTTCCTTCACTTCTTGTTGTGTCTTTGTTTGTTGTTTCCTCATGTATTTTGTTCGGATATGAGTAGGTCTAGAGTCTATGAAGGTTATGTTTGTCAGCTTGTGACTAACATAGGGAAAAAGGGTAGTGTTCAGATGTTTTTAAGTTTGAGGTCAATCTTTGCAGTTGTTTTTGCAAAGATGTTGAATAGGATGCATATTTTGAGTTTGTTGGTTCTTGCATTTTTTGCAAGTATTTTTGTTCTATGTCTTGTTTTTGAGTTATGAACACAAAATGTGTCTTGTGTTTTGAGTTATCCAATATAGAGGTCTGGCTCTCTATGTTTGTCAATGGATTGTTCAAGTGTTTATTTCTGTTAGTGAGTTTTCTCTTGTGCTCTAAAAGAGGATGTTGTGTCTGTAATGCCCGTTTTATTTAATATTATTTTATATTAATATTTTTGAGTTACCGATCGATATTTATTTTGCGACGAGAATAAATATATTTATCGATATATATGATAATATATTTGGCGATGTTTCGTTCGGTCCGGTTTTTATTCCGTTCGGTTTGGTAAAATATTATTCGGATTCGATATTTAATTCCCCGAAATTATTTTAATTAATTGAATTAATAATATTAGTAAGTTAGGGGTGTGGGGAGAAATTTTTGAGGATTGGGTTTTCACCCTTGGCTTACTAGTAGAAACAACCTTATAAAACCAATTTTTCCCCTTTTCTTTCCATTTTCTTACACCAAGCCAAACATAGAAAGCATGGAGAGAACAAAAGGGTTTGGGAGAAGAAGAGCAAGAGCTTGAGGTTGGAGTTGTTGAATCTTCATGGATCATCCAAGCACTTGAGGTAAGGGGTTTGATTCTCCATCTCATATTGCTAGGTTTTGATAGTTATATTTTGGATTTGGGGGAATAGTTGATAAGTTGATTTATAGGGTTTTGGTTGATTGTTTGTTGAAATAGATTAGGAGAGTTGAGTTAGGAGCATGAAGGAGGAAGATGGAGAAATGCCACGAATGAATGGGAGACGCCCACCCCGCACCTTGAGGCGCCCAACCCCTCCCTTGGACCATTATGGGACGTCCGTCCCTTAGTTGTAGGGAGATACAGCGAAAAAAATTAAGTTGCTGTGTTTTTTTTAATGTTCTGCTATTTTACTGTCTTCTGCATAATTCTGCATAATTGCCATTTTGCTTCTGTTTGTTTCCTTCATCCCGATTTCACATACTACTAGTTAGTATTAATAAAATATAACTAGGGCATAAGTTAGCCGATTAAATTTGGAACCCGATTATGTTCCAATTTTCCGATTTCGGTAATTTCGGCGACGGAGCCACTTGCTCTAAATTCAACGAAAATTGACGTGCTAGCTAAGTTCGACGTGTAGAACGTAGTGGTGAGGTTAGTTTTTCGAAATTGCGAGTGTTTACGAGACTACCCGAACTAGGCCAAATTACGGTTAAATTGAATCGGTTTGCGTTTTAGTAGATTTAAGATACGTATGGACAACCCGATTTCGATGTTGATGATTACGATTAATGCTGGTTATTAAGAATGACTTTTGCGACGATTATTAATGTTTTGACTATTTTTCCGTTTTTGAAATTTGGTGAATTAATTGATAATGATGTGGTGAGAGTAAACATAATGTTTGCGACGGTGTATTTATTAGTGAATACTTGTTGATATGTGATGCGATGATATATGTCTTTGTACATGATGATGTGATGATTATATTGATGTTGTTAATAAATGCTTCCGATTTGTGAATGCATGATTTTTGATGATGATGATGATAAATTATTGGTGATGTTTTGCATAATGCAAATATGATGCGACGATATATTTATCTTGATGTGGATAAATTATGGCGACGTGGGATTTATGCCAATCTTGATGAGCGATGATGATGTTTTTGCGTTGTGTTGTTTTATTGTCAAGTCACATACATTGCATTGGCAACGAGAGCTTTTGTGCCAAGCGACGAGGCTTTTATGCCAAGCGACGATGGGCTTTATGCCAAGTGTTACTAATTATGGACAAAGCGACGGATACCACATGCATAACATAGTCGTGTCTCATGGAGTCAGTTATGTTTATGTTTGAGTTGTTTGGTGTTGGGTTTTAATTGATTGATGACGTTGAATTGCGATGATATATGATGCTTTGTTTGGTGATGACCTTTAGGATAAACATGAAACGAATATGATTTGATAATTTCATGATAACTATGCGGTGAATATAAACGATGAGTTTTTCGATGATTTAACTTGATGAAATGCTTAATGCAAATATGACGTGATGATGTTTGTGATGATGGGCTTTTATGCCAAAAAGCGACGATGGGCTTTAGCCAATTTGTGGTGATTTTATTTATGTTGCTTATGTTATTAGCATTGTTTGATGTTGCTGTTTGATGTTGTTGTTTATGATTGCCGTATTGATTAGTGACGTATTAACTTGTGACGATTTCGTGGTGAGGAACGTTTATGTGTTGCTGTGACGGTTTATGTCAATGAGGTTATGGAGATTAAGTGTAGATTATACACATTAGAATGACGATTAAAGTAAGTGAGTTTGGATATGTGTTGGAATTGCACTTATTAATCTATACCCTTTGTAATTCCGAAACTATATATATTTTATCATGCCTTTAATTATATATTTTGGAGTATCTCACCCTTTACTTGTATCGCCGTTACCTTTATATTGGTAACGTGCAGGTTATGAAGACGGAGTTTATAGCTGCTATTAGTCGGGTCGGTGTCGCTCTAATACGTAGCACTCGGGGGGAATAATTATGTTGTCTTGTTGTTGTTCTTTTGTTGTTTTCCTTTTGTAAATAAGAATCATACTTTATGAAAATATGATTTGTTAAGGAAGTTTAATAAAAGAAGATGTTTTGATTTTTATGAATCAATTTATGTTTTCCGGCGATGCTATGTATCCGAGATTTTTACTTTAAAGCAAACTGTTTAAAGTAATTTGGTTTTGAAGGTGTGATGCCTCAGTATTGAATTTATGAAATTTTAATTTACTCTGATTTTTGCATATAAAACCTTGGGTAATATTGGGGTGTTACATTAGTGGTATCAGAGCAGGTCGGTCTGTCGGCCAGGTTATTAATGTGTTTAACCCTGTTGTATGCGATATGTGTGTGAAGCACTAGCGGTACTTGCTTGTTTCTATTTGTTTGTCTACAGAGATGAGTTTGAAATAAGTGGGGGAGAAGTTTTACTTCTTCGTGGCGCTTGTGGCTTAGAGATGGAGCCTCAAGCAGGGTTACACTTTGGTAAGTTGAAGTGTAAGTTTGAAGACGCTGTTGTAGTTTGGTAAAGATGGTTTATGTCACCATCATGTATTACAGGCCCATAGTATTTGGTCTAAAGTCTTATGCCAATTCCTTGGCTTTTTACCAACATGTTTCTTAATCAAACCTATTATTACTTTATTGGCTGCTTCGACCTGACCATTTGCTTGAGCATAATATGGTGTTGATGTTAGTAATATAAACCCCATCTCTTGGGCAAATTCTTGCATCTTCCTACCAGTAAACACAGAACCTTGGTCTGTGGTTATGCTTTCTGGCAATCCGAACCTATAGATAATCTGTTTCTGTATGAACTCAATAAAAGCCTCTTGATCTACAGCTATTAATGGTATTGCTTCGATCCACTTGGTAAAATAATCTATTCCTACCAAGATATATTTCTGACCTTTAGATGAAGCAGGATTGATTTCTCCTATTAAATCTAATGCCCATCCTCTAAAGGGCCATGGTTTAATGATCGAATGCAACTCACTTGCAGGAGCATGTTGAATCCCTGCATGTTTCTGGCATTCCTCGCACCCTTTAGCAAAATCTATACAATCTTTGAGCATGCTGGGCCAGTACATACCATGTCGAAATAGCAACCATTTCATTTTATGGCCTGCCTGATGTGCCCCACATGTCCCATTGTGGACCTCTGATAATGCTAAATATGCCTCACTTTCTCCTAGGCATTTGAGTAATATGCCTCCTTGGGTCTTTTTGAACAATTCATTTCCCATAAGGACATATGATAATGCTCTATATTTTATTTTTCTGTCAACATTCAATGTTGGATTTTCTAAATAACTCACTAATGGACTTCGCCAATCTGTATCTGATAAGGTGTTTATGGCTAATACTTCGAATCCATCTTTATCACCACAACCTAATTTAATATTTTCCAAATCTGATGGCATGAGTCTAGTAGCCATAACCCTGCCTCTTATTTCGACCAAATCCTCAAAGTTTTTGGCAGAAACTTTATACCCTGAAGCCAATTGTGCTAAGTCATTTGCTTCTTGATTTTCTATTCTGGGTATATGCTGAATATCCATGTATTCGAATTTTTTGAGTAGCCTATTAACTATGGCAAAGTATGTCATCAGATTTTCCTTTATGCATTTGTATTCCTTTGTTATCTGCTTGACCACTAACTCCGAGTCACCTTTAATTTCGACTCTAGTTTCCCCCAATTCCAACAAAGCTTCAAGTCCAACAATAAGTGCTTCGTATTCAGCTTCTTTGTTCGAGCAACGAGGACCATCTAACTTATACTTGAATTTTGTTGGAATTCCTTCAGGAGAAATTATGAGGACTCCAACGCCACTACCCTTCTTGTGGGTCGAACCATCAAAGTATAATTTCCAAGGTTGCGTTTCAACATAACCCATGACAGGCTTTTCGACCAATGAATGGTCCACAATGAAATCAGAAATCACTTGACCTTTCACAGCTCTTAAAGGCGTGAAAGTCAAAGAATATTCTGTCAAATCTAAAGCCCATTTACCAACTCTGCTATGCATTATTGGTTTTGAAAGCATATGTTTGATAACATCGAAATGAGATGAAACATAAACATCAACAGGCTTTATATAATACTTAAGTTTCATACAAGAAAAGTATAAACAAAGACATAGCTTTTCTATATTGCTATATCTAGTTTCTGCATCATTCAACACCCTACTTAAATAATATATGGCTCTTTCTATGCCATTACTATCTTCTTGTGCTAACATACTACCTATAGTAAATTCAAGAGATATTTACGCCTCATGGGCTTTCCCATGAGGGTGGAGACAAGATAGAGGCTGAGAGATATCTTTGATCTTGTCAAAGGCCTCGATGTGCTTGCTCCACCAAGGCTTGGCCTTGCTTTAAACGAAGTAGTGGAGAGAAAGCTTGAGTTCTTCCACTTAGATTCGAAATGAACCTCCTGAGAAAGTTAATCTTCCCCAGCAAAGATTGCAGCTCCCTTTTTGATGTGGGTGCTTTTGTCTCCATGATGGCTTTGGTCTTATTCTGGTTGATTTCGATTCTTTTATGAACCACAAAGCCAAGGAAATCTCCAAATGCACACAAAATGCACATTTAAGGGGTTCATTTTAAGCTATGTTTTCTCATTCTTCGAATGATTGGCTCAAATGATGCAAATGGGTTTCGCAGATATAGATTTGATGACTATATCATCAATATACACCGCATAAATGTCTCAATAAAATCATGGAAGATTGAATTCATTGCTCTTGGTAAGTTGCCCCAAGATTTTTAAACCAAAAGGCATCACTACCCATTCATAGGTGCCTAAAGCTCCGGGCAACGAAATGTCTTGGCAACATCTTCTTCAAAGAATAAAATGATTATAACCGTAATATCCATCTAGCATACTTAGGTATTCGAATCCTGCAGCAGAGTCTATTAACATTTCTGCCAGAGGCATAGAATATTCATCTTTGGGGGTCGCAGTATTTAAATCCCTAAAGTCTATGCATATTCTCAGAGAACCATTTTTTTTAATGACAGGTACTATATTTGCTAACCATTCGACATACCTTGTGGTTCTGATGAATTTACAACGCAGCAACCTTTCGACCTCGGCTTTGATCTTTGTGAGAACTGTTGGCGCGAACCTTCTAGGAGTTTGTTTGATGGGCTTCTTGCCATCCTTAATTGGAAGTCTGTGCTCCACTAACTCTCTCTTTAAACCAGGCATTTCGTCATAATCCCACGCGAAGCAATCCTTGTTTCTCTTGAGGACTTCGATCACCTCTTGCTTGAGACTTGGGTTGAGTTTTGCGCTTATGTAGGTTATTCTTTTTGTATTGTCATCCCCCAAATTTACCTCTTCGAGCGGATCCTGTGATAACATTTTGGCACCTGAGTTTGTAGGATCCTTCTCGAAGCCCAAGGGTTCCTTGTCATAGATGGCATCGAGCCTTTGATCTATTTCGTGTTCTTCATAGGGTGAGTCTTTCGAACCATTCCCATCTATTTCGTTTATTTCAACTATAATTTCTATTTCACCTTCTTGTATTCCTGTCCGAACTCAGAAGGTAATACAGATACCACATTGCAATTTAAGTTGAGTGAAGACTCCCCCTCTGATTCGAAGTTGTCTGTCAGCATATCCTCGTCTTCTTCTCGACTTGGAGTGTACTCTTTCGATTCATCCGTTGTGTTTCAGAGAAAAGTCTCCTACTAACTCGAGGTTTGTCTTCAGGTTTCTTGTTTGTTGTTGGTTTGTTGGTACTTGAAACTTCTTTTTTGCTGGTCGAAGCTTCTCTTTTGTCTGCCAAAGCTTCCCTTTCAGCTTTTCGAATTCGTTGTTGCCTTCGCCATTGGGATCTTGACATGGGATTCTTACCTTTGTAGTTTTCTAGTCTCAATTCTTCCCTCTTCGCAGTGTTGAATTGCCTCCTATATATCATAGCGTGACGTGCATTTCGTTCATTACCTCTCCATTTATCTTTCCCCTTATTGGTTTTGACTTGCAGCCATTTGTCTGTTGGCACTACAGCAGGGATTCTGAGCATCACCCTTCGAGCACCTTTAGATAGGGCCAAGCTTTCTGAGTATGATTACCTCAAGTGTTGACTCATCCGACCAACCTCCTTGTGATTCCAGATGGGGCTAAGGGAATAGTTTCAACGCCCACCATGTTCGGTCATATGTCAGAGCACCTTGGGCAAATCAAGCACTTGGTTGCCCCTTTGTGACAAATAACTAAGAACTCCAACAAACTCTCCCCACCTCTAGGGTAACATCCGAATAATTGGTTGTCCTGCGCCATTGATTCCGGCCGAGCGCGTTGTTTCTCTCGAATCAGCACTCTGTTGCGTATGATGCCGATCCGGGACATAGCATCATTTCAAAGATTTCTTGTGGCACAAGATGAGATAATCTCCGAGGTGTATCTCGCAGATAGCCATCCTCCATTTTGTATTTTTCCTTTTCTAGGTACCTTCCATTTCCTCGCATCTCGAACGAGGTCTCTCCATATCCACCATATTGACATCTACATCTTCCCTCTTTCCTCATCATCTCCCCATCCTGATGGTTTGACATCTTCGATTCGGATCTTTGAACTTTCTCGGGCAGAGTATTTTACCATGTAATCAAATTTTCCACTGGGTTCCCTAAGGTATCCTGCATTTTCCGAGGAATGCTACCATCTCCATCCTTCCCTTTATATCATCTTCTCCTCATCCCGTGGGCTTGACGCTCGATTGGGATTTTCGAACTCTCCGCGAATATTTCACCGATAATCGAACTTCCCACCGGCTCTCCCAAGGTGTCCCATTTTTTCGGGAGGGTCTCTTTGTGATCCGGACTTTCTCCAATTTTTAGGCCTTCAAGAGTCTGTGTCAACTCTTGCTTTTGGTTCTCCGGCCTTCAAGAGTTCGGATCTCTTCAAACAAGAATGGCACTTCTTCGATCAAGTCTCTAGTTGTCCGTGGATGTCCTCGGACTCCGGTGACTTCGACTAGCACCCGCCCATTCTCGCTTTCTTCTCTTAATGGAGTGGCCTCTTGGTCCGCTTCCACCATATTAATTTCTCCAATGCACGAAGGCTCAAGTAGTTGGTGTCTCCAACATCCGTAGGGTCTTCATCTACTTTCATTTTCGGTTTGTCGAAATTTCAATCTGCCATCCTTAATTGCTTTTGAATCGATCCCGAAAAGAAAACACGTGAGGTTTTGTGGCCTAGGAAACTATGATATTTACAAAACTCTCTTTCTTTCTTTGATCTAAAGGAGGTATTTTGACATTTGATGGCACAATTAGCGGCCATCTTTGACAAGCAAATCGAAAATCTCGTCACACTTTGTTACATCGAAGGTGTATACCTTCCTTGGGAATTTATCACTTTTCTCATTTTCAATAATTTCTTCCCTTTGTGGGAACTAATAGTTTACAAGAGTAAGGTGGAGCTGGTTTAATTCAACAGATCTATTTCGACCTCTTCAATTCGTGATAGTCCTCAACTTCCCGCCTGACGAGGAAATTCTCTCTTCTTATTACTTTTAAAAGCCCCGGCCTTTTCGGCCTTTAGTCTTCGACTTGTCGAACCCTATCTGCTAACTGAGCCATGTCCCTCAAGTATTGTGTATCTAATTTCTTTCGAATAGAATAGTCCAGGCCACCGGCGGCCATTTCGACTAGCTCATGTTCAGGAACTACTGTGAAACATCTAGATTTCAAGAGTTTGAACTTATTTAAGTACTCATCTATGGGTTCAGTAAACTTCCTTTTAACGCTTGCTAGTTCCTTTAGACTTATCTTGGGTTATCCCATATAGAATTGTTCATGGAACAATCTCTCCAAGAGGGTCCAGGTATCTATGGATCTAGGAGGCAAAGTGGTAAACCATGTGAAAGCATTTTTAGTGAGGGAACTTGGGAAATATTTAATCCTAAGGTTCTCATTATTTGCTATGTCTCCTGCTTCAGTCAGATACCTGGCTATGTGTTCGACTATTGATTCATTGGTATCTCCAGCAAACTTTGTAAACTTAGGGATCTTGTATCCCCTTGGTAAGACAGTATGCATTACATAATTTGCTATAGGAGAGGCATAATTTGGCCTTCTAATCTGTATTAAGACCGCTTTGGGTCATAATCCTCTATCATGGTGGTTAAATTATTTTCTCGCAAGATATTGTCGTCAACTCTATGGACGATCGCAAGATCTTGGTTTCGACCCACCATGACAACTCCTCTAGGTTGTTCTTCTCGAAACGCTGGGACTTCTAGTCTTTCGACCCTTGCCCCTGGTTCCATAATTCCCCTTTGTGGTTCCTCTCTAATCACTGGGGCATCTAATCTTTCGACCCTTGCCAATGGTTCTATCAATCCCCTTTGTGGTTCTTCTCGAATCACTGGGGCATCTATCCTTTGTGCCCTTGCCCCCAAGTTGATCCCCTCTCTGACTGGCCTATAGGGTGAGTCATCAGTAGCTTGTTCTATGATGGGTATGTTCGCTCGAACCAATGCCTGGTTCTGCCTACGCCTTTCTGGTGGAGCGAAGAAATCTGCTATTCTACTCATGTTATCTCGCTCCGCTTGTTACAACGCTTTGAACTATTGGGGCAAAGATTTCTTGCATAGTTTGTGCTAACACTCCTATCATATTACGGTTACTATCATCCATCAATTGCCTAAAAGCTATATGATTTTCTGTGGTTAAGATAGGCAGTGTACTATAACCTACTGACCCTTGGTTATTTGTCATGAATTGATTAGCCCCAGATCCTGACCCTAACTGTGGTGACGCGTTCGACGTCGAAGTCTGCAAACTTGCCATAAAAGATGTTGGCATCCCATAGGGGGGATTTCTGGGTCTATTACTATCGAAACTGGGTGGTCTAGTTAGTGGTGGGGTAGCAAAATGGGTTTGTGCCCCAATTGGTGGGACAAATCCCCAAGATAACCAAAGGGTCCCAGATTTCTAGGTCAAATTATTCGCTGACATGCCACTTGTTCCGCTCGTGGCTACATTATCGTAGAAGAGGCCACGCATCGTATGCTCAAGGATCGCTAGACGCTCCCATCAAGGCATACATTAGTGCCTGCTCCATGTGGGGCGTTTTGTTCCCTTGTTGATTGTTTGGATTAGACATCCTATTATTACGTTTTCTTCTGGGTAAGGGTTGGTTGCTATTAGTTATTCTACCACTCCTAAGGTTCATATAACAACGCACTTAACACTCAGAAAGAACTTTATAATGATTATGTCTTAACAATCCTTATTTTATTTTAATTTTGTAACGACCAATGACGGTCCCACTGGGCGTGCCAATTTGTTTACAGTGATTTCTTGTAAAACAACCGCTAGTCCTCCAAACTATCGAATAATCTTTATGACTGTTATTCAATTCCTCTGGTAACTTGCAGGATCGACTAGATTGATCCTATGGGGTATTGGTCGTTTGGATAAAATTAATAACTAAACTAGTATTCATGTTTAAGACATGTATTTTGAATGTTTTATATATATCCAATGCATTCTGATTGTAGTGTCAAACAACTTAATGACATGATCAAGTAAAGAAATATAAAACTGACTTGAATGAGTAAAGGAGTAAAGGTTCGATTTGAAAAGAAATGTGTAAATGCAGAAATACGTAAATGACTTTAAATGTAAAAGACTTTTAATGTAAAGGCATGAATATAAAAGCATGGAATGTAAAAAAACATGAATGTAAAAACGTTGAAGTAGAAGGTTTCTGAAATGTAAAGGACTTCGAAATAGAAGAAAACGTTTAATTGCAGAAAATAGTTAAATGGCTTTGAAAGTAAAGGTATTTAAAAGACATTGATGCGAAGATAAAGGATAAACTGGAAAGATAAAGATGTTTTACTGAATTATAAAGGTTTGGTGCAATCATACGTACATTGTTCGAGCATTCGTTTCCCTAGCCATGTGGTATTTTTAATGTTTACTGAATTTTGTACAATAGATATGACACACGAAATCCTAACACTAAGACTTCTATTTATACTACTTCGACCATAACGCTCTGACTTATGAGATCTTGCCACGTTCAGAACATGCAGAATATTGCGCTTCTATAGCTTCCACGCGTCTTCGAACCGTTTCCAGCGCATATATTTTAACTTCCAATTATCCCGCTCGCGTTTGAATTTCAAATGTTGTGTCACTTTGCTTCGAACTCACTTCACAGACACAACCTGGTTACTACTTCGAAGCTCCTTTTACATATATCTTCACAACTATCACTCGAAGCTCTGAGCTTTGACATCTCAATTCGAAGAACCAGTTCTTTCATTCCGAACTGTAATATTCACTTTGTTCCAACGAACACTAACATCATTTCATTTCGAGATCAATGATTTCATTTCGAATCATATATATCAAAATCTTTAGCTAACAGTTTGCTTCTGAGTTGGAGTTGAAAAGCCAACTTGAGGGTTGGTTTGAGCAGAGTTTGTTTATTCGAGCGGGTCGTCGTGGAGTGCTACCGTTGTGTTGTTCAAGAAGAGCAAAGGTTGCCCGAGTTGGTGTGTCGTTTGCAGTCAAGGAACGAAGTGGATATTAAGGACAAGTGTCTACTTCCGAGGATTGATATTAGGATGAATCAGTCATTTGGAGTTTATTTGTTTAGTGAGGTCGATGTGAAGTCTGGCTGTCTACGGGATAGTGTGAGAGCTGAAGATGTTTAGACAATGCTTTTCAAGATAGTGTATGGTCCTGGCGAGCATTTGTTGATGTAATTAGTGTGGCTAATACGTCAGGTATGATTTTGGAATGTTCAGACAGTACTCTCATTAGCAGCTCTAAGAGTTATTTCGTGTTCATGGATATTATTTGGTTCACATCAAGTCAAGGAAATTGTAGCAAGCATCCGAGCGTTGCGTTATTAGTAGTGAAGTTAGACCAGTGCATGTCTGATTTGGGATTTATTATTTTGAAGAATATTGCATGTTCGTTTTGGGACACTTGTTGAGTTTAAGCTCAGAAGGTCATTAAGGATTTGTTCACTACTAACATATGGATTTCGTCGGATACTAATGGTCGCGGTGGATTATTAGATTATGACTAAGATAGGTCTTGACGGTAAAGAATTTTGTGACGGTTTGGTAGCCACAGGTACCTTAAGATGATTGATGTTTTATAAAGAAGAATGTTCTATCTGTGACTGAAGTTGGTCGCGACGATGTTCATGTTGGATTCCAGAAAGTTATGTTATGGTTCTAAGTCCAACCTGTTTTGTTATTACAGTAGTATGAAACGACGTTGATGGGTAGAGTTCTTGGGAGAGTGTTTTGGTTTGAATTACCATTTTGGAAGATTGAAAGTTATGAAAGGTGTTTCGAATAAGAAGCCTGTGTATTGATCGTTGCGACGGTGTGAGGATGGTGAATACTAAATACAAATTTTGGGAATTGAATTGTTATAAGGGGAGACTTCGTTGAAGTCAAGTGTATATGTCGAAGTTTACAAGTGAATATTTGGACAATATTTGAAAAGGTCAAACTATGTCGTGTATTTTAGAGGATCAATGGATGTGGATCAATCAAGAATGAAAGAGTGATTTTTCGAGTTGATGAGACTGATGTTACGAGGTGTCCTGATGGGTGTACGCTTCGAACGTACCTATTCTTAGTAATTGTGAAGTTAAGGACTAACCAAGTTGTTTTACGATTGGCATCTTATGTGTAAAAGTGAAGCAGCATGGTTTAGATATCGATCATTGAATTTTTTTTTAGCGAGTATGCGAGATTGTTGGATTTGGACTAGAGAGTTATAGTCACAAGTCGTCAGTATACGCCCTAGAATGAGTGGTGTATCACAGTTCGGTTATGTTTGAATAGCTTGTTATTGATCAAGGTTTGTACGTTGGTAATCCACAAGGACGATGTAACCTTGTGATTTTCTAGAATGAAAGCGATAACTGCTAGTGTAATTCTTGAGTTCGTACTTATGCGTAAATGAAGGCATCTTTTCGTGGTTGCGTAGCACGTGTGGTTCAATCCTATTCTGATTGTTTCAGTGTTGGTTGGTATAGCCATTTTGTTGTTTTCGTTTTAGCGATGGAGTCGGTGTTGTGTCGTAGGACTTTATGTTCTTATCTTTGATGACTCGTTTCTAAGGTGTCGGTTCGAGTGTGCGACTAATTCTATGGTTGAGGCGTTAGGATGGTATCGATCTTGTTTGTTTAGTTCTCGAGTGAACCGGTGTGTTTGCGACTTGTTTGGTTGTTTGGCGATTAGTTGGTTTCCGAGTGCATTGTATGGGCTTTGCATCTCGGCATGGTTGTTCTTGACGGGACGTTGTGGTTAGGGAGACTTTCCTTGTTTTTGGTGTCTTTTGTGTGTTGTTTAATTGACACGAGGATTGAGTGGACGAATGCGTAGGCATGTCCCGATTTGTTCATTTTGGTCGAAAATTTCGAGGACAAAAAGTTTATAAGTGGGGGAGAGTTGTAACGCCCGTTTTATTTGATATTATTTTATATTAATATTTTCGAGTTACCGATCGATATTTATTTTTCGACGAGAATAAATATATTAATCGATATATATGATAATATATTTGGCGACGTTTTGTTCGGTCCGGTTTTTATTCCGCTCGGTTCGGTAAAATATTATTCGGATCCGATATATAATTCCCCGGAATTATTTTAATTAATTGAATTAATAATATTAGTAAGTTAGGGGTGTGGGGAGAAATTGTTGAGGATTGGGTTTTCACCCTTGGCTTACTAGTAGAAACAACCTTATAAAACCAATTTTCCCCCTTTTCTTTCCATTTTCTTACACCAAGCCAAACATAGAAGGCATGGAGAGAACAAAAGGGTTTGGGAGAAGAAGAGCAAGAGGAGAGCAAGAATTAAGTTGCTGTGTTTTTTTTAATGTTCTGCTGTTTTACTGTCCTCTGCATAATTGCCATTTTGCTTCTGTTTGTTTCCTTCTTCCCAATTTCACATACTACTAGTTAGTATTAATAAAATATAACTAGGGCATAAGTTAGTCGATTAAATTTGGAACCCGATTTTCCGATTTTGGTAATTTCGGCGACGGAGTAAGTTGCTCCGAATTCAACGAAAATTGACGTGCTAGCTAAGTTCGACGTGTAGAACGTAGTGGTGAGGTTAGTTTTTAGAAATTGCGAGTTTTTACGAGACTACCCGAACTAGGCCAAATTACGGTTAAATTGAATCAGATTGCGTTTTAGTAAATTTAAGATACGTATGGACAATCCGATTTCGTTGTTGATGATTATGATTAATGCCGGTTATTAAGAATGACTTTTGTGACGATTATTGATGTTTTGACTATTTTTCCGTTTTTGGAATTTGGTGAATTAATTGATAATGATGTGGTGTGAGTAAACATAATGTTTGGACGGTGTATTTATTAGTGAATACTTGTTGATATGCGATGCGATGATATATGTCTTTGTACATGATGATGTGATGATTATATTGATGTTGTTAATAAATGCTTCCGATTTGTGAATGCATGATTTTTGATGATGATGATGATAAATTATTGGTGATGTTTTGCATAATGCAAATATGATGCGACGATATATTTATCTTGATGTGGATAAATTATGGCGACGTGGGATTTATGCCAATCTTGATGAGCGATGATGATGTTTTTGCGTTGTGTTGTTTTATTGTCAAGTCACATACATTGCATTGGCAACGAGAGCTTTTGTGCCAAGCGACGAGGCTTTTATGCCAAGCGACGATGGGCTTTATGCCAAGTGTTACTAATTATGGACAAAGCGACGGATACCACATGCATAACATAGTCGTGTCTCATGGAGTCAGTTATGTTTATGTTTGAGTTGTTTGGTGTTGGGTTTTAATTGATTGATGACGTTGAATTGCGATGATATATGATGCTTTGTTTGGTGATGACCTTTAGGATAAACATGAAACGAATATGATTTGATAATTTCATGATAACTATGCGGTGAATATAAACGATGAGTTTTTCGATGATTTAACTTGATGAAATGCTTAATGCAAATATGACGTGATGATGTTTGTGATGATGGGCTTTTATGCCAAAAAGTGACGATGGGCTTTAGCCAATTTGTGGTGATTTTATTTATGTTGCTTATGTTATTAGCATTGTTTGATGTTGTTGTTTATGATTGCCGTATTGAT
Organism: Vicia sativa; assembly: GCA_021764765.1. Classification (NCBI taxonomy): domain Eukaryota; kingdom Viridiplantae; phylum Streptophyta; class Magnoliopsida; order Fabales; family Fabaceae; genus Vicia; species Vicia sativa. Next base: position 143,339,448 of record CM038794.1, read on the forward strand.
TAGTGACGTATTAACTTGTGACGATTTCGTGGTGAGGAACGTTTATGTGTTGCTGTGACGGTTTATGTCAATGAGGTTATGGAGATTAAGTGTAGATTATACACATTAGAATGACGATTAAAGTAAGTGAGTTTGGATATGTGTTGGAATTTCACTTATTAATCTATACCCTTTATAATTCCGAAACTATATATATATATATATTTTATCATGCCTTTAATTATATATTTTGGAGTATCTCACCCTTTACTTGTTTCGCCGTTACCTTTATATTGGTAACGCAGTGTTATGAAGACGGAGTTTATAGTCTATTAGTCGGGTCGGTGTCGCTCTAATACGTAGCACTCGGGGGGAATAATTATGTTGTCTTGTTGTTGTTCTTTTGTTGTTTTCCTTTTGTAAATAAGAATCATACTTTATGAAAATATGATTTGTTAAGGAAGTTTAATAAAAGAAGATGTTTTGATTTTTATGAATCAATTTATGTTTTCCGGCGATGCTATGTATCCGAGATTTTTACTTTAATGTAAACTGTTTAAAGTAATTTGGTTTTGAAGGTGTGATGCCTCAGTATTGAATTTATGAAATTTTAATTTACTCTGATTTTTGCATATAAAACATTGGTTAATATTGGGGTGTTACAGTGTCAATCTGTGTCGTAGCATATTTCTCACTTTGAGGGGGAATATTTAGTATCTTGTTCCTCATGTGCATCATTGCCTCAATTTTCTCATTCTTTGTGAAGATGGTGTCTATGGTGTTATGCTTCCTGTGTTATAGTGAGTTCTCCTTAAACAAGCCTTTGTCATATTATGGCTAAAAAGGGGGAGAACTGGTTATGTTATGTTATGTTATCTCTAAAAGCAACTTTTAAGGGGGGGTGTTGTACCCCAAAATTTACCCTCTTCTTTCTTGCATGTTTCTGGCTTATAATTCCGTTGCATATAAATACATGTCACATCATGCATAGCATTCATCATAAGGAATATCAGGTTCCAAGTATTCCGAATGGCACCAAAAAAGAGTTCATTTCTCAATAAAGTGGATTTTGGGTTTCGGCGCATTTTGGGCACTTCAGAAGGCGTATCTCTCATCTCCTTGGGTATTTTTTGTTGATTTTCGACTGGCACTTTCCTTTCACTATTATCCACGAATTTTGTTTGGAAGCCGAGAACGGATTTTGTGAGGAAGGCTCTCAAAGGAGTCATTTTTCCCCAGCATGTCAAGCTGATTTTTGAGCTGAACCGAGCAATTTTCATCTAATACGCGAAGTTCGAAAAATCATATCTCACTCGATTTTCATCGAAACGGGACGGGACCGGTGCCAAAAGTTCACAAATCGTGTTAGCTTCAAATGTCCCAGAGATACGCATGTGAAAATTCCGATCGGAAGATCCCCGTCTGAGGCGTTTTCCACACAGAGCGCGAATAAAATTCTACATGTGTCAGTGGTCCAAAATTGATGCTGAAACTTCAAAAATTTCTATTTCCTTGACCATTCGTCGGATCAAGTGGGGATTTTGATTCACGCAAGCAAAATCGCATTTCAGACACTTTTCGTTTACATTCCGACTCCGAATTCCGCACGGATTTGGCTGTTTCGGATTAATTACGAAAATTATTCGGATAATCATGATTAGCTTGTTGATTAAGGATCCAAAGCTATAAATAGATTTCCCTCTTCACAAATCACAACAACAAATTCATTTGCTAAATTTCTCACTACCATACACACTCCAATTCTCTCAAATTCCAAAAAGCACAAAAACTCAAGAAAGTTCAAACTTCAACTTTCCCTCCAAGCAACCACCACAGGCCGCCACCGACCTGCACCACCGCTTACATAGTGCGCAGCGCCTCGCTAAGCGATCTAAGAATTCTGATTTTTCTTCATTATAGCTTCTCCTATTTCAATCTACATCATCTTCTCCTCCTTCTACTCACACTTGACATGGAAGGAACGATTTCATCTTGATTTTCTCCTCAATTTCAAGATTTAGGGATTTCTCTTCATCTCTCTTCAATTTTCCATTGGTTTTCAAGCTTTTCTTCAAGGATTCAAGCTTAATTCTGAAGATTATCCGATATTCCTCATTGATTTGGTATTTTCTTTGAAGAGCACAAGGAATTCCTCTTCAATTTGACTCAAACTTCAAGTGCAAGTAAGTGTTAGGTTCAAATAAGCACTTATTTTAAGCTGTTTCTGATTTTCAGCTTTTCTTGAAATTGAATATTGAAATCACATGCAAATTCAATGTAGATTCAGATTTTAGGATTTGTGTTCTTGAATTCCTTGGTTTGAATCAATTTTTGCCGCCTTATTTGTGTCGGAGTTTGGATTTTGGATCATAGCATGCATATACATTTGTGCATTTGTTTTCTCTTTGCTCATAAGATATAAACTCATACACATTGCATCATCCATCGCATGCTCATGCATTGGTGAGTATCTAGCTTGATTCATGGTAAGTTGAAGCATAACTTGCATTCAACATGTAGATATCCAAGCATCTAGTGCATTGTGCATAAACTTGTTGCATGTGCATTCCAAGTGTTTGTGTTAATGCTTGACTTAGAGTCTATGAAAGAGAACTTCAAAATGTCATGGCTAGATCGCGTCATTTCACAAATGAACACTGGAATTATCACTTTGATTTGCGTTCATTGCATGTTCATGCATTCAATTTCACAAATGAACATTGGAATTATCACTTTGATTTGCATTCCTTGCATGTTCATGCATTCAATTTCACAAATGAACATTGGAATTATCACTTTGATTTGCATTCCTTGCATGTTCATGCATTCATTACACAAATGAACATTGGAATTATCACTTTGATTTGCGTTCCTTGCATGTTCATGCACTCAATCGTCACTTTGCTATGAACATTGGTTTTATCGATTTCGATTCGCATTCCTCACATGTTCATGCATTTTCACATGTATATGAACATTGGTTTTATCGATTTCGATTTGCATTCCTCACATGTTCATGCATTTTCACATGTATATGAACATTGGTTTTATCGATTTCGATTCGCATTCCTCACATGTTCATGCATTTTCACATGTATTTGAACATTGGTTTTATCGATTTCGATTTGCATTCCTCACATGTTCATGCATTTTCACATGTATTTTAACATTGGTTTTATCGATTTCGATTTGCATTCCTCACATGTTCATGCATTTTCACATGTATATGAACATTGGTTTTATCGATCTCGATTTTCATTCCTCGCATGTTCACGCATCATTGCTTTGGTATGGACACATGATTTTATCGTTCGATTCGCATTCCTTGTATGTTCATTCATTTCTTGCTATGAACATTGGTTTTATCGCTCGATTCGCATTCCATGCACGTTCATTTAGCTCCCATTCATTTCCGGATCATGTCCTAACATCGTGGGTCGAACCGTAGCATGAAAACATTATAAACAGGGGTCTGGTTCGAAATCTGATTTTTCTGCAGGTTGCAGGTCGCGCTTAGCGCGGTCCAGAGCGCGCTAAGCGCCAAATGTTCTGACTTTTTGTTGACTGAGCGCTGTATACGCGCTAAGCCTTTTCCGTTTATTTTTTCTGATTTTTTCGATTCTAATGGTGAACAGTAGTCACCCTAGCTGTGCTTGGCTACTGTTTGCATTCCATTTCATGCAGGGGCACACGACGCATGCATATGCGGCTCATTTTCTCCGATATACGCACACTTTTCCTTTATTTGCTTTTTGGGTCTAACTCCCTTCTTGCAGGTTTTGGTTGGGTTTGTACACTTACGTGTGCACCATTCCTATCTTGTTTTGCTTGTCTTATCCCGTTCCTGCAGGCATTATCACTTCGGATGCGTATCGACACATATTCCGCTTGTTTTGGTGCTTTGAGCGATTCTCACCAGTTTACTTTATTGCGTGACTGTAGTACTTGAAGTATTCCGGAGCATTTCATTAGCTTGCGTGCTCTTCGGATTCTATATCCGTTCGGTACTTGCTATACTGTTTATTGCATTCTCTTACAGCTTTCCTAGATATCATGAGAAGTAGGGCTTTACAACTTTCTTTTGCCATGAGAAGTAGGAATAGAGATGCATGATGGGGCTTCCGTAGCTGGAGCATGTTCAGGAACCCCTCTGGTTTATTTAAAGACCCGTTTAGAGCAATTCTACTTGTGATCTGTGCATATTTGCTTGTTTGTTTCTTGCAGGTTCCCTTGGTTAGGTTTGGTTCTTTAGCCTAGACATTAGGATTCACATCCTTTGCATGTCAACATAGGTAGAGATTCCCTTGCATCCTAAACCATAGGTCTAACCTTTTGCTTTACTAGTTTCATTTTGCATGTTGCATGGGATTAAAACTAAAACTTGATTTTCCTTTCAAACTCAAAACACTTAATAATGGTTTAAACTCCTTTCTCAAGGTAAAAACAACCAACCAACACCAACTCTTTTCGCCTTTGTGTTTAAAACCTTTTTCACAAGTAAAAAACACGAAACACACCAAAACAAGTAAGCCGAACTACGGCGCTCTGACTTTCCCATTGCACGCGAGAATACGTAGGCATCTTGTCACGGGACTCGATCAAGCAAACTTTGTAAATACTTCCTTCTTTTCCCCGTGGTTTCTTATTTTCTCTTTTCTTCTTCATGCATGATTAGCGATTAAGCATAGATATAACACACCCTTTAGCTAGAATTAGAAAGTGGATACCGTAGAGTACTACGGGCGTGTGGGGTACTAATCCTTCCCCTCGCGTAACTAACTCCCTTACCTAGATTCTCTCGATTTCACGGTTATAGGACCGCGATTTCTCCCCCAGGTTTACTCGATGTTTTCCTTTCTCCCTCGTGAGATAAAAGACATTCGATGGCGACTCTATTTGATACTAGTTATCATTGTCGGAGGTTCCACGGTGTTTCACCGGCGACTCTTGGGATCATACAGACCTGTGCTGGTCCGATCAGGAGTTGATCCTAGCTTTCTTTTTATGTCTATTGGGTGTTTATCTGCTTTATCGCTTTATCATCCTTTGTATGCTTTGCATTGCATTCTATGTGGCATATTTACAGCTTTCATATATCCTGTATCTGGACTACTGCTGTGCTGGTTTTATCTCTTTATCTGGGTGGGTGTTACTTGAGGTAAAAGGCCAACTACCCCGGCCAGTGACACATAGGCTAGATGGATGTCCATGTCGAATCCCGCATCCCGTGGTGCGTGTGAGGAGGCATGGAGTCCCGAATCAGATTTAGATTCGATTGACGGTGTTCTCGCCCTACACCTTGTGTAGTCGTCAAGTACTCGATAAAGGATCGTCGACTCGACTATCATTAGGGATATCCTGAGTCTAGAATCACACCGTGAGTCAGCGGATATCATTACTGTGTTCGCTGGTGACTATTGGTGACTTGTTACGCCGTGACTTTGCTATTGATGGTGACTCAAGATTTTCGGGTATTTTTGTGGGATTCCGCTTGATGCCGGACTCCGAACCGTGACATTCATCCGCTCTATATGATATCTTGTTTGCGTGACAAGTTTCAGACTTTGTGATACTTATCTGTGAGTCCAGTACAGCAGTGATTCCGATGAACACAATACATGATTCCAAACATTGCATTCATGAAATTTTTTTTTAACTTTTGCATATTTTAACATGCATATTTGTTATTTCCAGGATTTCTTACCTTTGAGTCTAGTTGTCGGGTTGTTTTAGAAGATGGATACTAAAAAGAAGAACAATCAGAGACGTCATCTAGTGTACAAATTTCCCACTCCTGCTCTCGAGAATCTCCTCTTGCTTGCCAGCAAGTCTCCACCTGAGAATGTTCTCATGTTTGCCCGGGATTATGGAATAATTCTGACATGGTTGAAAGCTCCTTTGACTGATTATCAGAAGGATGGGCTCCAGGCCCTTTTCCAGTTCTATGACCGTGAGTTGAGGTGCTTTGTATTTCCTGATTATTTGCTAATGCTCAGGTGCTTTGTATTTCCTGATTATTTGCTAATGCCCACCTTGGAAGAGTATTCTAGTATCCTAGACATTCCTATCTTGCATCAGGTACCTTTTCATGCCTCCATGGAGAGACCGACTGATGATCAGATCGCCAAGGCTCTTCATTTGCAAAAATTAGTGGTGTCCGCCAATGCCGCAAGCAAGGGTGCCGTGGAAGGCTTTCATTTGAGCTTTCTTCTCCGGGAGGGTAATGCCAAAGCTATCAAGGAGGATTGGAAGGGCTTCAACGCCGTTCTAGCTTGTTGTATCTACGGGATATGCTTGTTCCCGAATGAGCCAAAGTTTGTTGACATGAACGCCATCTCTATTTTCATCCAACGGAATCCAATTCCGACTTTGTTGGGAGATGTTTATCATTCTATCCAAGCCCGAGCTTCAAAGGCAAAGGTGGAATTGTAAATTGTTGTGCGCCATTGTTATACCATTGGTTTCATGGTTTTCTTCCTCGAAACGGTGCTTTTGTCGACACTCGGCATACCATGAGGTGGATTCCTAGACTGATTGGCCTCACATCCCACGATATCAATTGGAGTCGACGCGAGATGTCCAAGACTGAGAGTGAGAAGATTATTATCCGATGCGGAGACTTTCCTAATGTCCCTCTCTTGGGCATAAGGGGGGGTATCAATTACAATCCGACTCTTGCTGTGAGACAGTTGGGTTATGCCTTAGTTGGACCTCCTGATGCGAGTTTTGTGCGGGAAACTCTATATTATGATGTACCCGATGCTACCGAGATGATGGCTAGAGCTGTCCAAGCATGGAAAAACATCCGTCTTGAAGGTGGTCAGTATTTTGGTAAGAAAGACCCTACGGCCTATGCTTCTTACATCCAATGGATCAAAGACAAGAATAGAGATCGTCAGTGGCCTTCCATTACCGGAGCAGCAGCTTTTTATCCTTCAGAGTCAATTCCTGATGTTGTTTCTAAAGGAGATTATGAGCGTGTACTTGCTCAGAATCGCCTTTTGCTTGAAGAAAAGGAGACACTAGCGGTGAATTGTCTTGTTGCAACTCAGACAAAGAACCAGTTGGCTCATGAGCTCAAGTATTTCAAAGGAGAAGCATCTGATTCAACTAAGAAGAGGTCCAGAGTTGAAGATTTCTCCATTTCTATGGAAGAGCACCGAAAGGTTGTCATCGGCTTGGAAAAGAAATATAAGGCTCAAATCGAAGACTTGAAGAAACAAATGCATAATCAGAAGTTGGTGTACGAATCCCGTATCCAAGAGAAAGAAGCTCAATTGTCCCTTGCTGTTGGAGAATTGGAACGTCTCAAGATTCAATCGGGTGTACTAGAGGCAGAAGGATTTCCCATGTCTGATGTCTAGATTTATGCTTTATTTGTCTTATGCGGAAATCACCATCAGGCTTGTTGATGGGATTACTCCTTTTCTATGATTTGCAAAAAATAGTTGATTAAAATTCTTGTAATCTTCTTCTATCCAATGATATTAGACTTTTCAGTATTCATTATCTTGTTAAATCCTGAAACTTGATTCAAAGTGTTAAGGGTCCTGGAAATATTCAAATATGCCATTACATGCATAACATGCATATCATTCATATATATACGTGCCATGCATAACAGGTTTTGTCCGGAGTTCTCATCCTCGACTTCTGCTTTTATTTAGAAGAAATATTGCAAACTTCCACCGTTACCCGACTCGGAGCAACAAGAAACGACAAATGGAACAACTTCAGGCAGACATGGCCGCGATGAAAGCGCAGATGGAGGCGCAAATGACTCAATTCATGGAAGTCATCACCAATATGAATCAGGGTCAGCAAGAGTTGAGAGCTTTGGTTGAGAGGACTCGGTCAGAGAAAGGTCGATGCAATCCGTTCGATGATGCTTCTGTGGGTCAACCCCGTTTTGAAGCCAATAATGATGATTTGGGTGTCAACGACCACCTTCGTGGTCCAGGTGTACATCTCACTGGTCGGTTTCCACCTACTCCACCTCAAGGGCAGTTCTTCTTTGATGATGGGATGCAAGGGCATCGTGTTCGGGGTCGTCCTCGTTCTCAGGGCACAGATTTCGAGCAGAATGATGAAGCCTATTCTATAAATGGCAATGAAGCGGACTTCCCCGCAGACGACCACAGGTACCGTTTGCTTGAAGACCAGTTAAAGGCTGTTGAGGGTCAGAAGTTGCTGGGCTGGATTTTTCTGATTTGGGTTTGGCACCTCGAGTAAGGCTTCCCCCAAAGTTCAAAGTTCCAGTGTTTGACAAGTATAATGGGGCAACTTGTCCCAAAACTCATATCACTGCATATTTCCGCAAGATGGCGGTTTATACTGAAGATGAAAGGTTGTTGATGCACTTCTTTCAAGAGAGTCTGACCGGGGCTTCTTTAGAGTGGTATATGCATTTGGAACGAGGCCATATCAGGACATGGCGTGATCTTGTGAATGCCTTTCTTCAGCAGTATCAGTTCAACATTGACATGGCTCCGAATCGCACACAGTTGTTGGGTTTGTCTCAGAAATCGGGGCAAACGTTTACAGAGTACGCTCAGAAATGGAGAGAACTCGCTGCTAGAGTTCAACCACCCATGGTCGAGCGGGAAATGATCGATATGTTCACCAGTACTCTATCTGGGCATTACTATGTTGCATGCAGTACTTCTGCAAGCATTGCTGAGATGGTCCGATACGGTGAACGGATCGAGAGTGGCCTGAAGTCCGGTAAAATCCAACAGGTTGAAGGAAATTCTTCCGGAGCTAAGAAAGCATACGGTGGTTATCCCAAGAAGGAAAAGGGGGGAACCAGCGCTGTATACGGTGGTAGAGGCAAAGCTCAGGTTAATGCAGTAACCATATCCGCTTCTCAATCTCCAAATCAACAAGCACCGCGTTAGCAGAATCAAAGACAACAAGAGAACCGTGCTCCTAGGAGGTTTGATGCTATTCCTATGAGTTATGCCGATTTGTTTGTCCGCTTGAATGACCTTAAGCTGGTTACTCCCAAGCCTGCATTTGCACCCCCTCCTCTGGATAAACGGCCCAGAAATTATGATGCCAATGCTAGTTGCGAGTTTCATTCTGGAACCTTGGGGCATAGCATCGAGAATTGTTACGCATTCAAATGCAAGGTGCAAGACCTCATTGATTCAAAGACCATTGAATTAGAGGCTCGACCACAGGTTGCTGGACCCAATGTTACCCAGAACCCGATGCCGCGTCATGGGGTTGTTCAAGCTGTGATAGAAGATGGGGAGGTCCTTAATCTGATCATAGATGTTGATCTGGTGAAAACACCGTTGCCTTTTGTCAAGAAGTATCTGATTGAAAGAGGTGTCTTTCCTGGTTGCAAATATGTTTGTCAGAGGTGTGAACATTGTTCAAATGGTTGTGCAAATTTGAAAGCTGGTATTCAGAGTCTGATTGATGATGGTCAGCTACAGTTTGATCGGATTCGAAAGAGTGAGAGGGTTGAGGCACGGGCTGTGTCTGTGATCACCATTCCTTATACTCCGATTGTGATATTTGCGCCAATAAAGTCTGTTCCCCTAGCAATTACCAAGCCTGGTTCGTTGCCATATGAAAGTGATAAAGCTGTGTCGTGGCATTATGGATCAGATGTTCATTACCACGGGGTGAAACAGGAAGATGCCTCTTCCCCAACTGAGAAGGGTGATGTGTCGGATGTCGCCAATACTGATAATATTGCTGGAAGTAGTGGTATGACCCGAAGCGGGCGAATTTTCTCTGATCCAGCAATACAACTCAAGGAGGATGCTGCTGCCAAAGCTAGGGGCAAGCAGCCTATGAAGCAACCAGACTTGCAAAACGCCAATCCTGATCTAGAGAAAGACATAGAGGAGATTATGAAGTTTATCCGCAAGAGTGACTTCCGTGTGATTGATCAGCTTGCTCAGACACCTGCGAAAATTTCTATTCTCTCTTTGCTTCGGGATTCTGAAGTGCACCGTAATGCCTTGATGAAGCTTTTGAGCACCGCGTTTGTGCCCCAAGAGATCTCAGTTGGACAATTTGAGAATGTGTGTGCCAGCATATCAGCGAATAACGGCTTGGGTTTTACTGATTGTGATCTTCCGCCAGAGGGTAGGAACCATAACAGAGCTTTGCATATTTCCATAGAATGCCGGGGCACCACTTTGTCCCGAGTGTTGGTCGATACTGGTTCCTCGCTTAATGTGATCCCCAAATCCGCACTGATGAAGATTGACTATGGAGGTCTCGAACTCCGCCCTAGTGATCTGGTTGTCAAAGCATTCGATGGTTCTAGACGATCTGTTTTTGGAGAAGTGGATCTCCCCATCAAAGTTGGCCCTCAACTTTTTGTTTCAACATTTTTTGTCATGGACATTCAACCTGCATACTGTTGCCTCCTAGGCCGTCCATGGATTCATAAAGCTGGAGCGGTCACATCAACTCTTCACCAGAAGCTGAAATATCCCGTTGAAGGGAAAACCATCACAGTCTATGCTGAAGAAGAGTATATTGTGAGCCATCTTGCTTCCTTCCTCTATGTTGAGGTTGATGGTGAGATTCATGAAACCCCGTTTCAAGGCTTTGAGACGGTGCACATGCTAAAAACCCCTCAACACCAGAAGGAGGTTAAGAAAGACAAACCTGAGTCTTCCATGGCATCTTTGAAAGATGCAAAAGCTGTGGTCGAGGCTGGTCGCCCTGAAGGTTGGGGCCGTGTGGTGGAGGTAGAACCTAAGTTCAACAAGTTCGGGTTGGGTTTTGACCCTGTTCTGCGCCGCCATATTCTGAAAGCACCCAACTTGGCTACTCCTGCGAGGTTTTCTAGCGCTGACATCAGTTCTAGGCAAGAAAACGCCGTGGATGATTATTACAACGAGTTTGATATTGATAAGTGGATCCGTCCCAGTGTCCCTGGCATGGAGCTCGACAACTGGACCTCGGAAGACTGCGTCTCAGTCACGATGGCCGAATAGTAATTTTCTTTTTGTTTCTGTTATCATGCAATAATTCCTGTGTTATGCCCAAGGCACAGTGAATCATATGTAGGGCCACCTTGTTTGCATATGCAACATTTTTACCATGAAATAAAGAACGTCTTTTTCATTCAAATGTTTTGTTCCTTTTCCTTCAATTTTACATCACAATTTTAAAACGCAAAATGGAAATGCTTTATTTTTCTTTTATCATCTAAAAAAAAAAACTAAAATAGGCATTAAAATCAATCCTGCAGATATAATCCCACATTCCTAATGGATCCCTTTGATAACGACTCTACTATCACTCTTTATGACTTCGATAATCCGATCAACCAAGCCGAAGAAGAAGGTGAGGAAGATTGTGAGCTCCCTAAAGAGATAGCAAGAATGTTAGAGCAAGAGGAAAAGGTTATCCAACCGCATCAGGAAGAGATTGAGAAAGTGAATTTGGGCAATGCTGATGTAGTCAGAGAGGTTAAAATTGGGGCCGCTTTAGAAGACAGTGTGAAACAGAGATTGATTGAACTACTCCGAGAGTATTCTGATATCTTCGCCTGGTCTTATAAAGACATGCCTGGGTTAGATACCGATATTGTTGTGCACAAGTTGCCTTTAAAAGAGGAATGTCCTCCCGTTAAGCAGAAACTTCGAAGAACTCATCCCGAGATGTCTAAGAAGATCAAAGATGAAGTCCATAAACAGCTTGATGCAGGCTTTCTGAAAGTCATTTCCTATCCCCCGTGGGTTGCCAATATTGTTCCTGTGCCCAAGAAAGACGGCAAGGTTAGAATGTGTGTGGATTACAGGGATATGAACAGAGCAAGTCCGAAAGATAACTTTCCTCTTCCCCATATTGACATATTGGTGGACAATACGGCTCATGCAAAAGTGTTTTCGTTCATGGATGGATTTTCCGGGTATAATCAGATTAAGATGGCACCGGAAGACATGGCTAAAACAACTTTCATTACCCCATGGGGAACTTTCTGTTATAAGGTGATGCCTTTCGGATTGAAAAATGTCGGGGCAACTTACCAGCGTGAAATGGTAACTCTTTTTCATGATATGATCCACAAAGAGATTGAAGTATATATCGACGACATGATTGCTAAGTCTCAGGATGAAGAGGAACACCTGGTACACCTATAGAAGTTGTTTGATAGATTGAGGAAATTCTGACTAAGGCTGAATCCGAACAAGTGTACGTTTGGTGTGCGATCCGGCAAACTGTTAGGCTTTGTTGTAAGCGAAAGAGGTATTGAGGTTGATCCTGCTAAAGTAAAAGCAATTCAAGAAATGCCTGAACCAAGAACTGAGAAAGAGGTCTGCGGCTTTCTAGGGAGGTTAAACTACATCTCTAGATTTATCTCTCACATGACTGCCACATGCGAACCAATCTTCAAGTTGCTAAAGAAGGATCAAATGGTCAGGTGGAATGACGATTGTCAAGTCGCATTCGATAAGATAAAAGAGTATCTGCAAGAACCTCCGATTCTTATGCCTCCCGTGGAGGGCAGACCGTTATCATGTATTTGACAGTGCTTGAAAGCTCAATGGGGTGCGTGCTGGGCCAACATGACGAGTCTGGTCGAAAAGAGCATGCAATATACTACCTAAGCAAAAAGTTTATCGACTGTGAAACAAAATATTCACTACTCGAGAAAACTTGTTGTGCTTTAGCGTGGGCTGCTCGCCGACTAAGGCAGTATATGTTGACCCACACGACTTTGTTAATATCCAAGATGGATCCGATCAAGTACATATTTGAGAAGCCCACTTTGACAGGCCGGATCGCCAGGTGGCAAATGATTTTAACAGAGTATGACATCCAATATACTACTCAGAAAGCTATCAAGAGTAGTGTGTTGGCAGACTATGTTGCCCACCAACCAGTGGATGATTATCAGCCGATGAGGTTTGAATTTCCTGATGAGGATATAATGTACCTTCGGGATTGTAACATCTCAGGTCCAGACGAGGGACCCGAACCGGGATCCAAGTGGTCTTTGGTCTTTGATGGAGCCTCCAATGCATTAGGCAATGGCGTTGGTGCAATAATCACTACCCCGGACGGTCACCATATTCCGTTCACAGCTCGAATCTGCTTTGATTGCACCAATAACATGGCTGAGTATGAGGCTTGTATCTTTGGTATCGAGGCGGCGATTGATCTAAGAATCAAGCATCTGAAAGTGTACGGAGACTCTGCACTTGTGATTTGCCAGATTAATGGAGATTGGGAGACGCGTCATCCAAATCTAATTCCCTATAGAGAGCATGTGATGAAGTTGATTCCTTACTTCGAGGAAATCACTTTTGATCAGATCTCACGGGAAGAGAACAACCTAGCTGATGCTTTGGCTACCCTAGCATCTATGTTCAAAGTCAAATGGGCTAATGAAGCGCCTTCGATAATTATTCAGAGATTGGATGAGCCAGCCTTTTGTTTCGAGGTTGAAGCAGAGAAAGATGGAAATCCTTGGTTCTACGATGTCAAGCGATATCTTGAGACTCAAGAGTATCCTGAGGAGGCTTCCGTGACGGATAAGAAGTTCTTGAGAAGATTCTCAGCGAAGTTCTTCCTCAACAACGGTGTGCTATACCGTAGACATCATGACGGGTTGTTGCTCAGGTGTGTTGGTAAAGATGAAGCTGCAAAGATCATCGAAGAAATGCATGAGGGCTCGTTCGGAACTCATTCCAGCGGGCACACCATGGCTAAAAAGATCCTGCGAGCTGGATATTACTGGTCAACCATGGAGGTTGATTGTTTCAATCATGCCCGGGTTTGTTACAAATGCCAGGTATACGCTGACAAGGTGCACGTGCCACCGTCACCTTTGAATGTTTTAACCTCTCCTTGGCCATTTGCTATGTGGGGCATCGATATGATCGGAAAAGTTGAGCCGACAGCGTCCAACGGACATCGCTTCATCCTGGTTGCAATAGATTACTTCACCAAGTGGGTTGAAGCGGCATCCTATGCAAGCGTCACCAAATAGGTGGCCCGGTTTATCAAGCACAACATCATCTGCCGTTACGGGATTCCCGACAAGATCATCACAGATAACGGGTCGAATCTTAACAACAAGATGATGAAGGAGCTTTGCGAGTCCTTCAAGATCAAGCATCATAATTCGTCCCCGTACCGCCCGAAGATGAACGGAGCTGTTGAAGCGGCGAATAAGAACATTAAGAAGATTGTGCAGAAAATGGTAATAACCTATCGGGATTGGCATGAGATGTTTCCTTTCGCTTTGCATGGTTACAGGACTACCATTCGTACATCAACAGGAGCAACTCCGTTCTCTCTTGTTTATGGCATGGAGGTCGTGCTTCCAATCGAAGTTTAGATCCCTTCATTAAGAATCATGAAAGATGCCGAGCTTGATGAAGATGAGTGGGTACAGAACCGCTTAGACCAGCTATGCCTCATTGGCGAGAAGCGACTAGCAGCTGTCGGTCATGGGCAGATTTACCAACAGAGGATGAAAAGAGCATTTGACAAGAGGGTGCGACCTCAGAATTACCAACCTGGTGATCTGGTGCTAAAGAGGATAATCCTTCCCCAAGGAGACCCGCGGGACAAATGGACACCAAATTACGAAGGGCCGTTTATTGTGAAGAAAGTCTTTTCGGGTGGCGCCATGATGCTCGCAACAATGGACGGAGAAGACTTCCCACTACCCGTGAACGCGGACGTAGTCAAGAGATACTATGCATAGACATGCTCAACAGATCAGTGGTCGCACTCCATGGCAACATCTCGAGCTACTCCAAAGGGCAGTGATCAGGCCAATCACCTTTTTCGGGAAAAGCAAAGTGATGAGATAGTTGGAGTTATAAGGCTGATAGCAGGGTTGAAACCCACTGAGGATTCATTGTCGCATTGCCATGCGTTTTAGTTTTCCTCTTATTTTTACTTTCGCAATTGCCTCATTTCAGGGGTTGCTTCCTATTGTACTCGCCTGTTACAGGCACACTTTCAATCAATAAAATGAGTTTTTGCTTGTCAATTAATTTCTTGCATTTACTGATTTGTTTGCAAAAGACGTTCAAAGTTTTGTGGTAAAATTTTGCATATATAAACATTGTTGGTTTTACCATGATCAGAAACTTTTGAATATTGCTTTAAGGCTTGAGTGATCTGGATGGCAGACGCACTTGTCATATCACGCCAGGGTCACTCCGTTAACGTTGTATTGCAGGATATCCAGTTGCGCTAATGAGGAGATGGACCAGGATTCTCCTTGATACTTCCCCAGCTGCGTCCTCCCCGTAAGACTGCTTCTGTTTGGAAAAGGATCTCCAGAAGCTCCATCCTTATCGGAGTCCCCTCTTTTCCCCAGCAGACGGTTATCCTCAGCATGGGTTCGTCATATCCTTCCTAGTGGTCCCCAGCGGATGTCCATCAGGATTTCGAGTGTGCTACTTTTTCTTATCCCCTGCAGAGGTTGTTTCTGGATCCTCGATTTCAGACGGTTATCCCCAATAGGTTCGCCTCCCAACAGTATTCCCGATATGAGAGCCAATGTATCTTGACTTCTCCCCAGTAGAATTGAGGTGTGTTCCCCATGATTCTCCCGGAATGCGGAGGATGGTTGTCGTTTGGCCATTCAATTTCCCTAGCGTTCGACATATCTTTGTCTCCCCAGCCAGGGTTATGATGGGTAACGGTGGAAGATCTTCTCCAGGTGTTCCTTTATTCCCCAGCGGACTTGTTGTCTAACTGACAAATTTCATATGCAATCATTTCTTCGACAGACTTGTCAAGCAAGATTCAGTTTGTTCTTAGTGTTTTTCGGGCATTCTTAAATGCTCTAGTCCCCGACTGAGATACTATTGCATTCACTTTATATTTCTTGCAAGAATGCATCATTACATTAACATTACTCCCCAAGCGAGTCATTCATCTCATAGGAATATAAGCCAGAAATGCAATTTTCTCCCCAGTGATGTCATGTTTCTCTTGGAATCCGTTGTGTCTGTGTCCCGGTTTTTTTTCCAGTGCAATATGTCCATATTCTTCTGAGTAGTGTTGAAACTGCCAGCCGTTACCCTGGTGCAACACATATTCAGCTTCGAAAGCAAGCCCTACATTTGTCTTTCCTCTCAGAGTTCAGCATTCTGAGTCTATAAAGCCTAATCGACACCTTTAGTCTTTGCATCACACATCCGCCCAAGCTGTTGGCGTAAATGTGGTTAGTCTACTTGGTGTATCTAGTCTTTATTCCCACTTGCATGTTATCTCCCCCCTGGCATTATGGGTCCTTCGAGAACAAGAATACTCGTGTTTTTGTCCTCCGCAGAGTCTAATCGGCGCTTTCCATCACAAATCCGCCCAATCAGTCGGCGTAAATGTGGTTAGTCTGGTTTGCGTATCTAGTCCTTGTTTCCGCTTGCATGTCAGTTCTCCCCTGACATTGTGGATTGAATTGGGTAGAGGCCAATTCTTCTTCCGGGTCAGGAATACACCTGTACCTATTTTTCGCAGAATTCAACGTTTATTTTGTGCTTCTTCTTGTTGTGACCCAGTTAAGCTCTGGCGCAACATATCTTTTCCTCAATAGACATCGGAATTCAGAGCGTGAATTTTCGAGTTCATTTCGGTATTCAATCACCTCATACCTTGTCGCCCGGAAGGTAGACGCCAACCTTGCTCTCAAGCTTGAGGATGATTGAATAGGGGCAGGGGGGACTTTGTGTGATTTGTGGAATCCTTAAAAGAGAGAGAACACTGGAGTTGGATCTTCCAGAAAGATGTCCTAGTATGATGTTTCAACATCATAAAAGAAGACTGAAGATTGTCACTTGTAAAGTTTGAAATATCATAAATAGTGACTATTGAAGAATTCTAAATTGCTGCTGTTGAATTGTATTGTTTAAACCCTTGTATTTTTATTATACTTCTGTAATACAAAGGTTATGTAAATTAGTTTTAGCCAAAATAAGCCAAAGGGGGAGATTGTTAATTCTATATTTTTAGGATTGGCTTTATGTTTGATAAAACTAATAGAGCAGCAATAGGTTAAATATGATTTATAATTTGTAAGGAGAAAACAGGTAGAAGTTCTATTTAATGAAGAAACATGTTGTGTTGAAGTGTTTCAACATCTGGAACAACATGTCAAAGAGGATGTCATGACATCAGACATCACAGTACTTAACTGTCAAAGTTTATTACAGTTCTGTTTTAAATTGTGTAGAATATTCTAGGAATATTATGCATCATATGTGACGTGTTTGTGAAGGAGTTTGTGGAGGTCCGGAACCTAAGGAGAAAAATCAGTAAGTACCTTGATTGTAGCAGAAGTTATTTGCTTGTTTGTTTTTCTGCAAAGTTTGTTACTGTAGTTTGTTATGATTTGAAGGCTCAAATCTAGCTGAATAATAGGTTATAAATAGAAGCTTTGCATTCTAGGTTGAGTACCTGCCATATTTAGTAATCATGTAGTTTTTAGGGCTGAGTCTGTAAAAACTCTCTAGGAGAGTTGGTTTGTAGGTGACCCACTCGGATTGTGGGATGGTCACTAATTTGTACCTCGAAGCCTATAGGAAAGAGGATTGTTTTACTCACTCAGAAGCTGTGAAGTAATGAGTGCATATGTGTTCTTGGAGGAAGCTTTAAAGAAACTCCAAGTTGTGTTCTAAGTTAGAAGCTATAAGCTTTAGGGCTTAGTTAGTTTGTGATAGAAGTGTGACTTCTACTTTTCTGTGTTTGAAGAATTAGTGGAAATCAAGTTGTTTATACAGTGGATGGGATGTTAACCGCTAGACATCATTGAGATGATTGAAGTGGAATGGGATATCCCATATCTTGGGAGGACCTAGGTAGAAGGGTCATTGTATAGGGATTAAGTGAAGGTGTAAATGGGGAGGTTTAACTCAATTAGTACTATTGATAGTGGACTTCATTCCCGCTTGGTATGCCTCCATGTAGGTTGGTTGAACCGAACTAGTGAACAATTATGTGTGTTCCTTTTGTTTCCTGCACCGTTAATTTTAACTCTACCTTGGTTGTTTTTATAATGTCAGATCAGATGTCAAGACATCCATATATGACATCTGAGTCTATTGTTGCATCAAAATTTCATTTTAGTTTTAATATGAAAAAGGGGGAGAAAAACATCTAAGGGAAACTATCTAGATCTATCCCTTATGTTACCATACAAAGGTGGCCTTAAGTCAAGGATGAAAAAGGGAATATCTACCTATGTTGACATTTACGGATGACTATTCTGATGTCTAAGCTCGAAAGATACCCTGGCCGAGTGGGCCTAGGGGAAATAATCCTAATATCCAGCTTGGTTGACCAACCAAGGCATACAAAGGGAGAAGGCAAGCAAGTGCTTTGAAAAAAGAACATAAACAATACAATGCACAATCAAATTATACATAGAAACGTGGGGAGGGGGAGGAAATAAAGACCATAGCCAAGGTTGGTGCATCACCCGAGTCAACTAGGAGCTTTCTTTCAGTGTGAAATACCATAGTCAAGGAGGGAGAATCATCTAAGTCAACCAGGAGTTTTCACCCGTGGGAATGGGGATCACGCCTTGGTATGAATTACCAAGTGTGAAGAGTATATGAATGTGAGTATCTGCCCGTGACGATGCGAACTCCAGACAAATCATGGAGGATCAAAATAGGGAACCCTTACAACTATATATATGACTCAATAAAGGAAGCTTTCACGATTCGTGGGAGCTGGGATGACATGGACTGAATTGGGTGGGGTTGGCTGCTAACCCTTTTTGTGTTCCTTTCTACTTAGGACTTAATGATGGTGCCATAATAGGTTTCCTAACCACCACACCGCTATGAAAGCACAAATAGTAAACACACCTGTAGAATACCTACAACATAGGTAGGATTTTAAACACACCAAGCACAAGTAGCACACTAAATGCAGAATTTCCCTAAATAGATCTTTAAATAAACCAGAGGGGTTCCTGCCATGCTCCAACAATGGAAGTCCCATCACGCGTCTCTATTCCTACTTCTTATTGCAAGCAAAGTTGTAAAAACCCTACTTCTCATGCTCTCTAGGAAAGCGATAAAAGAATGCGGTAAGAGGGTAAAAAAATACCAAACGGGTAACAAACCGTGAAAGCTATAGCAAATAGCAAATAATCCTGAAAAATTCGTGAACGTTAAAACGAAGAGGAGGACGAGGAGAAGAGATCGCCGATGTCGAATCGAAGAAAACCAGAGGAGAGATAATAGAGAATAGACGTGCAAGCTTGGGGAAGAAGATAAGACAACTTCAATTTTTCACCTCGACTCCTTGGTGTTGTTGAATATTCTTGAGAAACTTGATGAAAATGTTGAGTTTGATTCTTGAGAATTTAGTGAATAGAAGAGTGTGTTTGTGTTGAAATTTGACAAATGATTCAATCCTCCCAAATTATGAGAGCAATATTTAATTTATGCTTGGAAATTGCCTTGAGTGAATTAGACTCAAAATAGGGCCCAAATTGGCTTTATCCGGCCCAATTTTATGAATAGTACTCGACCTCGAGATCCGTGCCAAATTTGAAAATGGACTCAACACAAAAAATGTCCAGAACGAAAAAATCGTTTAAAGTGAGACAGAAATTCAGCTCGATCCTTCAAACGGTTAAGGAGATATGAATTTTTGAAATTTCAGCTCACATTAAAGGCATCTAACACATGTAAAATTTTCACTACGTATTCTGGGGAAAACGTTCCAAACGGGGATTTTCTGATAAAAATCTGAACTCTGAATGTGAACAAAAACTTGAAGCCAAAAAAATTTGTGAACTTTTGACACCAATCCCATCGTGATCGGATAAAAATCGAGTGAGATATGATTTTTTGAATATTGCGCATCAGATGAAATAATGTCGGTTCAGCCCAAATACACCTCTAAAGATCAAAATTCTGGTATTGATCCGTGAGGAATGATCTCTCAGCCCGAGAACAAAAGTTGAAGAGGATGTCGAGACTAAATATCGGACACCGGAACCACCCAATTTCGACATTACAACCGGAAGTTATGAATATTTTAGTGTCCCGTAAACACGGTTCAGCCATAAACTCAGTATATTGCGGTTGCAAGATTAATTTTTCTGGAGGCTTTCTTCACACAATTAGCTCCCGACTTGAGAATGAAAGTTAGAGATAAAATCAAGATGGACTCGCCTTTTGAACATCAGTCGAATATACCCAATTAGCTGAGAGTTATGAATTTCTACGCGTCCAAATCACAAAAGAAACTGAATTTCGCTTTATTAAGAAATGAACTGTCAGAGTCCTTCCTTGATAAATTGGCTCTCAACCTGAACAAAGAACATGGAGAAAATACTGAGATGGCTCTAACATCTTGTAGAACTAACCCAGCATAACCTTCTAACCATAATATCACAAATCAAACATTCAAAACGAGAAATATCAATTTCTATTTTAAAATAGTCTAAACTAGCCGAAACACACAGTTTCTTCCACAACTTGAGATGCTCTTAAACTCATAGCTATGAGATCTACGATATGCATGTATGTTCATGATAGTGGAACTATAAGCCAAAAAGGTGGAAATGAAGAGGGTAAATTTTGGGGTACAACAATTGACACTTCGTCTTTGTGAATTCAATAATCTCTTATATTACTCTGACGCAATTTGTACACTTGCGAAACAACGCATCATAAAGAAGGGTGGTTTTGTACTAGCTTCCTTTCAGGATGTAAGTCAACCACCTTAAGGATATATTGTCATCCAAGACTCCATGAAATTCACATTCCTCTGTGAGCATCAGGCAAGGAAATGGTTTTCCAAGGCTCCATTGGGCAAGGACAAGTATTTCAATGGTAGTACTCCATTGGGCAGAAGTAGAAGTATCAAAATTTGATTACCCATGGGGGAAGAAGCATGTGAACACTTCGATGAGTAAGATTTGAGCCAACCTGGAGCAATCAAGTCGAGTTTCTATCTCTTTAAGTTTAGCATATTTGGGCAGTTGCATCGATAAACCTCTTCAAAGTTGCGCTAGTCAGGGGAAGTATTTTGAAGTTCATAACATTGGGTAAACTTATCCATAATGGCACAAATCTCCGGAAGTCCTCTCGAGGAAGATCTTTTCAAAGTTCAAGCATTCTGACGTGGTTATGTCGAAATCGACAAATCTCTCCATGAATCAGGGAACTATTCAGCGCACAAGTACACTAGGCTAGATTATTTTAAGTTAGTGTGGTACCATATTTCTATGAGGACTCTCTCTAGACAAATTTGTCGTACTATACTTGGGTCATGTTTGGTGATTTGTTTTTCAAGAACTATCATTCACTCGTTTATTAGTAAAATCACCAATACCAGAATACGATGAGTATATTATCCCCAGCAACATTGAAGTTTATATTTCTCCCTAATGAGTCTCCTCAAGAAGAAAGTTTTAAGGAAGATTGATCAGAATTCTTGATACAAGAGTCTTGTTCTCCAGATACTAGAAGTTTTCTTCTCCCCAACGTTGCCAAGCGGAAAGTATTTTGTCTAAAAGTTGTGATCATTGAGAATTATTGGTACAAAATCTCCATTCCCCAACAAATATTTGTAGCAAAGTGTATCCATTTTGAGAGAGTATATTCTCCAAGGATTTCCCTAGCCAAGAGTTTGGATTGAAGTTTTCTCGTATTTCTCAGCGAAGTCGCTTCATGAGGTTTTATTATTCAAGATATTTTGTACTTCTTCTTCTAATTACAACAAGCTTCTAAGGTAAGATTGAGAGAAAAACCCTAAGAAAACCCATTTTCCTCCATTGTTACAAAGATCAAAGCTTTACTACGTCAATATTTGATCATTCAAGGTTGATGTTCATAAAGCTTTGGATTTTTCTTGATCATCAAGCTACCATGGAAATGGATAGCTAAACCTCCTTTTGTGTCAAGATTAGAGGTAGTTAATCTAGCTTTTATGTATTTCTTTTGATCTCATTGTGTATGAACTTGGTTGATGATATATATATATATATATATATATGATAAATTTGTTTGATTTACTTGTACTTTTTATGCTTTGGATCATCATTGAAAAATATGTTCAAACTTGACATAGGATATTCATCCACTAATGAACAAATGCTAGAGATATATTTGTGAGTTAGTGTTTACTTGTATTAAGCTTAATGATTACCATTTCAATAGTTAGAGTGAGATATCATCTAAAGATTAACATGATAACATTCACAATATTGGATGGAAATCAACAATATTGAGAGGATACCTAATTATATCGATCATCAACTAGTTCATCCGCTTGGTTAATAGAATTCATATGAAATTAGGTTAATGAAACTAATCTTGACATAATTTTACCAATTGAAAACTACTCAAAACTCTCTTTAATCCAAACATCTCTCTTTTGAAAAGGATACTAAACTTTGTTTGATTTAAACTTATGATTCTCGTAGTTAGGAAACAAAACCTTTGTGTTACCAAATCTTAAAATACGCTTTAACTATTGAACGGAGGTAATGTCACATCAATCCCTGTGGAAACGATAATTAAAAATACTCGTGTAAAAAATACGTACAAAAATGACATGATATCAATGTTAGGCGTTGATGTAATACTATCTTTTCTTATCCTACATTGATGACATGATATCATTGTTAGGTATTGATGTTCTACTATCATTTCTTATACTACATTGATAACTTAATATCATTGTTAGGTGTCGATGTTTTAGCATCCTTTTTCCTATTCTTATGTGATATATGCTTGCTTCCATTGCTTTCCATTCCTTGCATATTCTACCACCTTGTTTAGGATTTCCTGTTGCATTTGCGTTAAAGCTAAAACTTCTTTTTTCTTTCAAATTCATAAAACACTTTAATACTACAAAACCTTTTTTCAAGATAAAAAACATCAATCAATCCAAATTTCTTTCGCCACTTGGATTTTCTTTCAAAACCCATTTTCAAGGTAAAAACCACAACACAAACCAAGATATATGAGCCGAACTAAGGCTCTCTGATTCCTCCAAAAGGATCTGTGGGCATTAGATCATGGGGCCTAGGCGAGCAATTTTTTTTAAAAACTTCATTCTTTTCCCTGCATTTTCTTTTTGCATGCATTCCCTTTTAATATTAAGCTTTAGACTTAGATATAGATAAACCATTAGATTAGAGTAAACTTAAGTGGATCCTGTGGAGAACCACAGACGTGAGGGGTGCTAATACCTACCCCTCGCGTAACCGACTTCCTTACCCTTTTTCTCTTGTTCGCGATGACCCTTCTTTTTCCATTCCTTCGAGTTTACTCATTGTTTCCTTTCCCTATATTGGGAGAAGTAAAATTGGTGGCGACTCTTCTGTTTGTCTGCCTCCTTCACACTTCGATGAAAATCGCAGACGTGACAAACCCAATGAATTTTTTGAGAATATTTTGCACCAAAGTTATGGAAATTTTCTTCCTTTCGAAGGCCATTTCCTTTCAATCTTTTACTCTTCACATTTAGTCGTGCTTGCAACACAATCTTTGCTTTAGCCTTGTCATTTCCCCTTTCATCAATCCTTTTCTCATGAGCCTCAAGAGATCTTTGAAGTTCCTCTTTTCCCAATGTCGGAAGATCCCCCGACTCTTCAATCACAACTATGTAGTCGTTGACTGTCTCCATCTCTTCTATTTGAACTAAACTGAACTATCGCTTGTGAGTTTTTAACCTCACCACATTTTATTTATCATCCCTTTCATAAGCCTTTTTCAAGATCTCCCATGCTTGCATCGCCAAATCGCAATCGCAAACTTTTTCAAAGTTGACATTATTAACGCAAGAATGAATCAATAAGAGTTCCTTATAATCTTTCTTCCTCTCTTTAATGAATGTAGCCTTGTAATCCTTTTTCCTCTCTTTATTGAATGTGGCCTTATAAGCATCTGTAGTTTTTGTCTCAAGTGGAGTAACTCCATTCTTGATTACCTAAAAAATGTCTTGATATGCAAACAAAACCTTCATTTGTTTTGACCACTTTTCATAATTCATCGAATAAAAAATTGGTAGGTTGGTGGGAACTCTATCATTGGAAATGTTAGACATTTTTGCAGCGTGTTGTACCCTATTTTTGGCCCCTAAGATTCTCTCATACTTCATACAATTGCATTGCACAAAGATCACAAATTGGTTCTCTCTCTCTCTCTCTCTCTCTCTCTCTCATCTGTAGGGTTTGCCCTTTGGAAATAACCAAGCACCTTGTGGAAGTGATTATTTCTTGTGTGTGATAATTGATATTTGACTAACCATGATGTGAATACTTTGCTCTCTAAATGTTGTAGGTGAATGGTGCACAAGTTCCTCAAAGAGCTGATAGGTCCATGACTGTATTTCCATGCCTTCTCTCATCAATTCTCAAGATTTTGAAAGTACTGTCTCTCATTTAAGACTTATCTTATCATAAACCATGCTCTCTTATCTTTAATGTATGCTTCATGATGGAAAGAGATCATCAAATTCAATGAATTCTCCATCCTATAACCATCTCTATTGAAACTAGGGTTTTGGAATTCTAAGGACCATATCTTGATGTTTATGTGAAGTTTGTGGATGAATTCAAAGCCATTTGATTCTTAATAGGAATTTCAATTGAATATTCTTGGATCTAATAAGACTAATTGATGAAAAGATTGTTATAGAATTCTATGATTGCCCACCCTCTAGATTGATGCTTCATCTATCTTGTATGACTCCAAAGGATCATAACTTGGTCATCCCTTGTCTCCTTGAGCTCGTTTTTCTTTCACAATGAATCTAAGGATGTCTAATACAACTTATTTCAATTGGTGAGAAAATAAAATGCTTGGAAACTTGCCTATGAGGTCAAAAGAACACAAGCCCTTGATGAATTCCTCAACTTGTGGTCAATCAACGTCAAATGAACATATCTTGATCATCATTTATCATTTTGAGGTTATCATTTTGCACAAAATCTTGAATATGTGAACCTTATCTCCATATAAGCCTTGAAGATTGGAAGTGTTTGAAAGTTGCTTGAAGAAGTAAAAAGATTATAGGTCATTTCACAAATTTTCATCAAATTCACAAGATCATAACTTTCTCAATTTTTGGAATTTTTGAGTAATTATTTTTGCCAAATATTCCTTGGGAGGTCTACTTTATATCATCTTTGAGAATCAAGAGCAAATTTTTAGTGGAAGGGAAAGTTTGAAGAAGAAACATTATAGGTCATTTTTAGAAAGTGGCATGCTTGACCAAGGCCTGGCCAAAAAAATCAATGATTTTGCAAGAATCCTAAAGGCTCAATCTCACAGCTCAAGCATCCATTTGATTTGATTAATTTTGCATTATGTTCTACTCTTTGAATACTTCATTTGGATCAAGAAAAATCAAGAAATGCACGAGGGAATTGGATTTGGCCTCAGTTCAAAGTTTGAGCAAAAATCTATTTTACACTCACCATCAGTTTGTGCATTTGCGCGTGTAACTTGATTTTAAGCCAAATTAAGCCTTGCTTCCATTTGATTTGATTCTTTTTGCATTATGTTCTAATATTTGAATACTTCATTTGGATCAAGAAACGCACGAGAGAATTGGATTTGGCCTCAGTTCAAAATTTGAGCAAAAATCTATTTTACACTCACCATCAGTTTGTGCATTTGCGCGTGTAACTTGATTTTAAGCCAAATTAAGCCTTGCTTTCGTGACTAATTATGATTAGGAACTTCTCAGGATTAATTAGCACATCAAAACGCAAAGAATGTTGAGTTTTGATGCACATAAAGTCACACTTTCTTCATGAACATGGGAAGCGCACGATTTCTCTCCAAATTGCATCGTGCACCCACCCGTTTGATTCCATTCACTTCTCCTATAAATAAGGGAGACATTCCACTCATTCCCTCAAGCTTGAAGAGCCAGAAAATTGCTGCAAAACTCACACCAAACCTCACATTTCTGAGATTTTGTTTTCACTCTTAGACCACTTCCAATTTGAAATTAACCATTCATTCTTCTTCCTTGAACCCCACTGAAGCTGTAACACCCCGTTTTAATTAATATTATTTATATTATTATTTTCTAAAAATGACCGGTTGATATTTATTTTGGTAAAATAATAATTATTTAGTCGGTTATTCGGTCCGGTAGGTGATTAATCGGATTCATTTGCTTTACCGAAAAATAACTATTTTTACTCGATAAAATTATATTTAGTGTGTAAATATTTTATTATATGTATTATTCGATTTATTTGTGAGAATGGATTTATATTAGTATTAATTAATTTATTATAAAATAATAAGTTAATGTTATTTAATTATATTAAATTAGTTTAATAAAATATTAGTTTTATTATATGTAAGTTACAGTATGTTAGTGTTAACGTTATATATAGAAGTTAGTTTAGTAAGTAAGTTAGTTTTATATATTATATAATAAAGTAATATATATAGTAAGTGGGTAGTTTTATAAGGAAAAAAAAAAAAAGATAGAAAACCCAGTAAGAGAGAAAAGTGAGAAAGTGGAGTAGCAGAAGAGGAAAATAGAAGAAAGCTATGGTTGAAGAGAAGAGGAAAAGTTTTGGAAAATCAACCGAAAAAACTCGTTCCGGAGATTAATTGGTAAGGGTTAGACTTTCTCTAAACATCTAATATATTTTTATTGCACTTGACTTCGATTTTTTCGGTTTAGAAAAATAAATTTTGTTAACTGTTAGGAAAATATAATTTTTCCTGGTACTGTGACAATAGTTATCTGTCTTGTAAAAATGGTAGAGAAGAAGATGGGGGTGGTGGAGTCACGTGGGGGGTGCTAGTTGAAGGGCTACTTGAAAAATTTCATCTGTTACATTTTATTTTCAATATATATAATAATAATAATATGTTTCATAGTCAAATAATATATATATATATATAATATATATATATATATATATATTATACTTGTTTTTCAATTTCAAATATATATAAATATTATAATTAATAATATATTTATATATTATAATTCGTAGTGTGATTAATTAATATAATTGGTTACGATTAATTGGTAAAACTTAATATTTTGAGTACGACCGGAGAAGAATTAAATTGTAGATGAGTTGTTTAACTTAAGAGTAAGTGAAAATAATACCGTTCGGTCCGATTAGCCAAATTAAGCGGTATAATTAGTTACCCGGAATTGGATGAAAATTTAGGTGGTAGCTAAGTTGGATGTGTAGATTAATGTGGTGATGTTGGTTTGTCGAAAATGCGGCATTTTACGATGGTGACCGGAAATGGAGTCTAGGATTGAATAATTATGTTTAATTACAATATTGCAAAGCCGATTATGTTGTTTTGAGAGTATTCTTTGTGGTAGCCGAATCGGCGTAAATCCGAATATTTAGTTGTTGAAACGTGAGATTTTATGATGGGAAAAAGTGTTGATTTAACATTATTCGAGATATTTGATTAATTGTCGATTTTGGAAATGATGTGTTTGGTTTATAAATATTTTGGTGTTGTGTGATAATTGTTGAAATGAAATAAATGATGTCTGTTGTGAAATGTTGTGAGTTTAATTCATAGGGTTGAATTATGGTGATGTATGCTTGTAATTGAGATAGAGGGGTGTCTTGATTTGCATATTGTTGTTGTTGAATTGCACACCGCATCATAAGTCGTGTCAAGAGGCGATGTCTGTTAGTCTCGTGGAGGCTAGTGGCTCGTCCCAAACTCATATTGGGGGTTTGAAAGCTTAGGGAATGGGCTTTGTGATTATCCGTCTGAGGGATAGACAATTGGTAAATTCGAAGGATAATAGATGATTGGTACCACATGCATAAGTCGTGTCGTTGTGTCGAGTCGTACGTACACACTTTGTTGAGTTTGTGTTATGTTGAATATTATGCCTTGTGTGCTAATTGGTAATTGAAATTGATTGTGCTTGATTCCATTGAGTTGTTGAATATGTGAATCAGATTAAATGAATATATTGTGTGGTTTATGCAAGAGTTGGAAAAAGAGTAAGATTCCTTTATTTGATACCTTTCATTTGCTTTAAATTATATACTTTATGTTTGTTGGAATTCTTATCCTCTGTTGGAAAATGCTTGCTTCGCATTGTTCGTGCACTTATGACGGTTGTGCGAGGACGGGTTAGCGGACGACTCAGCTTGTAGTCCGTTACTTTTTGATTTTGAGTCGATGCTCGATTGTAACACGGGGATTAGTGTCCATTCGAACTCATATTTTGTATATGGATTATACTTGTATATAATCCATTATTTTGATTATATGTTGTTGTATGTATATTATGACTTGATAACATGTTTGGTGTATGAACCATATGGCTTAATGCCTTGAATTTTATATTTTGATTCCTCCTTTGGAGATGAAGTTATTATGATTCCGTTGCGTTTGCACGAAGAAAAAAAAAGTATATGTCATGAATATATTATGTGTTTAAATGATTAAAGTGACGAATATGTCATGTCCGTTTTTCTTGATTATGTTGATATGATGTTGTGATACTCCTTCCGTGCAATTTTATTTCTCTGATTTTAATTATGTCGTTTAATTCGGGGCTTATTAGAAGGGGTGTTACAATAGTGGTATCAGAGCATTGTCGGTCAGTTGTCAGGTCTTAATGTTACTAATCCCATTGTATTTGATTGTGTATCTGACGCGATCGATACTTTTGTGTTGTTCAGAAGAAGATGGTTGCTGGAAGGAATGATAATGCACTTGCTGAGGCATTGCGATTGCTCGCGGGATCCTTGAATCAGATGCCGCAAGCTAATCCGGTGCCACATGATGGAGCTGATGATGCTTTCCGTGCTCTTGGAAAGTTTCAGAAAAACAACCCTCCTACTTTCAAAGGAGAGCATGCGCCCGAAGAAGCTCAAGAGTGGTTGAAGGCCATTGAAAAGATTTTCCGAGTGATGAATTGCACCGATGCTCAGAAAGTGCAGTTCGGAACTCACATGCTGGTAAAGGAAGCTGAGGACTGGTGGATTAATGCTAGTCAGAGGTATGATGAGGATAACACCATGGTGACTTGGGCTATTTTCCGAGATGCATTCTTGGAGAACTACTTTCCTGAGGATGTACGTGGTAAGAAAGAGGTGGAGTTTCTTGAATTGAAACAAGGAAGCGGTTTTGTTGCTGATTATGCCGCTAAGTTTCAAGACTTAATCAAGTATTGTCCTCACTATAATACGGTGAATGCCGAGAGATCTAAATGCTTGAAGTTTGTGAACGGCTTAAGGCCGGATGTGAAGAAAGCTATCGGGTACCAACAAATTACCTGCTTTTCTGAATTGGTGAACAAAAGTCGTATCTATGATGAGGATAGTCGTGATAGTAGTGCTTACTACAAGAGTTTAAGTGACAAGAGAGGCAAGGGGCAAATGCGTCCTAAGCCTTATGATGGAAAAGGGAAGCAACCAATGAAGGTGGGAAAGAGTCCAAGTGGGGGAGTTGCTACTCCGGTGAAGTGTTTTAGATGTGGTAAAGAGGGACACCGTGCTTTGGAGTGTCGCCAAGTTGAGCCTACATGTTTCAAGTGTGGGAAGATTGGTCACCGATCTAACGAGTGCAGGTTGAGTGCTAGTGTGACTTGCTACAACTGTGGCGAGCAAGGGCACATTAGTACAAAGTGCACAAAGCCAAAGAGGGAGCGAGCAAAAGTGTTTGCATTGTCTGGTGCCGAGACTTCGGCGGATGAGAGGTTGATCAGAGGTACTTGCTTTATCCATAATGTGCCTTTGATTGCTATTGTTGATACGGGTGCTACGCATTCATTTATTTCCTTGGATTGTGCTACTAGTTTGGGTCTCGTGTTATCTAATTTGGGTAGAAGTATGGAGATAGATACGCCTGCGATGGGTTCGGTTTCTACTTCTGTTATTTGTTTGAAGTGTCCTTTGCGTATGTATGGTAGAGATTTTGAAGTGGATCTCGTATGTCTTCCTTTGAGTCAACTTGATGTCATTCTGGGTATGGACTGGTTGAGATCCAACCATGTCTATATCAACTGTTTTGCTAAAGCGGTTCTTTTTCTCGAGTCCGAGAAGGAAGGCGTTGTGTTCTTGTCTACTCGATGATGAAAAGTGTGTTAAGGAAGGAGCGTAATTGTTTGTGTTGATGGCGCATGAATCTTGGTGATAGTGGAGTGAGAAAGGATGTTCCGTTGTTTGTGATTTTCCAAGTGTTTCCGAGGAGATTACGGATTTACCTCCGTAACGTGAAGTAGAGTTTTCTATTGATTTAGTTCCTGGTACTAGTCCTGCTTCGATGGTCGTATCGGATGTCACCATCGGAATTGGTTGAACTAAAGAGCCAACTTGAAGAGTTACTTGATAAGAAGTTTATTCGTCCGAGTGTTTCTCCGTGGGTGCCTGTTGTTAGTAAAGAAGAAAGAAGGAACGATGAGACTTTGTGTGGATTATCGGTTGAACAAAGTTACTATCAAGAACAAGTATCCTTTACCTAGGATTGATGATTTGATGGACCAGTTGGTAGGAGCAGGTGTTTAGTAAGATTGACTTGAGGTCCGGTTATCACCAAATTCGTGTGAAAGCGGTGATATTCGTAAGACGGCGCTAGAACGAGGTATGGACACTATGAGTATTCGGTGATGCCTTCGTGTTACGAATGCACCTGGTGTGTTTATGGAGTACATAAACAGAATCTTTCATGAGTTCCTTGATAATTTTGTGGTGATCTTTATTGATGACATTCTAATCTATTCGAAGAATGAGAAAGAGCATGTCGAGCACTTAGGAATTGTGTTGTCGATTCTGAAAGAGAATCAGTTGTTTGCTAAACTTTCTAAGTGTGAGTTCTGGTTGGAGCAAGTGAGTTTTCTTGGACATGTGATATCTCGTGGAGGTATTTCCGTTGATCCGTCTAAGATTGAAGCTGTGTCAGAATGGGAATCTCCTAAGTCTGTTTTTGAGATTCGAAGTTTTCTTGGTTTGGCCGGTTACTACCGTAAGTTCATTGAAGGTTTTTCCAAGCTAGCTTTACCTTTGACACAATTGAAGAGAAAGGGGCAAGCGTTTGTATGGACTACTCAGTGTGAGGATAGCTTTCAAGAGCTTAAGAGAAGGTTGACTACTGCTCCTGTTTTGATTTTACCTAATCCATCCGAACCGTTTACAGTGTATTGTGATGCTTCATTGATGGGGTTAGATGGTGTGTTGATGCAAGGTGGACAAGTGGTGGCCTATGCTTCGAGGCAACTTAAAGTGCGTGAGAGGAATTATCCGACTCATGGCTTAGATTTAGCAGCTGTGGTGTTTGTGTTGAAAATTTGGAGACATTACTTGTTTGGGTCGAGATTCGACGTTTTCAGTGATCATAAGAGCTTGAAATATTTGTTTGATCAGAAAGAGTTGAATATGAGGCAAGAGGAGATGGTTAGAGTTCTTGAAAGATTATGATTTTAGTTTGAATTACCATCCTGGTAAGGCGAATGTGGTTGCCGATGCGTTCAGTAGAAAATCATTGCATATGTCTATGTTAATGGTGAAAGAGTGGGAGTTGCTAGAACAATTTCGTGACTTGAGTTTGGTTTGTGAAGAAACATACTTCGGTGTAAAACTTGGTATGTTGAAGATTACAAGTGGAATCTTGGATGAGATAAGAGAAAGACAAAAAGAGGACTTGATTTTGGTTGACAAATTGACTTTAGTTAACCAAGGTCAAGGAGGAGAGTTTAGAATTGATGAGAACGGCGTGTTGAGATGTCGTGATCGGGTTTGTGTCCCAGATGTGGGAGATGTGAAAATAGGATCCTAGAGGAAGGACAATCAAGTGGATTGAGCATTCATCCCGTGCCACAAAGATGTATCAAGATTTGAAAAGCTATTTTGGTGGAGTATGAAAAAGGAAATTATGGAATTTGTGTATTCATGTTTGGTTTGTCAAAAGTCCAAGATAGAGCATCAAAAGCCTTCGTTTGTTACAACCTTTGTCTATACCGAATGGAAGTGGGACAAGATCTCGATGGATTTTGTTTCGGTTTGCCGAGGACCCGAGTAACTATGAGGCTATTTGGGTTATAGTGGATAGATTGACTAAATCGCTCACTTTATTCCAATTAGAATGGATTACTCGATGGAGAAGCTTGGTTGTATGTTGAGAGGATTGTATGTTTGCATGGTATTCGACGCGCATTGTTTCGGATAGAGACCCGCGGTTCACATCTAGATTTTGGGAAGGTTTGCAAAGAGCTTTGGGTACTAAGTTACGCTTGAGTTCCGCTTATCATCCATGCACGGATGGTCAAACGGAGAGAACTATTCAATCACTCAAGATCTTTTGCATGTGTGTTGGAACAAGGAGGTTCATGGGAGAGTTACTTGCCCTTGATTGAGTTTACCTATAATAACAGCTTTCATTCTAGTATAGGTATGGCCCTTTGAGGCGTATGGAAGGCGTTGTCGAACACCTTTATGTTGGTATGAATCAGGGGAAAGTGCGGTGGTTGGACCGGAACTTGTGCAACAAACTACAGATAAGATTAAGTTGATTAGAGAGAAGATGCAAATTTCACAAAGTCGCCAAAAGAGTTACCATGACAAGAGGAGGAAGCCTCTTGAATTCAAGAAGGATGAACATGTGTTTTTGAGAGTGAATCCTACTACGGGTGTTGGTCGGGCACTTAAATCGCGAAAGTTGATACCTCGATTTATTGGTCCGTATCAAATTTTGGAAAGGATTGGTAATGTGGCGTATAGGATTTCATTACCACCATCACTTTCAAATTTACATGATGTGTTTCATGTGTCGCAATTGCGAAAGTATATTGCGGATCCTTCCCATGTGGTGCAAGTGGATGATGTGGAAGTTAGAGACGACTTAACCGTTGAGACTTTGCCGACAAGGATCGAAGATCGGAAAGTGAAACAACTTAGAGGCAAAAGAGATTTCTTTGGTTAAGGTGGTGTGGGGTGGTGCGGCTAATGGAAACATAACTTGGGAGCTTGAAAGTCGGATGCGGGATTCAAATCCCGAGTTGTTCGTTTGGAGGTAATTTTCGAGGCCGAAAATCTTTTAAGTGGGGGAGAGTTGTAACACCCCGTTTTAATTAATATTATTTATATTATTATTTTCTAAAAATGACCGATTGATATTTATTTTGGTAAAATAATAATTATTTAGTCGGTTATTCGGTCCGATAGGTGATTAATCGGGTTTATTTGCTTTACCGAAAAATAACTATTTTTACTCGATAAAATTATATTTAGTGTGTAAATATTTTATTATATGTATTATTCGATTTATTTGTGAGAATGGATTTATATTAGTATTAATTAATTTATTATAAATTAATAAGTTAATGTTATTTAATTATATTAAATTAGTTTAATAAAATATTAGTTTTATTATATGTAAGTTACAGTATGTTAGTGTTAACGTTATATATAGAAGTTAGTTTAGTAAGTAAGTTAGTTTTATATATTATATAATAAAGTAATATATATAGTAAGTGGGTAGTTTTATAAGGAAAAAAAAAAGAGATAGAAAACCCAGTAAGAGAGAAAAGTGAGAAAGTGGAGTAGCAGAAGAGGAAAATAGAAGAAAGTTAGGGTTGAAGAGAAGAGGAAAAGTTTTGGAAAATCAACCGAAAAAGCTCGTTCCGGAGATTAATTGGTAAGGATTAGATTTTCTCTAAACATCTAATATATTTTTATTGCACTTGACTTCGATTTTTTCGGTTTAGAAAAATAAATTTTGTTAACGGTTAGAAAAATATAATTTTTCCTGGTACTGTGACAATAGTTATCTGTCTTGTAAAAATGGTAGAGAAGAAGATGGGGGTGGTGGAGTCACGTGGGGGGTGCTAGTTGAAGGGCTACTTGAAAAATTTCATCTATTACATTTTGTTTTCAATATATATAATAATAATAATAATATGTTTCATATTCAAATAATATATATATATATATATATATATATATATATATATATATATATATATATATTATACTTGTGTTTCAATTTCAAATATATATAAATATTATAATTAATAATATATTTATATATTATAATTCGTAGTGTGATTAATTAATATAATCGGTTACGATTAATTGGTAAAACTTAATATTTTGAGTACGACCGGAGAAGAATTAAATTGTAGATGAGTTGTTTAACTTAAGAGTAAGGGAAAATAATACCGTTCGGTCCGATTAGCCAAATTAAGCGGTATAATTAGTTATCCGGAATTGGATGAAAATTTAGGTGGTAGCTAAGTTGGATGTGTAGATTAATGTGGTGATGTTGGTTTGTCGAAAATGCGGCATTTTACGATGGTGACCGGAAATGGAGTCTAGGATTCAATAATTATGTTTAATTACAATATTGTAAAGCCGATTATGTTGTTTTGAGAGTACTCTTTGTGGTAGCCGAATCGGCGTAAATCCGAATATTTAGTTGTTGAAACGTGAGATTTTATGATGGGAAAAAGTGTTGATTTAACATTATTCGAGATATTTGATTAATTGTCGATTTTGGAAATGATGTGTTTGGTTTATAAATATTTTGGTGTTGTGTGATAATTGTTGAAATGAAATAAATGATGTCTGTTGTGAAATGTTGTGAGTTTAATTCATAGGGTTGAATTATGGTGATGTATGCTTGTAATTGAGATAGAGGGGTGTCTTGATTTGCATATTGTTGTTGTTGAATTGCACACCGCATCATAAGTCGTGTCAAGAGGCGATGTCTGTTAGTCTCGTGGAGGCTAGTGGCTCGTCCCAAACTCATATTTGGGGTTTGAAAGCTTAGGGAATGGGCTTTGTGATTATCCATCTGAGGGATAGACAATCGGTAAATTCGAAGGATAATAGATGATTGGTACCACATGCATAAGTCGTGTCGTTGTGTCGAGTCGTACGTACACACTTTGTTGAGTTTGTGTTATGTTGAATATTATGCCTTGTGTGCTAATTGGTAATTGAAATTGATTGTGCTTGATTCCATTGAGTTGTTGAATATGTGAATCAGATTAAATGAATATATTGTGTGGTTTATGCAAGAGTTGGAAAAAGAGTAAGATTCCTTTATTTGATACCTTTCATTTGCTTTAAATTATATACTTTATGTTTGTTGGAATTCTTATCCCTCTGTTGGAAAATGCTTGCTTCGGCATTGTTCAGGCACCAAGGACGGTTGTGCGTGCGAGGCGCACGGGTTAGCGGACGACTCAGGCTTGTAGTCCGTTACTTCTTTTTGATTTTGAGTCGATGCTCTGATTGTAACACTGGGGGATTAGTGTCTGCATTCGAACTCATATTTTTGTATATGGATTATACTTGTATATAATCCATTATTTTGATTATATGTTGTTGTATGTATATTATGACTTGATAACATGTTTGGTGTATGAACCATATGGCTTAATCCCTTGAATTTTATATTTTGATTCCTCCTTTGGAGATGAAGTTATTATGATTCCGTTGCGTTTGCACGAAGAAAAAAAAGTATATGTCATGAATATATTATGTGTTTAAATGATTAAAGTGACGAATATGTCATGTCCGTTTTTCTTGATTATGTTGATATGATGTTGTGACACTCCTTCCGTGCAATTTTATTTCTCTGATTTTAATTATGTCGTTTAATTCGGGGCTTATTAGAAGGGGTGTTACAGAAGCTAACAAAGCAAAAATCGTGCCTTGAAGCTTCCTGAATCGTGCTATCCAAGTTCATTTTCAGAGCTCTGAAAGTGAACTTCGTTCAGGTAGAAATCTCCAACAAATCTTGCAAAATAAAACATCATTGCACTCTCCTCATCTCCTTGATCCTTGTGATCTACACCGTTTGCATTTTCATTGAGAACTGACTCTGAAATTCTGGAAAAAAATGTTTGTTACTATTTCTGATTTTTCTAAAATGTTCATGATACAAGTGAAATAAAGTTTTTGCGATGGTACCATTAGAATCGTCTTGAAGAGACGAAGCGAATGGCACCAGTCTGAGAAATTTATTTCACAGTTTGAGAAACTCCAATTCCGGGAGGCTGGAGGTTGAAGACCACCTACGTGTCTGCCTTCAACCAATGAAGGTGTGTCAAGTCATTTTTTTGAATTGGATCCGGCGAGAATGTTTTATCATGCGCGTGTGGTGTGAGCCCTTGGATCTGATTACTTTTGTGTGTCAGACTTCATCCAACGCGTGACATTAATTCTGATTTTATTTTTTAAAGTTTAATTTAATTAGTGCTCCAGTGTCATTTCTAAAGAGGTCCATATCAAGCACAGCGTGTCTGATCCATTGAATCAGCTTACTAACGCATTTAGACTATGATTTAATTTTCTGATTTTATATTATAAATGTTTTAAACTTCAAAAAAATATATAAAATTCATTTCTAGTCCAAAAATTATGAAACAATTCACAAAAATATTTTGAAATATAATCTTTCTGAATTTTATTTTTTCATAATTTTATTTTCAGATTTGATATTTTTTATGATTTCATCTTTTATTTGATGTTTTTAATTGTTTCAAAATACTTTTTGACATTTGAAAATTTTGGAAAAATTATGGAAGGATCCAATGGTCATTTGACTAATATTGTCGACCTCATTTTATTTTTATTTCTGATTTTACTAATTTTTTCAATTTTTTGTTTGTTTCATCATTTTCTTTTTTATTTTAAAAATAGTTTTTGTCTTAGAAAAATTCTAAAAATTTTGTCAACACTTGTTGACCTCTGTTTGACTTTTGGTAATTTTCTTGGAATTTTATTTAGATGAAAATATACCATTTATGTATTTCGTCAATAAAGTCCAATTAAATAACGTAATTTCAAATTTACTTTTAATTCTTTTACTAGATTTTTAGTTTCAATTTATTTTGCTGACTTTTGAACTTAATTTGGAGTCACAAATTTCCTCAACATCAATAGAATTTGGGTGTTGATAGGTCTCTTGACTAAATCCACCAAGAAAGTTGATTGATCTTGACAAAGTTAGACCGAATAAAATTCATCTGATGCAAAATAAATTTGGGTGGCATGAGCTTTAATGTTCTAACATAAGCCCGAAAAGATGACTTGAGCTTTGATCTTGGTTCAACACCTGTGGCGCTTTTCGTGTGGTCGCGTTGATTTCTAATCAAGCTTCTAGCAAGTTTCCACTAACCTTGTCCATTTGAAATTCTAAATTATTTTTGATCAAATGATATGATAATTTCAAAACTGGTGATTATATCAAGTACTAGCTTTCTCACCCGGTTATCCCTTGCTTTACCCTTACCTTTTACTTTTTGTAATTAGGTTAGCCTCTTCATCTCCTCGTCATTCTTTAATTTTCAAAATCTTCCTCTTTTCAAAGGATTCTTGTTTTTTCAAAACTCGAACCGCTTTTATAAAAAAAACTTGGACTTAGGTCCATGATTTTTCAAACTTGTTTTTCTTAATAAACTTTCAATCCATTTAATAATATTTTGACCATTTCTCATAAGACTAAAAAACACCTAACCTCATTCAATCTTTTTGAGCTCTTTGTAGCTTTTCTAAACTAACATTTTCTTAAAATCAACCAACACACAAAATTGGTCTTTTTTAGCCGAACTACTTGCTTTTGATTTCAACATTGCACATTGTTGGTATGAAGGCCTGGAACTCATTTGAAGTTCTATCAAACCAAAAATTATAAAAAAAATATATTTCTTTTCTCCCCACCACCATCTATTTTGTACATACTCTTTTTTAGCACACATATACAAATTTTTAAAAAGGTTCATGCGGAGTACCGTAGATGTTTTGGGTGCCTAACACCTTTTCTTTGCATAACTAACCCCCAGTCTCAGATCTCTGATCTTTTTGTTAGGATTTTATTCGCTCTTTTTTCTAGTCGTTTGGATAAAATAAAAGCGCGATGGCGACTCTTTTGTTAATTTTTGAGTAAAGTCAATTCAATGGATTATACTCGCAGTTTTTACCGCTACACAGCGGATTATGGATCAGAACCAAGACTCTTGATGACAAATGTTGAAACATATACAAGCTCTAGTGGTGAATCAATAAAGAATTTGTGTTAATTAGAGGAGATGAAATGAAAATATAAGAGGAATACGAGAGAGATTAAAATAATGTGAGGAGAATAATATATAACAAATGGCATTAATCAAAATGTTACGACTCGAGAGATATTTATAAAAGTCAACAAAATTGTTGGAAAATAAAATAACTTAAAAAATAAGCTAAAAACCAAAATACTTCTGCCGTAACCGATTACGCTATTCAATCCCATAAATACAAATTTCAAATTTTTAAAATGCTTAATTTTTAAACTGTTTCCTCAAAAATACTTCCAAAAACTTATGTATTACATTTGAAAATTATTATATACATCCAATAAGATTAACTTTCTAAATAACTTCTCTGATATGTGTTTAAAATAACATGACTTTCCTTCCATTCTAAACAACACTTTTATTAATTTTGAATTGTTTACGTTCTTTTGAGATATTATTGATGAATTGAAATCCAACATATACATTAGCTATAATATCTCTACTATCATAAAAGGTTATAAGATAATGATATAATATTTATTTAAAAAGTGAATTTTTATAATTGATAAGTTTTTATTTGATCGGTTACTAAATATGTTGAAGGACCAAATACAATAAAAATCATTTTAAAGATAAATTTAATAATAAAAATAATAATATAAGAATACTTTTTACAACTCCATTGGTACTTAAATTATTATAAAGTGATAAAAAAGCATAATTGATTTTATTCATGCAGTTGAAAAGAAAAACATGGTTGAAATTATCAAGTTTATTTATGTTAGAATTTACTTTCTTTTCCTATTTATATTTTTAGTAAGTTTTGCCGATCGGTTACAGCAGGATAGGTTTAAACGTTGTTTTATACTAAGTGATTGTCCACATGACATGTGCAAGGCTCCTTTTAAACAATATTGTATTGACAGGGAATGTAAGTGTAGATTGTTTGGGGATTACAATTGAGAAAACAAATTCTTGACTAGAATATCTCATAAGCTATCATTTATTAGTTTGTGTTGGCACTTCATAAATATTGGAGTTATGGATTTGTATTATAAGATGATGGTAACAAATTCAAATCTGATGAAAGATGATAAGCATATTTTTTAATTTACCATATTTGTCAATAGCTTTGAGAACTAAACTTAGTTTTTCTTGTGATATATAGAGAAATTTGTGTTTCATTAATTTTTCCCTTTCAATACAAAACTTTTTTTTGGAAGAAAGAAAGAAATTTCAATCCCAAATACAGTGAAATGTACAAACCGATCCAGAGATCCAGGCCTCAAAATGACACAGTAATAGTCTTTAGACTAGAGATACCAATACACATCTATTACAACCAACAAAGGAAATAAACAAGGAAAATAAAATCATAACTTGCAGCAAAAATTAGTTAACCGCCTTGATTTTGTTAAACTGCCTAATATGTTCTCAATAATATCTTGCCTTCTCAAGCAAGCCAAAGTTTCTTGGTGAAAGATGATTTTGTTCCTAGTTGTCCAAATCGCATACAATGTTTCGGTAAGAGCCACCTAAGAGACTTTTCCTACAGCCTTTGCATGTAGTTAGATTACACATGCTTGGCAGTTCTGTATTCCAAGTACTGGGGGTATGCTTGATTCTCGCCCATGAGAGAACCTGCATCCAGATAGCTTTCGTCACCTCGCAGGAAAAGAACAAGTGGTCACAGGTCTCCTTCATTCCACAATAAACGCAGTTTCCATCGGTGTCAATACCAAATCGAGCTAAACAATCCTTTGTAGGGATTCTTTGATGGCACACCAGCCATAAAATGAATGCTAGCTGCTCGAGGCCTTGCGTAGTTCCCGTAGAAAAGTTTCCGCCAAGCAATCAGTGGCTTCTCGCAACGAAATAGATAGTAGATTTTCCTAGTTTCATATTTTCCAGATGTTCAGAATGACCCCCATTCTTCTGAATTAATGAGTAAATCCCGATTTTTTAACATAGCTTTAACAATCCACTAGCTATGGCCGGGAGGAATAAAAGTAGTAGCATCATTATCCTTCATGTAATAAGCATGAATCCAATGAATCCAAATTTTATCTTTTTTTAGCATATACGTTCCAGAGAAGCTTACCGATGGTCGATCTATTCCAATCACAAAGGCTAATAAGATTCAATCCTCCCGCTGAGCACGGATCACTAAGACGATCCCACACCACGGGAGCTTTCTGAGAGTGGCACTCTTTACTTGTCCAGAGAAAGGTCCTTCAGAGTTTATCAATATGGAAGATAACTTTTTTCAGCAACGGAAAAATTTGCACCCAATAATTGGCTATCGAAAACATCACGCTTTTTATCAGTTGAAGTCTGCCAGCATATGATAACAGTCTGGTACTCCAGTGGTTAAGATGAATCATCATGTTGTCTATTAACTTTTACAACTAAAATTAATAGGGTATGATAAGTAATAGTTAATTCTAGATCAACTTTTTACAAAATAACTACATTTAATATAAAATGAATATACATTGGTCTTTGTTAAAAAACAATTTTAAAGATTTTGAAATTCTGGTGCAACAGCAGATTCATATATCTTATTAGGATGTCAAAACATCTGATCTGACATTAAAATAAAAACAGACAAAGTAGAGTAATACAACAGTGCAAGAAACATAAAGAACACATCAGAGTTGTTAACATAGTTCAGTTCAAATCAACCTACATCTGGAAGCTACCAAATCAGGAAGAAAACTCCACTATCAGTAGTATTATTTTAGATAAACAACCTCTGATTTACCGATAAACAACTTTCGATTTACCAAATCACTACCCAATGAAACCTTTATCTTAGAACACCATCTAAGATAAGAGAACCTCTGCTTATTCCCTAGTGATACCTATCTGTTGCAAACCCCTGCAACAATAACAACCTATTTGAAGAACATCTCTTCAAATACGAAAACAGTCAAAACACTTGACAAATATACTTGGAGTTACTTCACAGTTTCCTCCAAGAACACAACTGCACTCATTGCTTCACTGCTTCCCAGTGAGTACAATAAACCTCTTACCTATGGGCTTTGAGGTACAAATCAGTGATCATCCCACAAACTGGGTGGTTCATACATGACTAACCCTAATGATTACATTTTTCTATATTTGGCTAGCTGCCTAAAACTAGGTTACAAAGTCCTTATTTATAAAATATCACCCAACTGGATTTGGGCCTTCAAACAACAGCATATCAGCTGTAACAAACTGCAGAAACAAACGCTGCATAATACAAACAGTAGAAAACTTCTACTACTGTCAAGGTCTTTAATCTGATTTTTCTCCTTAACTTCTCATTGAATCTTATAGACCTCCACATATGCCTTCACTAACACGCCACATAGGATGCATAATATTCTCAGAATATTCTGTACAACTTAAAATAGAACCGTAACAACTTTAACAGTTCAGTAGCGTGATGTCTGATGTCATGACATCGTCTTCGACATGTTATTTCAGATGTTGATTTTACTCAACACAACACGTTCGGGCATTCTAATACGATTTATAAGATATTAATTATCCTATTGTACATTATATTATTGCTACTATTATTTATTTTACAAAATCGATGTCAATCCTCAAAAACAAGGAACTTACAGATTTATAAACAAATCTTCAGATCACGTAAACTAATGTTTTATTATATATACATAAAAGAATATTAATACACGTGAAATTTCATTAATACAAAATATTCATTTCGTAATATATTTTTGTTTCATTTATTTATTCTACGGCAATATAAAAAATTTAGACTTCAATTAATTAATTTATTTATTTACTTATTTATTAAAATACTTTCATCGTGATCTATTCTAACAACCATGGTAAAGAATAGTTAGAGTGACAGACTTTGAATTCCACACAATAATTTTTTATTTTAATACATGTTTTTTCAGTTTTATATATATATATATATATATATATATATATATATATATTAAAATTAAAATACTTTTTATTACGGTCTAAAACAGTCACTGTTATCAAATGTACTTCAGAAACAAACTTAAAGCGTGTTAATTATATCACGGTTGGTAATAAAAATTATGGTGAAAAATATTACCTATATAAATGAAATTTCTCTCATTTCTATATAAAACAGTTTTCACTCTCATAAAGTAAAACCCTAATATCTCACTAACTCCTTATTCTTATCTACATTAACGTTTGCACACTATTTCTTCATAAAACTCCAACATATCTTCTCCAATTTGTATGAGTCAAGGAAATGTGTTACACAATATGTAAGACGAAAACACCAAATACATTATTTTGACTTCCTTTTCTCATTTCAAGTATGTGAGACGTTTCCACTATTTGTGTTATGAGTTATGTTGTTAACACGGTAAAACCTTGTAGGTTCTATGTTGTTTACTATTTATTTATTTTGTAGTTTTTGTTGAGGATGTATGTTGGTGTTTGTGTTATTTTTGATGTTTTGGATTATATAAATGTTTTTGTTCAGGTGTGTGGTTGTTTTTGTATAGCTCATATGTTGTTGTTTAGGTTATTGCGAATGTTATTATTTATGCATCTTGATGTTTTTGTTAAGATATTACTACTATAAATAACACATATAATGTCGAACGCAAAATGTGTTTTGCTTTGGCACCTGAAGCGAGGTAAATAAGGTCGTCATAAAAATTATGGACTTATCACTTTGGTGTTTAAAAAATCGATGGGTATTTTAATAACGCATGAGTTCGATCCACAACGTCTGCATTTTTATTATTAACAAAAACTAGCGTCTTTTTTATCTCGGTTTTCAAATAAAATCGAGGGGTGATCATTTTTTTAAATTAAAATCGTTACATTGTTTACCCGTAATATTTCATTTTTAATATAAGATATAGATTTCAGATCTTCAAATCATATAATTTTAGGGTAGATCTTGATCATACATAAATTCCTTAGCTGAGATGGATGGCCGGAATGAGGGTTGCAAGCACCCGGGATAGATCTCGGATTTAAGGACGAGATTCTTATCCGACGTGGTTCCCGGGGTTGGAGCAGGAGGTCGGCATGATCCCGAGATATAGCTCGACCATTCGTCCGGGTTAGAGGCTCGGGTGGAGGGAGACGTTACCAATTGGGAGAATGATGAGGGCAGGGAGTCTTTATGAGACGTTACAGAGCGAATCAACATAAGCTGTAACGGTCGGCTTGCTGCCTCCAAGCCATAGTTAATGTGCTAAGGCGGTTATAGAAAGGAAAGGAGGACTTCATGAAAGGAAGGATATAAATAGGGCTCCCGCCAGCGGGATAAGCAAGACAATCATCAGCTTGGAACTCGAGTTACGACGCTTGAGCTTCCAAATCCCTAAAATATCATCAAAGAGGTTTTTTCTGCAAGAACATTGGCGTCCACCATGGGGCCTCGGTGAAATCAGTCCCAGGCCACACACACATATACAAATACTAGCAACAATGTCTCAAACTTCGCCAACGGATCCACCGGATCTAACCCAGTTGCTGGCCATGATCGATGACCTACGCCAGCATAACAAAACTCTTCAGGACAATGTCCAAGCCCTTCAGCTGAGAGGTTTGGACGAAGCGGAAGAGCACGAAACAGAGCCTCTGGAGCCGCAACCTTTGTCTCAGGCAATCTGGGAGGATGTTGTTCCTGAGAATTTCAAACCCCCCGTACTGGCATCGTACGATGGAAAGTCAGATCCCCAAGAGCATATCAGTTCGGTTAACAACACAATGGCACTTATTGGGGCAACCGATTCCCTTAAGTGCAAGTTGATGGCCGGCACCTTTAGAGAGTCGGTCTTACGATGGTATATGGGGCTTCCACGGTTATCTGTGGTGAGCTATCAAGATTTCAACCGAAAGATCATTCAGCAGTTCTCGGCTAATCGTCATC
Source organism: Vicia sativa (assembly GCA_021764765.1). NCBI lineage: Eukaryota > Viridiplantae > Streptophyta > Magnoliopsida > Fabales > Fabaceae > Vicia > Vicia sativa. The sequence goes on from CM038794.1 coordinate 143,383,270, forward strand.
GCAAGGTGGCCAACACCTCTCTCTTCAATGTGAGGCAGCGCCCTTCCGAGTCACTACGAGACTTCATGGCTAGGTTCAACGAGGAAACCATAAAAGTCTCACATCCCAACCAGGAGATCTTTGTAGCCACATTCCAACATGGCCTTAAAGTCGGTCAATTCAATGAATCTTTAGCCCAAAAGCCAGCCAAAAGCATGGATGAGATCATCACCCGGGCTGAGTGCTACGTGAAGGGGGAAGAGAGCAACATGGAAAGCGTGCTCGAGATTCTAAAGAAAGGGGGTCGGGACGGGGTGAACGTGCCCGGCCACGGGACAATGCCACCCCGCGTGAGCGAACTCGGGATAAGCGGCCACAGTCCCGCCCTCGGTCGACTTCAGGCCCCAGGGAGACGTTCACACCCCTAAATGCCAGAAGGGAAGATATCCTTTGTGACATTAATCACTTAAAATTGCTTGCTAAACCTTGGAGCCATAGGTGGGGTGTTAATACGGTTCTGGGGGGAGATCCGGAGGCGTGGTGTGAGTATCATCGTCTAAAGGGACATACCACAGAATCTTGCATACAACTGCGAAGGGAGATCGAAAAGTTAGTGCAAAGAGGCAAGTTGTCAGCCTATGTGAAGGAATATCCTGGACGGACGGGCAAACGCGACCTGTCCCCGAAGAGGGACTCGGCTTCTGATTCTAGGTCTAAGAAAAAGGGTAAAGCCGTTGAGGAGGTGAAGGAGGCAAGGGCAACCCGACACACTCTCAACATTATCTCAGGAGGCTTTGCGAGAGGCGGGTCCACTAGTTCTGCCAGGAAAAGATATGCTCGTGGGACCGGGCATGTACTCCGCATCGGAACCACAAAGGTTGATCCCGGAGTGATAACTTTCTCGGGTGAAGACTCCAGAGAGGTTTTGCCTCATGAGAATGATCCCATGGTGATCGAGGTACAAATCCGGGACTGGGGTGTGAAGCGCGCGCTGATCGATCCGGGAAGTTCCGCGGATGTCCTCTACTGGGAAGCCTTCAAGGGAATGAGTTTTGAGCCGAATGAACTGTTACCCTTTAGCAGGACCCTTGTTGGGTTCTCTAGCGAGTAGGAGCAGGTTTTGGGGTATCTTCCTGCGCTCACCACCTTCGGGGATGAAGAGAATGCCAAGACTGTTCAGGTTAGATACTTGGTGGTTAATGCGTCGTCGCCTTATAACATCATTATTGGACGGCCTTCGTTCAATGCACTTGAGGCGGTACTATCGATACTGTTCTTGACCATGACATATCCCCTTGGCAATGGACGCGTCGGGGTCGTACGTGGAGACCAAGGCCTGGCCCGAAAGTGCTATAAAGACAGTTTGAAAGCCAAGAGGAAATCAGGTCCAGTTGAGGCCTCCTTGAAACACGAGGTCGGCATGGTGGACATCGATCCGAGGGAGGGGTCAAGCGAGGATGGACTTACCCCTCAAGAAGAAACTAAGGACGTCCAGATCGGGCCGTTACCCTCACAGATCACCCATCTGGGAACACAACTGACGAAGGAGGAGGAGGCCGAGATAATCCAGGTGTTAAGGCAGAACCTAGACCTTTTCGCTTGGAAACCGTCGGATATGCCGGGTATAGACCCGGAGATCATGTGCCACCATTTATCGATCGATCCTGGGGTCAAACCGGTTTCACAAAGGAAGCGGAAGATGGGAGAAGAGAAGGGGACAGGCTGTCTCGGAAGAGGTGGGGAAGTTATTGAAAGATGGTTTCGTCAGTGAGGTGCAGTACCCAACTTGGCTGTCCAATGTGGTTATGGTGAAGAAGAAGAATGGAAAGTGGAGAATGTGCGTAGACTTCACTGACCTAAACAAAGCATGCCCGAAGGATCCTTACCCCCTCCCTCATATCGATAGACTGATTGACAGCTCCTCCGGTTTTCGCCTCCTGAGTTTTTTGGACGCGTACTCCGGGTACAATCAAATCCGGATGAACCCAGCGGATGCTTCGAAGACCGCTTTCATGACGGAGCGGAAGAACTTTTACTATAGGGTTATGCCTTTCGGCCTAAAGAATGCCGGCGCAACCTACCAGAGGCTGATGGACATGGTTTTCGCTCCTCAAATTGGACGGAATATTGAGGTATATGTAGATGATATGGTGATAAAGACCGCATCAGGAGAAGATCATGTGACAGACATTAGGGAGACTTTTGTGGCAGTGCAGAAGTTTGACATGCGTCTGAACCCAGACAAGTTTACATTTGGGGTTCAAGCCGGAAAGTTTCTGGGTTTCATGCTTACAAGTCGGGGTATCGAGGCCAATCCAGATAAGTGTCAGGCGATCATCGACATGCGGAGTCCGTCCTCAATACGAGAAGTCCAGCAGCTAACTGGCCGTTTGGCCGCATTGTCTCGTTTCCTATCTTGTGCAGGTGACAAGTCCATCCATTTCTTCTCGGCAATTAAGAAAAGATCCAAGTTCGAATGGACGGAGGCATGCGAAGAGGCGTTCAACAGGGATAAAGCAGTTGCTGTCAGCACCCCCGGTGCTAATCAGACCCAAAGAAAGCTCACAGTTGATACTATACTTAGCGGCGACGGGCGGTGCGATCAGTTCGGTGCTGGTCCAAGACACGGAAGAGGGGGAGCGCCCGGTTTATTTTGTAAGTAAAGTGTTAAAAGGAGCAGAAGTCAGGTACCAGAAGATTGAGAGATTAGCACTGGCACTTGTGACGACTGCACGGAAGCTCAGGCATTATTTTCTTGGACATCCCGTCCAGGTGAAGACCAATTTTCCACTAAAGCAAGTATTCAAGAAGCCCGATCTAGCCGGAAGGATGGTGTCCTGGGCCGTGGAGCTGTCAGAGTACGAAATCAGTTTCATCCCCCGTACCAGTGTCAAGTCCCAGTCCCTGGCCGATTTCATGGTGGAGCTTACTTCTCCGCCGGGAGTGGCTCCTACTCAAAGATGGATTCTGTCCATTGATGGCTCTTCTAATCTCAAGGGCAGTGCCGCAGGAGTGGTTCTGGAAGGCCCAGGAAGAATGGTTTTGGAGTATTCTTTGCGTTTTGGGTTTTCAACGAGTAATAACCAAGCAGAATACGAGGCTCTGCTGGCTGGTCTGAGGCTGGCCTTGGAGGTTGGAGTAACACATCTGTTGGTTCGTACAGACTCACAGCTGGTGGTTGTGCAGGTGGATGGATCTTTCCAGACAAAGGACCCCATTTTAACAAAGTATGTGCAGCAAGCTGTTTCCCTAAGTCAGCGGTTCGAAGTTTTTGAGATATGTCACGTAGCCCGGGAGGAAAATACCCGCGCTAATCTTCTATCCCGGCTAGCCAGTTCTAAGGATTCTGGGGCAAACAAGTCGGTCATACGAGAAGTACTTCCCGCGCCCATCATTGAGAGGGAAGAGTCCCAGGCTATTGATGAAGAAGATGGGTGGATGAGTCCGATCATTCGCTATTTGCAGCAAGACACGCTACCCGTGGATAGTGAGAAGGCCAAACGAATCAAGAAAATCTCAGCCAGGTTCGTGATGGAATCTAGGAAGTTGTATCGGGTAGGGCGCGCAGCCCCAATGTTGCGTTGTGTGGCGGAAGAGGACGTATCTGTAGTAATGAAAGAGGTTCATGAAGGGGTCTGTGGAAATCATGGAGGAGGAAGAGCTTTAGCTGTTCGGATTTTAAGGGCCGGGTATTACTGGCCTACTCTAACAAAGGATTGTGTAGGGTATGTTGCACAGTGTTCAAAATGTCAAACATTCGCTCCAATCATTCACACTCCGGCCGAGTTTCTGCACGCTGTTTTGGCCTCGTGGCCTTTTTATCAGTGGGGGGCTGACATCCTAGGGCCGTTCCCAGTGGCCCCGGGACATTTGAAGTTCCTGATTGTAGCTGTTGACTATTTTACTAAGTGGGTGGAGGCAGAGGCAGTATCTCGGATCTCGGCAGATCGAGTTCGGCGCTTTTATTGGAGGAGTATTATTTGTCGGTTCGGGCTACCTCGGGTCATTGTTTCAGACAACGGAAGCGCAATTTTCAAGCGCCTCGGTGGTGGAGTTCTGCAAGGAGTTTGGAATTCAAAATAAATTCATATCTGTAGAGCACCCACAAGCAAATGGATAGGCCTAGTCGGCTAACAAGGTAATTTTAAATGCGTTAAAAAAGAAGCTAGATTCCGCCAAAGGATTGTGGGCACAATATTTGCATGAAGTATTGTGGGGGTACCACACCACAATTCATTCCACGACTCAGGAGACTCCCTTTAGGATTGTTTTTGGAGTCGATGCCATGATACCAGTGGAAGTTGCTTTGCCCTCTTGGAGACGGAAGAACTTTGAAGAGGAGTCCAATAAGCTGGCTTTAGATGAGGAGGCAGATCTTTTGGAGGAGGTAAGGGACACGGCTCATATCACGTAAGTGGCAGCAAAACAAAGAATGATCAGACGTTTCAACTTGCGAGTGAAGTGATAACACGATTTTATATAGTATATTTGATTTAATTTTCATAAATAATGTTAGTATTTTTATTTAATTATTTCATTTTATTTCCATATTACGCTGGTATTTTTATTGTTTCAGGTATTTTATTTTAAATAAACAAATTGAGCAAAGTGAAGAAATTAAGAGGATTATTTAATTAATTATGCAAGAAATGAAGAAAAGGGGTGTGCAAAGCAAAACAATGGATCAAGAGCCCAAAGCAACCAAAAGGCCCAAACGGAGCAAAACCCTAAAAGCCACGTTCTAGGGTGAGACGCACGTCTCAACCCTCTTCCTAAAAGTGAGGCGCCCGCCTCGGTCTCTCTCCTTAGTGGGAGACGTCCGCCTCCAAAGCCAGGTCAGCCCTAGCAGTTGCGTGGGACGCCCGTCTCACGTGGAGGAAAAATAGGAGGCCTTTTCGGACGACCTAGGCAGTTGAAGCGAGAGATTTGAGGAGAAAATGCTACTATATTTTAGGAACAAGTGGTTACTTCCTACCACTATAAAAGGACCTCTCCAGATCATAATTTCACACACCGATCCTCAGCTTTATTTTCCCAGTTTCAAAGTTTATTTTCCTGCATTTATTTTTCATTGTAATTCAGAATTCAGAGTTATTTTTCCCGCATTGTTTACATTCCTGTTGAAGTACCGAGACGTTGTACGGGTTACTTCCAGTTTCCAGAATTCTTTCCAGCATTTATTTAATTCAGGTTTCTATTTACATTGCTTTCATTTATATAATTGTTTGCATGAGATATATTTATTTTGCCATGAATTTATTTATGAATGTTAAATCCTTTAATTTATTCATGTCTGTTTTTATGAATATGTCTGGCTAAATTATTTAAATATCGGTATGTAATGAGTTAATTTGAAAGTGTCCGGTACAAACTGGCCTAATTATATTTTATAAAATAAACACTTTTTCTGATTTAGTTATCTAATTTGTTTTGTTAAAAAAGGGTTTAGAAACCAACAGAGCGAAAGTTTGAGGTTAATAAACTGACTAAGATTAGAAACCAACAGAGCGATTGAGGTTTAGAATCGATAGTAGATACTAGGTATTGTTTTTAAAAACCGCGACAAAGATTTTAAAACCAATTAAATTTTATTTATTTTCAAAAAGTAATTTTAAAATCGTGGGATAGCGAAGCATACATTAGAGTTTAAAATTATAATCTACTTCAATAGAGCGACAGTTGAGAATAGGTTTTAAATAAATACTTTTGGAAATTCATTTCTATTGAAACCGATTTTTAGGATTAATACCCTTTGCTATATTTTTTAATTAAATTGTTATTATTCGATAAAGTCACATCGTTTTTGGCGGTTCGTCCGGACTATTCAAGTTGATATCGTAATTTTATTACGAAGTATAGACTATAGCAACTATTTCTTTTCCTCCGTATGCCAAATACTCGCTCTCAAGGCGCGCCTTTGCATATACCTATTTACGACGTCGAGCGTTATCTTAGATTAAGAAGACGAATTCAAGAGTATTTAGAACACAACAATCTTCGATCAACCAAACTTCCTGACGTTGAAGAACTCACGAAGATGGCTGATATAGCTCCTCCTGCTCCTCGTCCTCTTAAGGACTACGCTGTTCCTTCTCAAGCGGAGCCTCATAATAGTATTGCTGCTCCTGCTATTGCTCGAAACGATTTCGAGCTAAAACCTTCGCTTCTTTCCGCCGTTCAGCAGAACCAGTTTTCTGGAGCCCCTACTGACGACCCTAATCTTCATCTCCGTGTTTGGCAAGACGCAGACATCGTAAGCGAATGGTGTAAACCCCGAGGCGATACGATTGCGCCTTTTTTTTTCTCTCAGAGACGAGCTCGCGATGGTCAATCTCTTCCTTCCAACTCAATCACCACATGGGATGAGTTGAAGAAAGTATTCTTGGCTAGATATTTTCCCCCAAGCAAAACTGCTATGCTCAGAGCCAATATCAATGGTTTCAGACAAAAGGACAATGAATCACTCTTTGAAGCTTGGGAACGTTATAAAGACATGCTTAGACTTTGTCCTCATCATGGTTTAGAAGAATGGCTGATCATTCACACGTTTTACAATGGTCTCTTGTATAATACGAGATTGACTATAGACGCACCGGTGGCGATCGATGAATAAACCATATGCTGAAGCAAAGCAACTTATCGAAAGCATGGCTCAGAACCATTACCAATGGGGTATGGAGAGAGTTACTGTAGAGAAATCTCAAACTAAAGGTGCCATGGTTGAAGTGAATAGTCTGGATCAAGTCAACGCTAAAGTGGAAGCTCTCACTCAAAAGCTCGAGGAACTTACCACTGCTCCCGCAGCCATCTTCGCAATTACTCAAACTTGCGACTTATGTGGTATTCAATCACATCTTGCTCCGAATGCCCACTTCTACAGGAGTTCCATTGAACAAGCAAATTACGTGAATAATCCTTACAAAGAACACATATAACCTCGGCCGGAAGAATCATCCTAACTTTTCCTACAAGAATAACAACGCGTTATATGCACCGGACAAGCTCCTGCTACACCACCGGTTATCCTAAAGCTATTCCAAATCACCCTAACAATGGTCCTAACACAACAAATGCTCCTAGGAAGTCTAATTTGAAATCATGATAGAGCACTTCATTGCTACTCAAAACCAAACCAATAGTGCTCAAGCCCGCACTAATAAGGAAGTTCAAAATCGAATATACACATTAATGAGCAAATGAAGCGCTTTTCTAACAAGCTTGACGCTTTAGCTACACACAATAAAATGTTAGAAACACAAATCTCTCAAGTAGCTCAACAACGGCTTCTGCTGCCCGCTGGTTCATTTCCGGACAGCCTCAACCTAATCCCAAAGGACATGCAAATGTCATTATCTTAAGAAGCGGAACAAAGTATGATGGACCCAGATCCTAAACAATAGCCCACTATGCAACAAAATTCACAAACCATCCGAAACTAAAGATAAACCGTAAAGGAAATTCGAAAGATAATAATGAAGATACCACACAAAAGGACGAACCTTATATACCCCACCACCTTATAAGCCTCCTATTCCATACCCTCAAAGGTTAGTTAAAACTAAGAATGTGGGACAATTCAAGAAATTTGTGGATCTTCAAGCAACTTAATGTTACAATTCCTTATCAAGCTATAACCCAAATGCCCTCTTATGCTAAATTCCTTAAAGAGATTCTATCCAATAAGAAAAAGCTTGAGGATAATGAAACCGCATGCTTCAGAATGTAGTGCAATTATTCAAGACACAATGCCTCCTAAACTCAAAGATCCCGGAAGTTTCTCTATTCCATGTGTAATTGGCAAATTTGTCATAGACAAAGCTTTATGTGATCTAGGAGCCAATAAGTGTGATGCCGTTATCCATCCGCAAGAAACTTGATATGGGTGAGCCGAGACCAACCAAAATGTCCGCTCAACTAGCGATAGGTCGCTTAAATATCCTGCAGAGTACTTGAAAATATTCCCATGCATTGGCCAATTCTATATACCAACCGATTTCATTATCATGGACATAAGGGAGGACGAAGTTACTCCAATCATTCTTGAAGACCTTTCTTAGCCACACTGCAATAATAGATGTGAAAAGAGGAAAACTTACTTTTGAAGTAGGCGAAGAGAAAATCGAATTCATCCTCTCTCAATTCGAAAGCACCGCAATAGAAGATACTTGTTATTTCATGGATATCATCGATGAATGTAGAAAAGAAGTCGAGCTTGAAAATACGGATAATCTGGATGAAAGTCCGATAATAATATAAGTGAATGCTTAGCTATAGCACCAGATCCCACTCAAAGTTTAAGGAAACCTTCCATAGAACTCAAAACACTTCCTGAAAATTTAAGGTATGAATTCCTAGATTCGAACTCGAACGTCCAAAGATAGTCAACGAAAACTTGGAGAATCAAACTAAAAACTTTTACGATTCGAGGAAATATCCAATGCCTTAGGGTATAATATCACGATCTCAAAGGAATAAGTCCCTCTATCTGCATCGCATTATGCTAGAAGACGATTGCAAAACTTCAAGAGAACACCGAGGAGACTAAACCCGATTTTGAGCGAAGTCGAAAAGGAAGTTATGAAGTTGTTAGAAGCGTGAATCATATATCCTATCTCCGATAGCAAATGGGTTAGCCCTGCATGTTGTACCTAAGAAAGGAGGTGTCACAGGAAAATGAGAAAGGAGAAATTATAACTAAAAGAATCGAACTGATGGAGAATGTGCATCGATTATCGAAAACTTAACAAAGCCACCGAAAAGATCATTTCCTTTACCATTTATTGATCGATGTTGGAGCTTAGCTAGACACTCTCATTTCTGCTTTTAGACGGTTATTCGTGTTTCTTTCGATACCTATTCATCCCGATGACCAAGAGAAAACAACTTTCACATGCCCTTTTGGAACCTTTGCTTATAGAAGAATGCCATTTGGTTTATGCAATGCTCCGCAACTTTTCGTAGATGTATGATGGCAATATTTGCTGATTTTCCGACAATATTATGGAAGTCTTTATGGACGATTTTTCCGTCTGTGGACAAAGCTTTGAAGAATGTTTAGAAAATTTAGAAAGGGTATTGGAACGTTGTGTGAAGGTTAATCTAGTGCTTAATTGGGAGAAATGCCATTTTATGGTACAAGAAGGAATTGTTTTAGGACACATTATATCCAAAAGAGGAATTGAAGTCGATTCTGCTAAAATCGAAGTTATTGAGAACCTTCAACCTCCAAAAACCGTTAGAGAAATCCGAAGCTTTTTGGGACACGCCGGTTTTTATCGACGTTTCATTAAAGATTTCTAAGATAACTAAACCCCTAATTGAGCTATTAATGAAAGACGCCGAGTTCATCTTCGACGAAAAATGTTTAGAAGCGTTTCAAACACTTAAGAAAGCATTAATTTCTGCGCCTATCATGCAAACTCCAGATTGGAATGAACCGTTTGAAATAATGTGTGACGCAAGTGACTATGCCTGGAGCTGTTTTAGGACAGCGAAAGGATAAAAGACTTCACGTCATATATTATGCAAGCGTAACTCGGACGAAGCGCAGATGAATTATGCTACAACAGAAAGAGTTCTTAGCGTGATCTTCGCTAGACAAGTTTCGCTCCTACTTAGTAGGATCCAAAATAATCATATACACCGATCATGCTGCTATTAGATATCTCCTAACCAAAAGGACGCTAAACCTAGACTCCGAGATGGATATTATCTGCAAGAATTTGATTTAGAAATCAAAGATAAGAAAGGAACCAAAATGTAGTAGCGGATCATCTCTAGACTAGAAAATCTTAAACATGAACAAGTGCCGATTGATGATGAATTCAAGACGATAAACCGATTGCCCACTTGGAAGACACGAACCGATAAACTCATGGAAACCACTTTAGCTATTTCCTCCGTGCCTTGGTATGCGATTTTGTAAATTACCTTGCGCAGCGTTCTACCACCGAACTTACCTACCAATGTAAGAAGAAATTCTTCCATGATCTTAAACAATATTACTGGATGAACCTTTACTTTTCAAGAGAGGTCCCGATGGAATTTTCCGACGATGTGCGAAGAAGAGATTGAAAACATTATAACACACTGTATTCGCACCTTACGGAGGACATGCTAGTACATCCAAAACATGTGCAAAGATCTTACAATCCGGTCTCTATTGGCCTACTTTATGGAAAGACGACATGCCACCATCTTAAAATGCGACGTGTCAACGCACCGTAATATATCTAGACGTGACGAAATGCCACAAAAGGCATTTTAGAAGTCGAAATCTTTGATGTGGGGATAGACTTTATGGGACCCTTCCTTCTTCATCCGGTAATAAGTATATACTGTGGTGTGGATTATGTTTCAAAGTGGATAAGCTATAGCTTCTCCAACAAACGACACCCGAGTGGTACTTAAGCTATTCAAGAACATAATTTTCCTAGGTTCGTTACTCGTTATGTTTACGGTGGATCTCATTTCATTTCCAAAATCTTTGAAAAATTATTAAGGAAATATGGAGTTCGACACCGCATAGCTACACCTTACCATCCTCAAACTAGCGGACGGTTGAAGTTTCAAATCGCCAGATAAAACAAATCCTTGAAAAAACTGTCGCTACATCCAGAAAGGATTGGTCCTTTAAACTTCATGAAGCTTTATGGGCATATAGAACTGCCTATAAAACTCCCATCGGTACTACTCCTTTCAAGCTTATTTATGGAAAGTCATGCCATCTCTTGAGTTAGAACACAAGGCTTATTGGGCCATTAAGAATCGAACTTAAGTTATACCGGAGAGAAGCGTATCCCGGATATTAATGAATTGGAAGAACTTAGACAGATGCGATAAAACGCTAGGATTTACAAAGAGCGCACAAAGAAATGGCACGATAAGCGTATATCTAGGAAGAATTTTAATATAGGTGATTGCGTATTACTTTTTAACTCACGATTAAAATTATTCCCTGGGAAATTACGATCTAGGTGGTCTGGACCTTTGAAATTACTCGAGTTTATCCAAGTGGTGCAATAGAAATTAAGGGACCTTCGATTGAACTGCTTGTAGTAAACGGGCAGCGTTTAAAACATTACCATCTTACCAAATCGAGGGATATTCTCAAAAGATAAATCTAGACGAGCCACAAGCTCGATTAGACGATCGATCTTTAGTTTTATTTGTCGAGCTTATGACATAAAACAAAGCGCTTTGTGGGAGGCAACCCACCGTATTTATTTCTTTCTTCTTATTTTATTTTATTTCTTCATTCTATTCAAAAACAAACAAAAAAATATCTATTTCTTTTTCTATTTTCTATTATTTCTATTCTCTGTCTTACATTCTATTCTATATCTCTCTTCTTATCGGCATTTGGCCAATGCTGATGTTCTTTATTTTCTTTCTCCTCGTGATTCTTCTAGCTACTTCTTTCTCTTCCACTATGTCTCGTGTTGATGATATGCCGTTAGTTTCAGGAAGAAATCAGCACCAAATATGGAGTTTTATCGAGCGTGAGATGTTTCCTACCCTACTTTCATTATGGTGCTATGGATGCTCTTGGCATTCGTGATAGTGTGCTTTTTCGCTAAATCGATTGGTGGGATAATTCACGCGATGACTTGCTTTGCCACTTATCGAACCTCACTTTGGAATTCCTCACTTTAGCTTACTTTCCTACTCATGGGATAGCTCACCGTGGACTTATTATTTTCGACTTTTGGCTTCACCTTCAAGTTTACCCATAAGGAATTGGTGATCTTCTTGGTTTTCCTAGTGGTTTAGGAGTTTATACCGAAACTCGTGAGGAGTATCTTGGATTTAGAGATCTTGACTATTTTGGGGATCTATTTCGAATCCTTAACCCCGAGCCCGAGGACTTTGTATCGTAGAATATCCATAACCCGCCTTCGTGTATTTCCATAAGATTCTTGCCCATACCGTTTTGGAAAACCCGAATGTCACTCTGTTTCTAAGGATGAGCTTTTATCATGTTTTGTGCTTCAAACCGTCCCACGCGATCCCTTATCCGCCCGCACTTTGTGAATCTCATTGATATCGATCATGCACCCATTCGGATGGGAGGTCTCGTTATATGATTACGAATGTTGTGGACTTGACGACCTTTTAAGCATCCGAATGCTTTTGCTGGTGTTACTTCCATGACCATCGACTGCTTCAACACCGGTATGATTGGTGATCTTGGCCCGACTCGCTTTACCTTGTTGATTAATGGTCAAGTTATGCACCTTGCCTAACCCTGCTACTAGTGTGCATAACAAAGCCAATTGGCTTTATGGTTTTGATCAGCATCCTTCTCCGCCAAGCTCTCCTGAGATTCCACCAGGCTTTGATGTTTTAGAGGACGCTCAGGAAGTTCCCTCTGCTCAGCCCACTTCCACTGATCCCTCTGTTGCTCCTGACACTGTTATGCATGAGGCTCCTCCTACTGATTATGCGACTGTTATCCACGCTCTTCAGGTGGAACATCAGGCTTTGAGGGACGAGTTCACTACTCTGCGAGCTGACTTCTTTAGTTTTATGGATACAGTTTCTGCACAATTTCAAGAAGTCTTCTCTTATCTTCATACTCCCTCTGCTCCTAAGGCAGGACCACCTAGTGGCTAGAGTTCTTTAGTAGTTAATTTAATTTATTTAGTTTAGTTTAGTTTAATTCCATTAGGATTTGCGATGCTTTCGTTTTGTTATTTTTATTATGTTTCTTTTTCAAAATACTTGCTTCTTACATTGTAAGCAACTTTGATCTCCATTCTAATGCAATTCATGTTTCCTTTACTATACTACATTATTATTACTGTTGCATTATTCTTCTTAAGTTGCATTATTATTGTTGCTACGAATTTACTCACCCATCTTTCATTTCGATTCTCCTTTGTTATTATCGCACTGAGGACATTGCTCCTTTTAAGTATAGGGGAGTCGGATCATTTCCTTGCTTATTTTTATTTCCTTTGCCCTCTTTGTAGTATTTCCCTTTTATTTATTTATTTTCTTGTATCGCAAATTTCAATTCAATAAAATACATGTTTATGTTAATTTTAATCTTATATGCAAAATTTAATGCTTATCCGAATTCTTCCTATTTCTTGAGCTTTCTTGAGCCATAACGAAAAATTTAAAACACATTTATAAACATATTCAACTAGTATTAAGGTTGCTTAATCTAAATAAGAATTCGAGTAAAAACTTAGCAAAATTGTTATCGTCCTAACACTTTAAAACCCCCAATATGTTAGATCGATTTAAGTACTTATTATACCAAGAACCTTTAAAACTTAGTTTTAGATTAGCCCCAAGTAGTTTATTAAGCAGTCGGCACCGCCATAAAACACAAACTACGTGGAGAACCGATGAATATAAGTGATTGATCAAATATCTTTAAGAAAATTGCTTTTATTTAAGATGCACTTACTAAGTTAGATGGTCCTTACCAGATCGTTTAATCCAAAAAGTTGCTGAAAATATGAATTTTATGCAAAATAATCCATTAATAAATTGGTTCAGTGGTCCCTGGTGCTGAACTTGGTAGGGCGAATTACGGTTCGATCCCCCGCAATTTTTAATTGGAAAAAGGAGTACCAAATATTTTATTACCAGAACTCCTAGCTGGCTTACTAAGATCAAATTCACTAACCGGTTACTCCACTATGTGCGTGTACGGTAATGGGCTTAATGTGATTGCACTAGAATGAAAACGGGTGAAATAAAACATAGTATTAGGTTGAAGCTATAATAACATGACTTGAATTGGTCTGCATAGATGAGGTTGTCTAGTGTTTCTACGGTAACCTTGGTGTTTAAGTTCAACTTTAATTTTCTGATGAAAAATCAATTTGCAACCTGATACAAAGTGATATGTGTTGTTATATTTGTGTTTAACTGTGCTTCAAAGATTTTCATTTTTACTTTTTGCTTGAGGACAAGCAATGGTTCAAGTATAGGGGAGTTTGATAACACGATTTTATATAGTATATTTGATTTAATTTTCATAAATAATGTTAGTATTTTTATTTAATTATTTCATTTTATTTCCATATTACGCTGGTATTTTTATTGTTTCAGGTATTTTATTTTAAATAAACAAATTGAGCAAAGTGAAGAAATTAAGAGGATTATTTAATTAATTATGCAAGAAATGAAGAAAAGGGGTGTGCAAAGCAAAACAATGGATCAAGAGCCCAAAGCAACCAAAAGGCCCAAACGGAGCAAAACCCTAAAAGCCACGTTCTAGGGTGAGACGCACGTCTCAACCCTCTTCCTAAAAGTGAGGCGCCCGCCTCGGTCTCTCTCCTTAGTGGGAGACGTCCGCCTCCAAAGCCAGGTCAGCCCTAGCAGTTGCGTGGGACGCCCGTCTCACGTGGAGGAAAAATAGGAGGCCTTTTCGGACGACCTAGGCAGTTGAAGCGAGAGATTTGAGGAGAAAATGCTACTATATTTTAGGAACAAGTGGTTACTTCCTACCACTATAAAAGGACCTCTCCAGATCATAATTTCACACACCGATCCTCAGCTTTATTTTCCCAGTTTCAAAGTTTATTTTCCTGCATTTATTTTTCATTGTAATTCAGAATTCAGAGTTATTTTTCCCGCATTGTTTGTTGAAGTACCGAGACGTTGTACGGTTACTTCAAATTCTTTCCAAAGATTTATTTAATTCGTGTTTCTATTTACATTGCTTTCATTTATATAATTGTTTGCATGAGATATATTTATTTTGCCATGAATTTATTTATGAATGTTAAACCTTTAATTTATTCATGTCTGCTTTTATGAATATGTCCGCTAAATTATTTAAATATCGGTATGTAATGAGTTAATTTGAAAGTGTCCGTATAAACCGGCCTAATTATATTTTATAAAATAAACACTTTTTCCGATTTAGTTATCTAATTTGTTTTGTTAAAAAGGGTTTAGAAACCAACAGAGCGAAAGTTTGAGGTTAATAAACCGACTAAGATTAGAAACCAACAGAGCGATTTGAGGTTTAGAATCGATAGTAGATACTAGGTATTGTTTTTAAAAACCATGACAAGATTTTAAAACCAATTAAATTTTATTTATTTTCAAAAGTAATTTTAAAATCGTGGATAGCGAAAGCATACATTAGAGTTTAAAATTATAATCTACTTCAATAGAGCGACAGTTTGAGAATAGGTTTTTAAATAAATACTTTTTGCTGAAAAAGAAATTATTATCATTTCCTGAAAATAAGCCAGTGGAAAACCGGATTCTTTAGGATTAACGAAATACATACCGATATTCGCCTTATTATTATTTTAATTAAAATTAAGTTTTATTGCCCAAAAATTCCCCAATTTATTCGATAGCTATAGCTTTACACAGTAAGTTTAGATTACGTTAGTTCAATTTATAGTCCCTTTGGTTCGATACCTTTTAAAACTACGCGATAGGGCTGTATACTTGCAGTCTCCCGATTAAATTAGACGATAAAGTCGCGATCATGAAGCAGCGTGGCTTTAAAGTCGGAGACTTAGTGCTTAAAAAAGTGACTGACCCAACCAAGAGGGGCAAGCTAGATCCCAATTGGGAGGGTCCATTCAGGGTCTCGGAGAAGTTACAGAACGGAGCCTACAAGCTGGAAACACTGGTCGGGTCTGAGTTGCCCAGGACCTGGAATGTTGTTAATCTTAAGTTATATTTTAGTTAAACGTTTTGATAATGTAAAAATAAATGGTGCACTCTTTTCCCTAGGCAAGGGCCAGGGTTTTTAATGAGGCACCTATAAAATAAATTTATATTGCAACATTTGATCCCTAATCCGAAATGGCGGGAGCCATCAGGTACGTACTGCTGAGCTCGGTCTCGGATCGTCTCTCAGTCACGGTAAAATCCTCTATCCGAAATGGCGGGAGCCATCAGGTACGTACTGCTGAGCTCGGTCTCGGATCGTCTCTCAGTCACGATAAAATCCTCTATTCAAGAAACGTGAGTCCCTGGGTGTGTACTGCCGAGCCCTGATCTTACCTCGAATTAGCTCTCAATCACGGTAAAATCAAGGTTACCCGGAGGGATAAATTGGCGTTGCGAACAGTTGTTACGTGCTCATTTAAAACCATCAGGGTTACTCGCCGCACCCTATGGCTCGGGGGGCTAGTAGCGCTACATAAAAAGGTTCACAACTATACGCACAATAATCATGCAGTTGACCATTGAAAACGATATTTTATCAAAACATCAAAAACATTGAAATTGGTGCTCGAAGCCCGGCAAGGCAAATGTTAGGGGTACAAAATGCATCCACCAAAAAGGACGATTGACTATAGAAATGATAAAACATAATGGAAAAATCGAAATCTAGAATAAAACTTAGGGGTTGGGATTGGCATCCACGTTAGCGTTTCCTTCGCTTAGTGTGGTTACGCAATCATCTTCTTCGTCCTCTACCAGCTTCCCTTCCACGATGGCCTTGAAAAAGTCAACTTCTAAGATGTCTATGTCGGGATACAGGCAAGTGACTTGTGCTTTGGCCCGGTCGAAAGCCAAGTCCCCGGCATCCAGCACATCCATTCGAGATTTCTCTAATGCATCTTTCAGGTCGGAGCATGACTTCTCGGAGTCTTGAAGCTTGGTTGACATCTATGAGGCTGAAGTTTTGGCCTGGGCAAGCTCGTCTTCTAAAGCCTTAATTCGGTTATTGGAGTCCGAGTTCTTGTTTTCGAGATCCGTGATGCTGTCAGTAGCTTCCAGGAGTTTGTGCTTAAGTACGTTGTTGGTGTCATAAAGGAACTTCTCATTATCAGCTAGCCTCTTAACCTCTGTCTCCAAGTCGGCCTTTTTCTGCTCCACATTATCACCAGACTCGAACAGACTCTGAGTGAGTACAGCACACCTCATCAGATATGAACTCAACTATTTGGTGATCTGCTGTGAACCTAGGTTCTTCAGTTTGTTCACGTCTGTGGTGGCGTTGAGATGGTCATATAGAAACTTGAGGCCATCAAAGTCGCACTGAACCGGTTCTCATGGAGGCTCACCGAATTGTCACCGCTTTTAGCAAGTTAGAAACGGCCCAATCTGCCTAGTTGTTCTCATTCCCCATGATAGTCTTCAGCTTCTTCGGGATGGGTTCGGTGGTCGGTTCGGGCTCGGCAGGGCATTTTAATGGGGAAGCGGTGATGACGGCAGTTTCCAGAGTATTTTCTCGGATCGAGGTGTTCTTTTTCTTTTTCGGAACGCGTACTTCCAGCCCGGACATGTTAGACTTGGTCTCGGAGGGGCCGCCATCACCCATCCGAGCAGCGCGAGCTGCGGCCATTAGCTTTTTCTGCTCCTTCACGGACATATCAGTCATTTTGTCTGTAGAAAGTAAAACAATAGAAAGAGATTAAACATATAGGTAGAAGGCGACTGAGTAAAGTTAGTTGGAAAAATCTTACCTAGGAAGTCGGGGACTTCCTTTAGAGGCAAGGCAAGTAATTCCTTGACCCTGATTGACCTGAAGGAGTCCAGTACTTCTAGGGAAAGGGTCTCGGAAGCATTCAGGCTGTCATAATCAAAGCCGGAGATGGGAAGTGGGTCGCAGGTCCAGTATAAAGGGAATTTGTGATGCCCGTCAGCACCATAAATAACTTGGGGGCATCGAGGCCCACATTTTACTCGGATAAAACGTTCTTTGTAGCCTTTAAAGTTTGAGGTGTAGGCTTGAAGGAAGCTCCTTTTTGGGATGCCACTGATGGCAACCCAGCTTCCGGGTTCAGCGCTCTTTATCTCGAAAAAGGAAAAGAACATACCAACAGTGGGGGCTATTAAGAGGGTTTGGCAGATTACTTCAAACGCCCTGATAAACCCCCAGCTATTTGGACGGAGTTGAGAGGGAGCAACGTTAACGGTTCGGAGGATGTCAGTCTCAAAGTCAGAAAGGGGAAATTGAATGCCAAACTCTTCAATGACTCCGGTGTAAAAGTAAAACCACTCGGAGTCAACTCCTTTGGGTCGGATCATGCAAACATTCTCCCCGGATTCACAAGGTTCTAAAATCACGTCATCCTCGTTTCCTGTGGATGAGACGTTCCAGAGAGAACGCAGGGTAGCGATTTTGACACCTTGTATCAAGCTTTGCTTGAAACCTACGGCTTCTCCTTTGATTAATCTGTTGGTTTCCATTATAAGCTCCACCGAACTCAAGAGTCGTGGTCGAATCACTATCAAGTAAAACTTCTGCAAACCCCGTCTAACCCTTTTAGTTCGCCACCCTCCGAGCATTTCTCATCTCACGCATGCAATCCTCAAACAAGATTTTGCGTTCCTCGTTTCCTAAGTGTATTTTGCGACCAAAATCATCACACTCTCTAATAATGACCATGTTTGGATTAAAACAAAAATAATGTAAAAGGAAAAGAGGATACCTGAGTAGATGATTGATTGATTGAGAGAGGGTTTTTGAAGCAATTGACGGCAAGAGTGCAATAGGGTCTGTGGAAATATGAAAGGGAGGATTTCTTAGGGAGCGAGTAAATGCGATATAATGAGAAGGAGGGAAAGAAGGCATAAAGTTAGCTATTCCCTATTTATAGGGTAATCATTGTGGCTACAGGTGACCGTTGGGCTGGAGGCGCGTGGGTCACTTGCAATATTTCAAAAAGCTCCGAGTATACATCTCGCTAAGGGTTTACGGTTTCTAAGTTGATTGGTCGACACGGATTCAAAGGGTTTAAAACCGTGCGACCAAGGGGGCTTATGATCATACATAAATTCCTTAGCTGAGATGGATGGCCGGAAGGAGGGTTGCAAGCACCCGGGATAGATCTCGGATTTAAGGACGAGATTCTTATCCGACGTGGTTCCCGGGGTTGGAGCAGGAGGTCGGCATGATCCCGAGATATAGCTCGACCATTCGTCCGAGTTAGAGGCTTGGGTGGAGGGAGACATTACCAATTGGGAGAATGATGAGGGCAGGGAGTCTTTATGAGACGTTACAGAGCGAATCAACATAAGCTGTAACGGTCGGCTTCCTGCCTCCAAGCCATAGTTAATGTGTTAAGGCGGTTATAGAAAGGAAAGGATGACTTCATGAAAGGATGGATATAAATAGGGCTCTCGCCAGCGGGATAAGCAAGACAATCATCAGCTTGGAACTCGAGTTACGACGCTTGAGCTTCCAAATCCCTAAAATATCATCAAAGAGGTTTTTTCTGCAAGAACAGATCTAGATCTCAAATCTTAAAATCATATAATTTTATGATAGATCAAATGTTGGGTGCAATGAGATCTTCAATTGTTACATTGAAGACCTAGATTTTAGATCTTCAAATCATATAATAAAAGGGTAGATAAATGATGTGTGCAAGGATATCTTCAATCGATTTTGCACCCATTTGTTTTTTCTATGAACAAAAAAGGGTTAGACACAAAAAAAGGTTAAATAAATAAATAATATTTTGCTCAAGTAAATATTTAAGAACACAAAACCTTAAACCCAAATAATATCCTGCTCTTAAAAAGAGTATGATTTTCTTTGTTTTAAATGAAAATTGATACGACCATTAATTGGGGTGGTAATGGATTTTAATGGGTTTAAATTCTTGATGGTAGAATCAAGTCTATAAATAGCCTTTTGTCCCCAAATATTTCTCTCATCGCTTTTAAAAATACACCATCTATATCGAGAGAGCAAGATCTTGGAAGAATCAAAGACAGTCAACTCACAACACTGCAACAATGGCCGAAGGTAAATCTTAATTCTATCTCCGCATTTAGTTTTATTGATCTTGTTGTTCATTTTCTATCAGGAACATAGGATCAATTTATATATTATGGAGTAACATTTGGTATCATAGTCTCCATTACCTCTGCCTTATTTTCATACGGTTCTTCCAAATTTGATATTTCTGTGATTTAATATTTAATTTTGAATATTTAAAATATTATGTTTCAAAACATTATTAAGATTAAATAATCGCATCTAGTTCGATTCAATTTTGAATGCCAAACTCTAGACTAATATATTTACCATGCAATTTTGTTTTGTTCATAAAATTTTGACGTTGCTTTTACAAATAATTATATGCCTTTTTTTTTTTCAATCTTTGAATTTGTTCATACATAAAATATATTGTCGGGGCTAGGAGTGATAAATAGAGACCGGGATGAGTCTGCTAGCTGATAACCGGGCAGCACCTCGACGAGACCCCAAGGTCGGCGCCGGGTAGTTAGGTCAGATGTGCCAGACGTTTATCTGCGGCCGACCTGTGTTGGCCGGGTAGTTCCTGACCGAGTTGGTCTTTGTTATAGAACCTATTAGAGAGCGGTTATATACATTGCGCTACTTATGGATCGGTTACAGACATTACAAGTCATTAAGTAATCGGTTATAAGCATTACACCATCATGATAATAAACCATGGTTACCCTATAAATAGGGACTTGATCCATGATCTCTGGACATTCTCTCATTCCTTCTCTTAGCTACACGCTCAAGAGAGGTCTCTTACACCATATCTACGGGCTCCCATATGCGGATAATCTAGACCTAGCTTGGAGGCCATGAATCCCTTGTATGAGTCTCTAAATCCCTTAAGATTATATATATAGTTTTTCAGAACATTTGGCGTCCACCGTGGAACCCCGGTAAAACCTTCTCGTGCCACACAAAAATAATAAGACTTCCTATGTGGTTTACTTCCGGTCATTTAATCATCATAATATATTTTTCCCCCAATTCACTCATAAGGCTCATAGATAATGTCTTTCTCAGATCAAATGGAGAGGGGAGTCTCACTCAATGTTGAAATCCACGGGGTCGTCAATCTTCCCTAGAGGACGGTGGAAACAAGGTTCCGACCTTGATAATCAACGATGAATCCGAGATATACGTTATCATATTCCCGCCTGGATAGAAGATGTTGCCGTCAAAGCTGTCCGAGACGCGTTAAAAGGGTAGATTCATGACATCCTAGAATCTATAAAGATGGATTCAAATAAAGATGGCTTCAAATAGAGGTGGTGTGGATCACTTAGTAGAACGGATGATTGTTGGGGAACCTCTGATTCTGATGTCTAAACTCAGGATACCCCCGGTATAAAGGATTATAATGTGAACAGGAACGTAAGGGATACGCAGAAGCTGCAAGCACGTGTATATCGTGTTTCTCCTTTATCGAAGGTTTCCGACCTCATTTTAGCCGATAAGGTCCGTTCTCACTCTATACACGTAGAATCAAATGTTTGTTTGTGTAGGAATCATAGGAAATCTATGATATTTCTATTGTTCGAGGAGCTCATACAAGTTAGTAAAAGATAAGTGACTCTTCTCAATTTACTCTGCTTAATTTCTGATTGATTCCATAATTGAGTACTAGACACATTATTAGTCTTTGTGTCTCTTTAATTGGCATAAACATGAAATTAAACTGAAGTATCAATAAAGTATTCCCGTTACAAGGTTTTATGTGTTACGGCGGTTACAAATTGAAAAGCTTCTGTTATGAAATAATGACGCAGGTGAAAAACCATTGGCTGTCATCAACCAGGATTGGTGTGACAAAGGGGGCCTAGCATTAAAAAGTGAAGCATCACATGATGATACTAGGAAGAAAGGTTGTGATCGAACAAGAAGGGCCATTGTTGGTTACGTAACTCCAACAGTGTTTTCGTAAAGTCATGTAGAATCAGGATGTATAACAGTCTTATAGCAATGTCAAGGACCAACTAGCAGTGGTGTGGAAGTTGTGATGACTGAAATAACTGTGGCATCCATGTCGAGAGATAAGTCCTTTCTACATATTGCATTTGATGGTTATGATAACAATTTCATCAACTATATGTTCACGTGTTATTCAAAATATCTTAAGCAGGACCTCAAGGGTAAATGGTACTCTATCAGGAAAACAAAGGTTGTTTATCAGACAGAGGTTGTTTATCAGACAACACCATCTGTTATGCCTAACACAGCTAGCCCATTGAAAAGAAAGAGGAGAATGTCATATTGTTAACGATGCTATTCCGAATTATTGATAAGTGTCGGGCTACAGGAATGACATGGACTCCGGAAAGATTGACACTGGACCAGTCAGGGCAGCAACTAGTTTTCCAGAATTATGATGCAGCTGAGGGAAATTGGTATGGTATCATCGGTCAGTATGAGCTGCATGAAAAATCTATTTTCAATACACAAAATTATTTTGTATTTAAAAAAATTTAATATGAACATAAAAAATTTATTTTCTATACATAAAAATATTCTCTTTTTTAATCTATTTTCATAATATAAAAATATTATATTTTTAATATACATAAAATATTCTATTTTTATTTATAAATATATAAATTTTCATTTTTAAATATTTTTAATATATTTCATATTCTGTTTTAGAATATATATATATATATATATATATATATATATATATATATATATATATATATATATATATATGTATATGATCATGCATAAAGGACCTAGCCGAGATGTGGAGTCGGGAGCGGGTTGTCCGAGATGGAGCCCGGCTGGAGATGTATGACCGGAGTTTGGGATATATCCCGGAAGTGGGGAGGGGAGCCGGTGTGTGACCTGAGGATATATCCCGGTCACGTGTCCTGGGGACCAGCTCGGGTTGAATACGAATGTTACGGTTTGGTGTAGTAATTAGTGCATTGATTTAGCATGGGACGTTACGTTGGGAGGTTATCATTGCTTGAAACGGCTAATGCTTCATCTCCAAGTTACAGTTAATGAGCTTAAGGCTGTTACTGGAAAGAGGGAAGGAGACTCACGGAGTCGCTGGTATAAATAGGGCTCCCGCCAGCGGGATAAGCAAGACAATCATAGCTTGGAACTCGAGTCATCACACTTAAGCTTCCAATTCCCTAAAATACAATCAAAAGGTTTTTCCTGCAAGAACAATATATATATATATATATATATATATATATATATATATATATATAATAATAATAATATTCTATTTTATATATAACTTAATATAACATATTTTTAATATATTTTATATACTATTTTAATATAGATATTTTTTTTTCTATTTATAAAATTATAATATAAATCAAATTAAACCTATATATATAATAAAAATTTATAAAAATCAGAATAAACCTATATATATTTAAACCTATATAACCAAAGAAATCAGAATAAAAATAAAACTAAAAAAATTACTAAAATACCTCTACTTCAATCTCATTCAATCTTCTAGTATAAAAATCCTCTTCTTCACTATTCTTCAATCCTCTTCCAAATAATAGCTTGAAAAAAAAACCAAAATTAAAATGATAAAATTATTGAAAAACGAAATTATAGAAAAATAATTAAATAGCATAATAAATTTAGTTACCTGTTAGATTGGAAGAGAAAATTTGGAGGAGATCTGAGTGCTTGCAGATGCAGTAACGGAGAAATTTGGAGAAGAACAACACAAAACAACAATGGAGAATTTAAAATGAATGGAGAAGTGTTGCGCTACGAGAATGATATATAAATAAAGCAGCGACGTGGTT
Organism: Vicia sativa; assembly: GCA_021764765.1. NCBI lineage: Eukaryota > Viridiplantae > Streptophyta > Magnoliopsida > Fabales > Fabaceae > Vicia > Vicia sativa. The sequence goes on from CM038794.1 coordinate 143,406,727, forward strand.
TTCACGTCGCAACTTTGTCATGTGGGAATCATGTCGCTATATCCAAACGGTCATAAAATTAATTATGACTCTGTAATTAATTTAGGCAGTTACAACATATGTCAACGTCAATGCAACATTTATTTCCATCTTAAAAAGTTGCGACGTCAGAACCACGTCGTCACATCAAATTTTAAAAAGTCAAACTTCCCACCATGTGCTAACGTTATAACTTCTTAATAATTTATTTATTTATTTAGTTGCGACGTGTCTTACAAGTCACTATGTTTAATGAAAAGTAGATTCTCTCTGACTCACCATGTGGTAACGTTCTCTTTAATTTTTTTAAATAAAATAATGTAGCAACGTAACTTCCACGTCGCAACAGCCCTTTTTTTTCCCACGTGTTTATCATGTCGCAACTCTATTTCGCTAAGGAGCATATTTCTTGTAGTGATTGGGCTTCATACAAAGAACCTCAACTAGGATAAAACCCAAAGAGTATGGTTTCCCAGTGAAATCACTCTTAAAACCAAGTCAGATATACCCTATAGCCTCCTCTTGGGCTTCATACAAGGACTATTGATGTCTCTCGAATAGCCTCCTCTTTGGCTCACAATTACAAGGACCCTTGATGTCCCTCGGATAGCCTCCTCTTGGGCTTACGATACAAGGACCCAGGGCTTCTTAAAAGCATCCCCCAAAACAAAACAAAACATTTATCCTCAAAGATGAGACATGAATCATCTCTATGGAAGAAGTATCTAATCTATAGCATCACATTCAAATCATACATTTTTATTAAAACAAAAAATCTTTCTTAACTGTAAGTGGCATACTTCTACACTCCAGTTTAGCGCCCATTGCTTATAATGAAAGATTCAACATTTTTCAAAACAAAAACATCTTCTCATTCTAAGAACTATAAGTGGTATACCTGTACACTCAAGTGAAACACCCATTTCTTACAATGAAAGGTTCAACATTCAATTTTTAAATGTATGTGATGAAATATATTAGATACATTTTTCATTAAGATGACACTTGTCGTTGTCTCTTAAAAACATTGCTTCCACTAGCACATAAGTGGGAACTACGATTGCTCTGACTTTCTCAACCACCTTTTGAGAATACGTAGCACAAGGTCTCACCCTTGGCGAGCATACTTCTTTCTCTCTAAAACCACCCAAACCATAGTTACCCTTAGATCCCGACCTACAATTGCTCTGATCCCCTCTAAGGGATATGTATGCACAAGATTGCAATGATCTTTGCAAGCATAATCATAATAAACAAACTTTAGGTTCCTACCCAACTTACATTCTTAATCCCAAAGGAGAAACATTCCCAATAGCATAGAAAATAAAACACAAACAAACAAAAGATCCTATAGTGTACTATAGATATATAACTTGCTAATACCTTCCCTTTGTATAACCTAACCCCGGACCCAAAGAATCTTTGTCCCCCATTACTTTGCGTTAAGATTCATACTAATCGCATTGCTTACTGTTTAGGGTATTTCAGTTTTTCCTTTTTCCTTTTTTTGGAAACAGTAAAGCTTGGTGTTGGTGACATCTCTTTTAATAAATAAATTGTTTTTGAGCCGGAGAGCTGTTGGCTGAAGATTTTGATATATGTGGCTCGAAATGGAGTCATTAAGCTCGAAATGAAACAGGATTAATATTCGTGAGAATAAAAGTGAATGTCACAGTTCGGAATGGGAGAAATGGTTCTTCGAATGGACATACTAAAGCTCGGAGCTTCGAATGGCAGTTATGATGATATGTGTAAAAGGAGCTTCGAAGTGGTAACAAGGTTATGTCTGTGAAGTGAGTTCGAAACGAAGTGGCCAAAGCATTTGAAATTCAAACGCGAGCGGGATAATTGGAAGTTAAAATTTATGCGCTGGAAACGGTTCGAAGACGCGTGGAAGCTAGAGAAGAGCAGTGTTCTGCATGTTCTAAACGTGGAAAGATCTCATAAGTCAGACTGTTATGGTCGAAGTAGTATAAATAGAAGTCTTAGTGTTAGGATTTCGTGTGTCATATCTGTTGTACAAAATTCAGTAAACATTCAAAATACCACATGGCTAGGGAAACGAATGCTCGAACAATGTACGTATGATAGCACCAAACCTTTATGATTCAGTAAAACTCTTTATCTTTCCAGTTTGTCTCTTTCATTTTCGCATCAATGTCATTTAAATTCTTTACATTCAAAGTCATTTAACTATTTCTTGCATTTAAACGTTTTCTTTTATTCGAAATCCTTTACATTTCAGAGACCTTTTACAATAATGTTTTACATTCATGTCTTTTACATTTCATGCTTTTACGTTAAAAGTCTTTTACATTTAAAGTCATTTACGCATTCCTTTGCAATCGAACCTTTACTTATTCAAACCAGTTTTTGTATTTCTTTACTTGATCATGTCATTAAGTTCTTTAACATTGTAATCGGATTACATTGGACATATATAAAACACTCTAAGTACAAGTCTTAACCATGAATACTAGTTTTGTTATTAAATTTATCCAAACGACCAATACCCCATAGGATCAATCTAGTCGATCCTGCAAGTTACCAGAGGAATTGAATAACAGTCATAAAGATTATTCGATAGTTTGGAGGACTAGCGGTTGTTTTACCAGAAATCACTGTAAATAAATTGGCACGCCCAGTGGGACAGTCATTGGTCGTTACAAAATTAAAACGAAATAAGGATTGTTAAGACATAATCATTATAAAAGTTCTTTCTGAGTGTCAAGTTCGTTGTTATATGAACCTTAGAAGTGGTAGAATAACTAATAGCAACCAACCCTTACCTAGAAGAAAACGTAATAATAGGATGTCTAATCCAAACAATCAACAAGGGGAACAAAACGCCCCACATGGAACATGCACTAATGCGTCTGCTTCGACGGGAACGTCTAGCGCGATCCCTTCGAATGCACAGTCTGTTGCATCTTCTACTAGTAATGTGGCCACAAACGGAATAAGTGGCATGTCAACTAACAATTCGATCCTAGGCAATACAGGAACCACTGGGTATCCTGGGGGATTTGTCCCACCATCAGGGATACAAACCCATTTCGCCACCCCACCACCAACTAGACCACCCAGTTTCGATAGTTAATAGACCCAGAAATCCCCCTTATGGGATGCCAACATCTTTTATGGCAGGTTTACAAACTTCGACGTCGAACACGTCACCACAATTAGGGTCTGGTTCTGGGGCTAATCAATTTATGGCAAATAACCAAGGGTCAGTAGGTTATAGTGCATTGTCTATCCTAACCACAGAAAATCAGATAGCTTTTAGGCAGTTAATGGATGATAGTAACCATAATATGATAGGAGTGTTAGCACAAACTGTGCAGGAAATCTTCGCCCCAATAGTTCAAAATGTAACTGTGACAAACAGAGAAAACGCAGATAACATGAGTCGAATAGCAGATTTCTTCGCTCCGCCAGAAAGGTGTAGGCAGAACCAGGCATTGGTTCGAGCGAACATACCTATCATAGAACAAGTTGCTGATGACCCACCCTATAGGCCAGTCACAGAGGAGATTAATTTGGGGGCAAGGGCACAAAGGTTAGATGTACCAGTGATTCGAGAGGAACCACAAAGGGGATTTATAGAACCAGTGGCGAGGGTCGAAAGATTAGATGCCCCAGTGATTCGAGAAGAACCACAAAGGGGAGTTATGGAACCAGGGGCAAGGGTCGAAAGGCTAGAGGTCCCAGCGTTTCGAGAAGAACAACCTAGAGGAGTTGTCATGGTGGGTCGAAACCAAGATGCTGATGCAGTTGTTCATAGAATTCGAAACGACAATATCTTGGCAGAAAATAATCTAACCACCATGATAGAGAGGATTATGGCCCAAAACGGTCTTAATACAGGGATTAGAAGGCCAAATTATGCCTCTCCTATAGCAGATTATGTAATGCATACTGATTTACCAAGGGGATATAAGATCCCTAAGTTTACAAAGTTTGCTGGAGATACCAATGAATCAACAATGAACATATAGCCGTGTATCCGATCAAGCAGAGACATAGCAAATAATGAGAACCTTAGGATTAAATATTTCCCAAGTTCCTCACTAAAAATGCTTTCACATGGTTCACCACTTTCCTCCCGGATCCATAGATACCGGACCCTCTTGAGAGATTGTTCCATGAACAATTCTATATGGGACAATCCAAGATAAGTCTAAAGGAACTAGCCTGTTAAGAGGAAGTTTATCGAACCCATAGATGAGTACTTAAATAGGTTCGACTCTTGAAATCTAGATGTTTCACAAGAGTTCCGAACATGAGTTAGTCGAAATGGCACGGTGGCCGGACTATTCTATTCGAAAGAAATTAGACACACAATACTTGAGGGATATGGCTCAGTTAGCAGATAGGGTTCGACAAGTCGAAAGACTAAAGGCCGAAAAGGCCAGGGCTTTTAAAAGTAATAAGAAAGAAAGAATTTCCTATGTCGAAACTGAGGAAGTTGAAGACTATCCTGAATTCGAAGAGGTCGAAATAGATCTCGCTGAATTAAAACAGGCTCCACCTTACTCTTGTAAACTATTAGTTCCCACAAAAGGGAAAGAAATTGTTGAAAATGAGAAAAGTGACAAATTCCCAAAGAAGGTATATACCTTCGATGTAACAAAGTGTGACGAGATTTTCGATTTGCTTGTCAAAGATGGCCAGCTAATTGTGCCATCAATTGTCAAAATACCTCCTTTAGATCAAAGAAAGAAAAGAGGATTTTGTAAATATCATAGTTTCCTAGGCCACAAAACCTCACAGTGTTTTCTTTTCAGGGATCTGATTCAGAACGCAATTAAGGATGGCAGATTGAAATTTGCTGACAAACCAAAAATGAAAGTAGATGAAGACCCTCTGGATGTTGCAGACACCAACTACTCCGAGCCTTCGTGCATTAGAGAAATCAATATGGTGGAAGCAGACCAAGAGGCCACTCCATTAGGAGAAGAAAGCACTGAGAATGGAAACTGGGTGTTAGTCGAAGTCAACAAGGGAGTCACTGAGGACGTCCACAAACAACTAGAGGCTTCGATCGAAGAAGTGCCATGTTCTGTTTCGAAAGAGATCCAGGCTACTGAGGGCCAGGAGAACCAGAAGCAAGAGTTGACACAGGCCACTGAAGGCCTAAGGCTAAAATTGGAGAGAGTAAAGATCACAAAGCCAGCCTCCCCTCAAAAAGAAATCTGGGATACCTTGGGAGAGCCCAGTGGGAATTTCGACTATCTGGTGAAATATTCTGCTCTAGAGAGTTCGAAAATCCCAATCGAAGACGTCAAGCCCACAGGATGGGGAGATGATGATATAAAGGGGGAGGATGGAGATGGTAACATTCCTCAGAAGGAAGTCTGGGATACTTTAGGGGAACCCAGTGGAAAATTTGATTACCTGGTAAAATACTCTGCCCCAGAAAGTTCAAAGATCCGAATCGAAGATGTCAAACCATCAGGATGGGGAGATGATGACGAAAAAGGGGAAGATGTAGATGTCAACATGGTGGATATGGAGAGACCTTGTTCTGAGATGGAGGAAATGGAAAGATACCTAGAAAAGGAAAAATACAAAATGGAGGATGGCTATGCTGCAGATACGAGCCTCAAAGATTATCTCATGCTGTGCCACAAGGGAAATGCTGCAATGATGCTATGTCCCAGATGCAGCATTATCTGCGACCATAGAATTGCTGCAGATTTCGAGAGAAAACAAAGGGCTCGAACTGGCATCAACTGGCGCCAAGACAACCAGTTATTCAGATGTTACCCTAGAGCTGGGGGAGAGTTTATTGAAGTTCTTAGTTCGCTGTCACAAAGGGGCAACCAAGTGCCTAATATGCCCAAGGTGTTCTGCAGCATATGACCAGAACATGGCTGGAGCGTTCGAAACTATTCCCTTCGCCCCATGCTGGAATCACAAGGAAGTTGGTCAGATGAGTCAACACTTCGAGGGTAATCATACTCAACGAAAGCCTGACAGCCCCTATCCTAAAGGTGCTCGAAGGGTGACGTTCAAAATCTCTGCTGAAGTACCAACAGACAAATGGCTGCAAGTTAGAGCTAATAAGGGGAAAGATAAATGGAAAGGCAATGAACGAAATGCACGTCACGCCATGGTATATAGGAGGCAATTCAACACTGTGAAGAGGGAAGAATTGAGACTGGAAAATTACAAAGGAAAAAACCCCATGTCCAGATCACAATGGCGAAGGCAACAGCGAATTCGAAAGGCTGAAAGGGAAGCTTTGGCAGACAAAGGAGCAGCTTCGATCAGCAACAAAGAAGTATCAAGTACCAACAAACCAACAACAAACAATCAACCTGAAGAAAAACCTCCAGTTAGTAGGAGACTCTTCTCTGAAACACAACAAGATGAATCGAAGGAGTACACTCCAAGTCCAGAAGAAGACAAGGATATGCTGACAGACAACTTTCGAATCAGAGGGGGAGTCTTCACTCAACTTGAATTGCAACGTGGTATCTGTACTACCTTGTGAGTTTGGACAGGAAACCGAGATCGAAGAGCATGAGGAGGATGATACCATAGACTTGATGAAGCACAGACCAGTTTGCTACTACGTAATGGATAACGGCGGTCGAAGAGCGTAACGCTCTTCAACACCCGAGCCGCCATGAAGAATCATCCAAGCCATTGTTCATTCGAGCAAAGGTCGAGCCCATGACGTGAACAAGGTCTTAGTGGATGGAGGCGCGAAAGAATTTAATGCCTCACTTCATGCTGAAAAAGTTAGGAATACAAGAAGGTGATGTCAAACCTCACAACATGGTCCTATCCAATTATGAAGGGAAAGTAGGTCAGACGTTGGGGGTAGTTCAAGTGGATTTAACCGTCGGATCGAGCTGCAGGCCCACCATGTTCATGGTGATCGCCAAGGCCAATTATAACTTGTCCGGAAGAGAGGATCCATGGCGAGGGCGCTCCTTCACAATGCACCGAGGTTAGTTCTATGGAGAGAAGATGGTATAGTGGAGAATATCGAAGCGGACCAGAGTTACTTCATGACAACAGTCAACTTAGTCAATAAAAGGAATTATGACAAGTATCTAGCCAGAATAGCCCCTTGTACCCCAAGTGACGAAGTAAACGAAACCAGGAATGCACACTATTATATGACCCTTCGCCATGATGGCATGTACTGGGATAGAAAGATAATTAAAGGAGACGAAGGAGTCGAAGGCACTTCGCAAAGACGGCCAGCAGGCTGGGAGTTCGACAACCTTGCTCATGACTGAGTCCTCCTTCTTCGAAAGGATTTCGGCCTATATGGCTGAGAATGAATGGAAAGCGGCCTCAGAGGCTGAAATAGATAATATGGTTGAAGTGAACGAAATAGAGGGGAATGGCTCGAAAGACTTACCCTATGAAGAACACAAAATAGATCAAAGGCTCGATGCCATCTATGACAAGGAATCTTGGCTTCGAGAAGGATCCTACAAACTCAAAGCCAAAATGTTAGCACAGATCCGTCAAGAGGTAAATTTGGGGGATGACAATATAAGAAGAATAACCTACATAAGCGCAAAACTCAACCCAAGTTTCAAGCAAGAGGTGATCGAAGTTCTCAAAAGAAATAAAGATTGCTTTGCATGGGACTATGACGAAATGCCTGGTTTGAAGAGAGAGTTAGTGGAGCACAGACTTCCAATTAAGGATGGCAAGAAGCCCATCAAACAAACTCCTAGAAGATTCGCGCCAACAGTTCTCACAAAGATCAAAGCTGAGGTCGAAAGGTTGCTGCGCTGCAAATTCATCAGAACTACAAGGTATGTCGAATGGTTAGCAAATATAGTACCTGTTATTAAGAAAAATGGATCTCTGAGAATTTGCATAGATTTTAGGGATTTAAATACTGCTACCCCTAAAGACGAATATTCCATGCTTGTGGCAGAAATGTTAATAGACTCTGTGCAGGATTCGAATACCTAAGTATGCTAGATGGATATTCTGGTTATAATCAGATTTTTATTGCTGAAGAAGATGTTGCTAAGATAGCATTTCGTTGCCCAGGAGCCTTAGGCACGTACGAATGGGTAGTGATGCCTTTTGGTTTAAAAAATGTTGGGGAAACTTACCAAAGAGCAATGAATTCAATCTTCCATGATTTTATTGAGACATTTATGCAGGTGTATATTGATGATATAGTCATCAAATCTATATCTGCAGAAACCCATTTGCATCATTTGAGCCAATCATTCGAAAGAATGAGAAAACATGGCTTAAAAATGAACCCCCTTAAATGTGCATTTTTTGTGCAGGCTGGAGATTTCCTTGGCTTTGTGGTTCATAAAAAAGGAATCGAAATCAACCAGAATAAGACCAAAGCCATCATGGAGACAAAAGCACCCACATCAAAAAGGGAGCTGCAATCTTTGCTAGGGAAGATTAACTTTCTCAAGAAGGTTCATTTCGAATCTAAGTGGAAGAACCCAAGCTTTCTCTCCACTACTTCGTTTGAAGCAAGGCCAAGCCTTCGAGTGGAACGAAGCGCATCAGGAGGCCTTTGACAAGATCAAAAGATATCTCTCTCAGCCTCCTATCTTGTCTCCACCTTCATGGGGAAAGCCCATGAGACTGTACATATCTGCTTCTGAATTTACTATAGGTAGTATGTTAGCACAAGAAGATAGTAATGGCATCGAAAGAGCCACATATCATTTAAGTACGGTGTTGAATGATGCAGAAACTAGATATAGAAATATAGAAAAGCTATGTCTTTGTTTATACTTTTCTTGTATGAAACTTAAGTATTATATAAATCCTGTTGATGTTTATGTTTCATCTCATTTCGATGTTATCAAACACATGCTTTCAAAACCAATAATGCATAGCAAAGTTGGTAAATGGACTATAGCCTTGACAGAATATTCTTTGACTTTCATGCCTTTAAGAGTTGTGAAAGGTCAAGTGATTTCTGATTTCATTGTGGACCATTCACTGGTCGAAAAGCCTGTCATAGGTTACGTTGAAACGCAACCTTGGAAACTATACTTTGATGGTTTGACCCATAAGGAGGGTAGTGGTGTTGGAGTTCTCATAATTTCTCCTGAAGAAATTCCAACAAAATTCAAGTATAAGTTAGATGGTCCCCCGTTGCTCGAACAACGAAGCTGAAGCTGAATACGAAGCGCTTATTGTTGGACTTGAAGCTTTGTTGGAATTGGGGGCAACTAGAGTTGAAATTAAAGGTGACTCAGAGTTAGTGGTCAAGCAAATAACAAAGGAATACAAATGCATAAAGGAAAATCTGATGACATACTTTGTCATAGTTAACAGGCTACTCAAAAAATTCGAATACATGGATATTCAACACATACCAAGAATAGAAAATCAAGAAGCAAATGACCTAGCACAGTTGGCTTCAGGGTATAAAGTTTCTGCCAAAAACTTTGAGGATTTGGTCGAAATAAGAGGTAGGGTCATGGCTACTAGACTTACACCATCAGATTTAGAAAATATTAAATTAGGTTGTGGTGATAAAGATAGATTCGAAGTATTAGCCATAGACACCTTATCAGATGCAGATTGGCGAAGCCCATTAGTAAGTTATTTAGAAAATCCAACATTGAATGTTGACAGAAAAATAAAATATAGAGCATTATCATATGTCCTTATGGGAAATGAATTGTTCAAAAAGACCCAAGAAGGCGTATTACTCAAATGCCTAGGAGAAAGTGAGGCATATTTAGCATTGTCAGAAGTCCACAATGAGGCATGTGGGGCACATCAAGCAGGCCATAAAATGAAATGGTTGTTATTTCGATATGGTATGTATTGGCCCAACATGCTCAAAGATTGTATAGATTTTGCTAAAGGATGTGAAGAATGTCAGAAACATGCAGGGATTCAACATGCTCCTGCAAGTGAGCTGCATTCGATCATTAAACCATGGCCCTTTAGAGGATGGGCATTAGATTTAATAGGAGAAATCAATCCTGCTTCGTCTAAAGGTCAGAAATATATCTTGGTAGGAATAGACTATTTTACCAAGTGGATCGAAGCAATACCATTAATAGCTGTAGATCAAGAGGCTATTATTGAGTTCATACAGAAACAGATTATCTATAGGTTCGGATTGCCAGAGAGCATAACCACAGACCAAGGTTTTGTGTTTACTGGTAGGAAGATGCAACAATTTGCCCAAGAGATGGGGTTTAGATTACTAACATCAACACCATATTATGCTCAAGCAAATGGTCAGGTCGAAGCAGCCAATAAAGTAATAATAGGTTTGATTAAGAAACATGTTGGTAAAAAGCCAAGGAATTGGCATAAGACTTTAGACCAAATACTATGGGCCTGCAGAACATCTCCTAAAGAAGCTACTAACACCACGCCTTTCCAACTAACATTTGGTCATGATGCAGTTTTACCAGTAGAAATTCATCTACAATCAGTTCGAATTCAAAGGCAAAACGAAATCCCATCTGCATTGTATTGGGAGATGATGATGAACGAGTTAGTTGAGTTATACGAAGTTAGATTGCATGCATTGGAAATCCTAATGAGGCAAAAGGAAAGATTAGCCAGGGCATATAACAAAAGGGTGAAAGGTAAAACATTCAATATTAATGACTTAGTATGGAAAGTTATATTGCCCATGGATAAAAAAAATAAAGCATTAGGTAAATGGTCACCTCATTGGGAAGGACCTTTTCGAATAGCTAAGATATTTTCAAACAATGCATATGAAATTGAAGAGTTGAATGATGATAAATGAATCTTAAAGGTTAATGGGAAATATTTGAAGAAATATAAGCCACGCCTGCAAGAGATTCGAATAATAGCAACGTAATCGAAACATAATAAAGATATGCCAAAATGGTAATATGGATTGCCAAAATGGCATTGTTTGGGTATTACAGATCAAAATTAAATTAATATTCCAAGCAAATTAAACAAACAAAATTTAGAAATGGGCATTGTTCCTTAATCTGTCGAAAATACTCCGAAAGGACTCAAGCCTTTGGTGAGTGGAGCTCCTTGCTCCTTCTAGGGTAGCAACTTCACCCTTAAGTTGCTCAGCTGCTTCCATTTCTACAAGTCCTTTGGTGAGGAGCTCTTCGAACCGATTGCCAACAGTGTTGGTTTCATATGCCATTTGTTGTTTTTGGGCCTCCTTAACTTTTTGTTGAAGCTCTTGAATCTGCTTTTCCCAGAGAAGAATGGACTGAGCTCGAAGCTCATAATCAGTCTTGGCTTGCTTTATGTGCATGGCTTGATCTTCAGCTTCTTTAGATAGCTTCGAAGCATGCTCATAAGCAGCGTCCATAGCAGTTCGCTTCTCTTGGACTTTATTGGTAGCAAATTCATCCTGAAGGAGACACCCAGTCACGTTGTCTAGCAAAGTTTGAAGTTCGAATAAGATGGTGCTAACTTCCAAAGAGCAGGTGGCAAGGATGACTTGATTTAGAAAGTTCTTTCATAGTATAGCAAGCAGTACTGTCTTTCTTGAGCACTTCGAACAGATCCACGTCAAGGATTGTCTTCCTAATTTTGTGAAGCAGTACAACCCTATCATCTGAGGGCATTGAATCAGTAGTCGAACCAGTACCAGCCTTAGGAAGAGGAGTATCTCTTTGAGCTAATTTAGCTTTCATATACCCAATTGGGTCATTTCGTTTTAAGAGAGCTAACTCCTCTTCAGCTGTTTGACATTGGGAAGACTCAGGAAGTTCCATGCGCAAGGGAGTAACATCCATCTCGACTTCCATTGGCTCATTGGTAGGGGAACCATCACCTTCATTATTTTCTTGTTCATCATCTTCTTCATCACTAACCAGGTCCACCACTTCGATGTCATTGTCTTCACCACTATGAGCATCAGACTCTGTTCCTTCGCTCGAACCACCTTGAGCCTCTTCTTCTCCTGCTTCCTCAGATCCTTCCTCACTAGATTCTTCGCTCTCCTGAGAAGGGTCAGCCTTTTCCTCTTCAGCTTGGGTGACTTTTTCACTCTCTTGAGGGATTTCGAGAGGGGATTTTGGATGAGAAGTTTCTGGAGGAACCTCTGCAGATTCATGAGGCATTGCTTCGTTCGTCTCTTTTGAAGGAGGAGAAGTTCCTTGATCATCTGGTTGCTCTGAAGCCCCAATCGGAACCGTCATATTGGAGGATCCCTTGTTCTGCACCAGATTACTCGAATCTCCATGAGGATAAGAATGGATTGGAGCAGCTGTTTTTGATGGAGGAGTCGAAGTGGTAGGAATTGGATTCAAATCGTCCTACATAAACAAAGAAAGATTAAAGACGTGCAGTAAGGTACGAATAACTAGTTTTGTTAAAAATTCGAGTTCAATTTACCTGTGGGTTATCTGAAGAGAGGTTGCTATCTATATGTTCCAACATTATGTTGGAGGTCGAAGGTGGATTTTTGGATTTTGGTAAGGGAGCAACATCCCTGGAATCGAGTCCAGAAACGTTAGTTGTTTCAGTGTCCTTGGAAACATTTTTCTTCAGCTTCTTCTTCGAAGTCGTTGGTGAATTTTCCCCAACCTTGGGATTTTTCCCAGTAGTACTAGGCTTTCTCTTCTTTGGAGTGGTTGGCCGGAGTTTACTAGTCTGAAATGGTTTAAACATGAGTTAGACTTCAATCATAAATTTAAGTCCATTCGAAATATCAGAATAAACTGATTACCTTTGGAGTTGGAGCAATTGTTGGAGTCGGAGCAATTGTTGGAGTTGAAGCAATTGTTGTTATTGGTGTTGTTGCAGCAGTTGTTGTTGGCACATCATCATTGGTTTCGATGGTTTTTTGAGAGATACTTCCTTCCTTAGCCTTCGAACCAACAGTCTTGATCCTGATGGCTGAAAATCGAAACAATTAAGGTAAATGTTAAAATAAAGAAAGTAAGAAACATTTGAGATTTCCCAAGTATTCACACCTGCGCCTTGATTAGATATAATCGACATGGCAGAAAGGTCATAGCGAAGATGCCCTGGGAAATCCTGGAGCCAGTGTCGAGCCCATGTCACAGTCTCAGATGGCTTTGGTTTCTTTTGAGATTTGTATTTGAACATCTCTTTGCAAGTCAACCACCAAGGGTATGGAGGAAACCAAGCCAGAGCCAGTTCTGAGGTAGGTAGTCTAGGAAACTTAGGTGGATGCATTTCGAGTGCCAACCTATACCTATCCTCAGGTGACAACCCTGAAGGAAGTTTGAACTTAGAAACTTTTTCTTTAAATTTTTCCTTCAAGGTTTGGGACGCTCAATACACAGTGGTCTCCAAGCGTGTAGGATCATATGTTGTTTCGAAGTAATTCTGAAAAGCCCTAATCTCTTTGGCATGAGTGAACATACCTTTCTTCGAATGTACCTGCACATTGAACGCATCAGTTAGTTTCTTTTGAATAGTGAAGGTATCGAACATATTAGGTTGGTAGAACTTAGTCCACCATTCCAGAAAACCCTTTGCAGTAAAATGTGTTGGTTCGAAAGGAATTAGCTCGAACTGAGCGAAGCCTTGGTATTGTTCTTGTTGCAGCTTGGCTTCTCTCGCTTTGAAGGTTCGACCAGAAGTGATGGCACTCTGGGTTTGAAAAAGGGGTTCAGGGATTAACTGACATAAACCAAATTGTCTGGAGATAAAATTGGGTTGATAGGCGAAAAGGAAGATTTGGTTCTTAGACGGAGTGATCCTTGAGGAGATTAATCTTGGGAGTAAAAAGGCTTTCCAAATGTCTTGAATCTCTTTGCTTTTAGCAGCCTCTGAAAGGGACATAGTGAACCATGATGGTCCATGAGTCCTCGAAGCAAAGGGTTCCATAGTCTCTTCAAATTTATGCCTTTTAGAGAAGATCATGATGTATTGTGAGAAGAGGACTTGGAAGTCAGCTTTATCATCATTTGGAGTAAGTCTTCTCAGCCTTGTACCTTCAACAATTTGATCCGCTATCTCTGGATCTTGTTCAATAATGGTGTCAACAGTGGACAATGAGGATTCAAACATGGCATTAAGCCATAATTGGAGTAACCAGAAGGGGCCAGCTAGCAGGATGTTCTTAGGAGTGTGAGATTTCAGACTCGAAACAGCTGATCTCAAGCTTTCATAGAGATCAACAAGTAACAGTTCACTTAAACAAATTCTCCTATTTTCATGTAAATCTCTAGCTAGAGGGATAAACCTACTGGCTACTTGTAAAGACCTGCTACAAAACACATATCTTGATAACCATAGGGTAAGGAAGGCAATATGTTCCACATCTGACACACTATCACCTTCAGTGTGATAATGGCTAATGAACTTAGAGAAACTGGCCAATTTGACATCGAAGTCAATGATACTTGAGTGTTCTTCAGAGTTAGGAATATAAGTCTCTCCTACTGGTGACAAACCAGTGATGGCTGCTATGTCGAAGAATGTGGGTGTTATCATTTCTCCAGGAAGGTGAGAAGTGTTGTAAGTATTGTCCCAGAAATATAAGGATGCAAATAGTAATGGATGGCTATAGGTGAAGCATGGTTTCGATAACTTGATTAAATTATAGATTCCTAGCTCCTCCCATTGGTGTGATTTCTTAGCTTCTACCTTAGTAAGCTAGTTCTGGTAAGCTATATCAGGGGTAGGGCAGGATCAGAATTGTTTAAAATTGCTTTTAACATAATCCAAGACAAAAGGATCTTTTGGGGGAAAGTTTGGGGTTTCTATGGTTTTCGAAGCAGAGGATTCACTCATATTCTCAGTTCCTAACCTAGGGATGTCCATCTTATTAAACAGAGGCTTAAAGTTATAACAAACAGGAAAGATTTTTCTGGTATCTTTCAGGATTTCAAAGACTGTAAGAGGGCCCATTAGAGCGAACCTCTTTCCAGCAGCATTAGTTGGAATCAGTACCTGAGAGGAGTATAGAAGTTCTTGTTCCTTGGAGATTGCTTGGGGGATAAGTACAGATTGACCTTGATGAGTGCCGACCTTGCTCTCCATAATCGTTCCTGCGTTCTTACTTTTCTTCTTGGAGATTTTCTTCATTTGGGATGATGTTGTTGAAGACATTGTTGAAGAATGTTGGAAAAGTTTTAGGGTTTTAGCGAGAGTGGAAGAAGAAAAGAATTTCAGAGTATGGAAAAAGAGTAAAAGACTAAGTTGATTAGTTTTTATAGTAAGGAAGTTGAAACACTTACCAACTAAGGCTAAGATACGTGGGGATCGTGGGTTGGATATGGAATGAGGTGGCATAAAGTTAACATTGGTAATAAGCGTGATTAATGATAATCATTGTTTTAGTAACTGCACCATGCCGTGATGACTGTTTTGAGACGGTTAAGGGAACCAAGAGGCGTCTTGATTGACATAATTGAAAGTCATACACGGTAGAGTATCATGATTACTCAAAAGTCACATCAAAATCTTGTGAATATGTTTAAAATAAGTATTTCTCAGAAAGAGGTTCGAAATACATATTTTAAAGGGGCATTTTGTTGGCTGAAGATTTTGATATATGTGGCTCGAAATGGAGTCATTAAGCTCGAAATGAAACAGGATTAATATTCGTGAGAATAAAAGTGAATTTCACAGTTCGGAATGGGAGAAATGGTTCTTCGAATGGACATACTAAAGCTCGGAGATTCGAATGGCAGTTATGATGATATGTGTAAAAGAAGCTTCGAAGTGGTAACAAGGTTATGTCTGTGAAGTGAGTTCGAAACGAAGTGGCCAAAGCATTTGAAATTCAAACGCGAGCGGGATAATTGGAAGTTAAAATATATGCGCTGGAAACGGTTCGAAGACGCGTGGAAGCTAGAGAAGAGCAGTGTTCTGCATGTTCTGAACGTGGCAAGATCTCATAAGTCAGACCGTTATGGTCGAAGTAGTATAAATAGAAGTCTTAGTGTTAGGATTTCGTGTGTCATATCTGTTGTACAAAATTCAGTAAACATTCAAAATACCACATGGCTAGGGAAACGAATGCTCGAACAATGTACGTATGATAGCACCAAACCTTTATGATTCAATAAAACTCTTTATCTTTCCAGTTTGTCTCTTTCATTTTCGCATCAATGTCATTTAAATTCTTTACATTCAAAGTCATTTAACTATTTCTTACATTTAAACGTTTTCTTTTATTCGAAATCCTTTACATTTCAGAGACCTTTTACACTAATGTTTTACATTCATGTCTTTTACATTTCATGCTTTTATATTCATGCTTTTACGTTAAAAGTCTTTTACATTTAAAGTCATTTACGCATTCCTTTGCAATCGAACCTTTACTTATTCAAACCAGTTTTTGTATTTCTTTACTTGATCATGTTATTAAGTTCTTTAACATTGTAATCGGATTACATTGGACATATATAAAACACTCTAAGTACAAGTCTTAACCATGAATACTAGTTTTGTTATTAAATTTATCCAAACGACCAATACCCCATAGGATCAATCTAGTCGATCCTGCAAGTTACAAGAGGAATTAAATAACAGTCATAAAGATTATTCGATAGTTTGGAGGACTAGCGGTTGTTTTACCAGAAATCACTGTAAACAAGAGCCGAATTTCGAGTTAGCTCCCTCGTTCTTCAATTTTCACCGTGCACACCAACATAATGAATACATCAGACATATGCTTAGGAAAGTTACCCCAATTTAGTAAGTGAATGAAACTTTTGTAGAAGCAAATTTCTTCTTTATAGAGATAGTTGACTATAAGTACACACATACTTAAAAAAAAATTATAAAATGTTTTTGAAAAGAAAATGCTTTGAGGAAATATATAGAAGTTGCATAGAAATTGATGGGAACATTCAAAAAGCCAAAAAATATTTTTTAGCTAAATTTAATTGATTAACACAAAGTATCCATGGATTAGATTAACGTGTTGTGAGGATAAATGCAGTTTGAATGTACTCAAACGATTAGCAACGTCTACATATCATTTCTTACCCTTTTTTTGGAAATCATAGTCATTACATTTAAATTATTTAATGTATTGGCTTAATCGAATGGTAACGATCATTTCATTCAATGATGTTTCCTCTTTTGGAGGATTTGAAGCCTATAAATAGAGGTCTCCTTCCTCGGATCAAATGATCCAAAAGAAGAATTGTGTATTGACACTTTCTCTACCTAAGTTTTCATCTTCATTTTCTATCACTAGTTCTTATAGCTAAATGCTTTTGCGAGGAAAGATCTTTTGTGAGTGAGATATTGTTGTAATTGTGGGTGGGTATCATTGTAAAAGTTCTTGGGAATAGTGTTTATGCATATTCGATGAATATATTCCATTTAGGGATAAAAATATGAGGTTGGAAGCTAAAAGTGTTAAAAGTTTTGGTTTAGATTTGTGTGATCAATTTATGATATTTAGTTAGGTTGGAGATCATTAATATGGTTGCACTTCTCTTAAGGATACTATAAAGCCTATTTAATTTGAAGGATGAAGTTCTTCAATATTGATAAAATTACCATTAGGTTCATGGTTAGCTTGTATAAATCTATAGTTAGAAGATCAGCCTGTTAAAATCTCAAGAGGTTATTTGTTATCTTGTTAAACCTAATTGAGCTCAAATATTTTGTGGAAAGAAGTTAAATTACTTCAATCTAAAGTTGGGAAGGAAGCTTGGCCACTTCATTCTCAATAATGGAGAAGATGCAAACAACCGTATCCCTCGTCTTGTATCATCATGGTTATAGGACAACCACTATTATCTTTTCTGTTGACACTGCTTAAGATTACTTGAGGCTTAAGATAATGCACTTTCTTTGCCTTCTCTGAATATTCAAGTTCATCAAAACTATATCACTTAGTTTTTATATTTAACTCCTTAAGAACTATGCTTGACTTAATATCAGTTGTCTTTATGGTTGAATTTTAGATTGACCTTAAATATGCCTTTACATTTGTCTTTACAGTTTTCGTCATAGTTGTCATCATCAAAAAATGATGCATTGGTTAAAGATATATTACATGCAAAAAAAGGTTCCACGCCGCGCTCTTTGTCATAGAGGATCATTCTTGACCAAGGGTAAAGGATCCTTGTCCCTACCCTCAAGGTGCTAGGTCCAATCGAACTGGATGTCTTTAGGCTTCACCACTCATGTCCTTTGGATTGGCTAGATCTGAAGGGTTGCACAAGCTACGCGTAAATGTGTGGGTTTCTTTAACAAGAGGTATTTGAATGTTGTATTCAAATGTGAAAACCATTTGTGATAGAACCCATGGGGGAATTGGTTATTGTTGTTATACGTGGAATGATTCTCTGACTGCTCCCAAGGATTCTAAAGACGCACAAGGAACTGTGGGGAATTGATTTCTATAGTCAGGCATACAAATCTTATACGATGGCATCCTTGACTTTTGAAGAAGTGCAGGATGTTATGGGGAATTGATTGATGTAGTCGTCCATACAAAGTGTATCCAACAACACCCCTAAATTTTAAATGTTATGCCTTAATTATGTTGGTTTTACCTTATTTTTGTTGTTATTGTTAGTAATCACAAAGGAATAAACCAATTATACATGTGATTACATATATTTGAACACGATAAAAAGAACAAAATTAAATATAACCAAACGGGTATTCCGAAACTTATTTCTCATGATGGTATTCTCTTCACTCAACTATGTTTGGCAGTGTGAATGTCCAAGATTTTGGAGTTTCCATATGAGGTATATTAGGATGATCTCCTTAACAGTACTTTAGTCTTGGTACAACTGGAGTGTTTTTTTCCACTTCAAGATCAACACACTAGATAGTCGGCTCTCCATGAAGGTTGTGGTATTTGAGATTTATGTGCACATGTGAGGCTACAACTTCCAACGATGCAGTGAAGGCCCTGCCCAATATGCAATTATAAAGGCTCTTGTATAGGATGACTAAAAATTGGGTATTGATAGACCGAATGTCTTTGCCTTCACCCCCATATACCATTAACTCTATATAACCCTAGGGACGAGAAGTCGTCCCATTAAATGCTTGAAAATATGAGTTGTTGTATGGTATTATGCTTCCTTAGCCTAAACCCATCTTCTAGAACAATGACGTGTAAAGGATACACACAAGCTTCCTCCATCTATCAAAATTTTTTAGACAGAAACTTATCCCACATGGCCATGATTACCAGAGGAAATAATTTGTTGGAAATTCCCCTGACTTTTTTGGAGTCTCAGAACATCAGTATGGGTCAATTTGAAATTCCAGATGACGAGTTACCTCCACCCTTGTAAAAAACCTTCATCTCGGGAATCTTTCTCTTGACCATCACTTTGGATTGAATATTTGTTTGAGGTGCTTCGCTAGTGATGGCGGATATATATGGGTGTTTTACATTGCTAGTATATCCCTTTTCATAATTGGGCTAGATTTAAAAACCTTTGTAGGGGATTTAATCTTTGGATACTCTTCTTGGTCCTGCTCACCTCCCTTGACATACTCAGAAAACTGAACTTTCTTGATTAAAGCCTCTATTGCATCCTTGAGCTGAATACAATCATCTGTGTTTTGGCAATCTCCCATAAGGAAGCGACAATACTTTGATTTATCTATCCAAGAAGACTCACAAATAATATTAGGGGGTTTGGTTCTTGCTTTTCTAAACTTGGAATTAGCACATTGTCGATATATTTTGACTCGGGAAGTGTTCAGAGGTGTATATATGTAATACCGGTCGCACATTCCTTTATCAACTCCCTCTCATCATCTACATGATTCCTTTCTCGACGGGAATTCAAAGCCAATATCAGTAGCGGAGGTTGGATTATCTAAGCGAGTGTTCAGCTTCTCCTCTAATGTGATGTATGGTTGATCTAGTATAACATTTCTTGATTTATTCTCAACATTTTCTTCCCCAAATTTGTGTGGAAATGATGGTCGTGAAGGAGACCATTCTCGAAAATCCAGCATCAGAGGTAATCTTTGACTCCTTCCACTTCTATTGTGAATTGAATGAATCTATTGATGTACAATCGCAGGCTCACCTTCGCTCCTTTTATGATGCTACTATGGGTGGCTATAGTAACCAATTTTATTTTCTGGGCGGTAAAATGGCCAGTAAGTCAATTGTAATTTGTTTCCATGATTCAATGCAACCATAGGGAAGACCGTTAAGCCACACTCTAGTTGGTATAAATGGTGTCAATTCAAATAATTTTCATTTGTAAGCATGTCTTCACTATAGCAGTTGATTCGTTCGTTGATAAGTTTCACGTGTTTGTCAAGATCTCATTTCCCATTGTATCCTTTTAATTTAGGAGATTCTTGCGTGGATTTGGGTAACTATCTTTCCAAGATCAGAGCATACAAAGAATGTCTAGGTTGTGCTTGGTTCGAGTGATGTTCATTACGATCTAGGAAAAGAGCATAACTACCTCGGTCTCCAGCCGAATTTCGAGCATGAGAATTACGATTTCCACCTTTAGAGTGTTATTTTGATTTCGAGACTTTACTTTGTTCTTTCGATGCAGATGGCTCTGGCCATTCAGAATGATTTCTTCTCGAGTCGTCTTCTTGCACTGAATTTTCTCGGGGCTAAACGTGTTGGAGGCTTTTTTCTAAACAAAGGAATATTTCTTCCACTGCTTTTTTTTTTCCCGATGAATGATGTTGCAAATGTCGTTGATCAACTAGTTCCCTCCTGGATTAGATCTGGTTGCTAGAAAGTATCAATACCAAATTTTATTTCACCAAAAGGAGTTATATTTCTTAAAATGGCGATTGTCAGTGTTACAACTGCAGCCGCTAAGTGACTGTGCACGCAGTGGTGAAACAAGTAGCTCTTCATCCACTCATTTATATGGATCGATAAAGTTTAGAAGCACTAAAAATTCAGCGACCTGAAGGATCAATATGTTTTTAAATAAAAAAGGAAATTAAAATCCAATTGAACAATACAATTAAAGATTCAACATCACAGAGGAACTTAAACTACTATGAATTATACATTTCCCAATATATTCTTACAATAGTCATTTATTCCATTGAAGTAATATATATTCGATGGCGCCTTTATTTTTTTAATATATTTTTAAAACATTTTTCTCCACGGTCCAAACTAACAACTATGGTGAACGGTGTAGGACTGTCACACTACAAATCGTAACACCATCAATTTTTTTATTATTTAGTTACAAAAAAGAAATGTTCCCGTAATTTTTATTTTTAAATTTCAGTTAAACAATTTATCATACCCTAATTTTTATCCATGAGGTTCCACCTATAATCATTTGTATTTCATCAAGATCACAAGCATGGTACCCTCATAATCTTTGGGTTTGTCTTTTGAGAGAGATAATCAAGTACCCTTGTGTTTTCTTTTTGTTCTTTTATACTTTTTTGCTTTACTAACCCTTATTCAAAATGCAAAAAAAAATGTCTTGCTTTGTTTTCTTTTTGTGCAAGGTAGGTTTTTTAATCAAAATATTAAGTGAAGTTGATAAATTAGGGTTTTGGTTCTCAAGCTCAAGGTTTAGTCAACATGTGGTCCATAAAAGCTTATTATTAAAAGAATGACCTATAATCTTAGGCTATATTCAGGCCAAGTTTCATTCCACATTATTTGATCAAAAGAAGTTCAAGTTTGATGCATGTTTTCAAGTAGATTTAAGTAAGGGTTCATGTTTTTATTTCTATTCCCTTCTCATTTAATTCTTAAGAAATCATCAAGGTTCTTCAAATGATATCCAATATTCCCTCATTTGATGTTCAAGTGATCATTATGTAGTCTCTGGATACAAGAAAAGTCAAGTTAGAACATTGTTAGTTGACCTAAAATCAAGAATGACATGTTATTTGGTCCAACGAGCATAACTTCTTCATTTATCAATAATTTTTAGGCCTTCTGTGAGCCAAATGCATCTCTCGATGTCGTCTATAACTTTACCTCAAGGGTCAAATTCCAATTCATCCTCTAAGCTTGTGCACAAAAAATAGGTTCATGACATGTTTGACCAAATGCCAGACCTGCAAATCAGTGCCACGACCTGAACTTTACCTTAACGCCATTTTCACTCAAGCCTTCTTTTGATTTTTTTTAATTTGATTCCTTGCCATGATGGGAACAATTGGCACAAAGAAAATTCAAAAATTCATGAGTGGATTGTATTTGGCCTAAGTTTGAACATGGTTCCCTGAGCTCTATTTTGTATCGTACGACCTATAATTAGAAATGACCTAAAAATTCAACGGGACCACCAAATCATGTGCAAACTTATCCCTCAGTGAAAAACACGTCCACCACTACACAAAATGACTTGTAATCATGTTTAGCTCTCGCATTTCGTGTCAATTTTTCACATAGTTTAGATCTAGAATTTTCTCAACTTAGGTGCACGATTGGAGAAGGATTTTGCACGTACGATGAGCTCACTCACTCTTATAAATAGAGCATTATTTTGCCTTCCTTTGCAAGCGTGAATAGCCACACAAAAAACCCGCCTCTCTTAAACTTGAAACCCTAAAAAAATCAGAAGTTCTCTTTACATTTTAAGCTCTTTTAAACTCATATCAACCCAGAAACCTTCACCAACATCCTCTTAAACTATTTGAACTCTTAAAAAATTCAAAGCACCTTACAAGCACCGATTCGAATCCACTATTGTTGACCTCTGAAGATCACGTCGAACAATTAGATACGAGTTACTATTTCACTCAAACAAGTTACCATAATCTTTGTCTTGATCTTCTGATTAAAAACCTTAACTCACCTTTGATTTATTCTTTGTGTTCATCAATTAATTTTACTTTGAAGCTCTTATGGTTTCTACGTATTTCTGAAAATTCTCTCTGCTCAAAGAAAATCAATTGCTTTGATGTAGAGAGACATGAGCGATGAATGGAAACAAAGTTTGCACGTTAATTGTTTGAGCTCAAATATCCAAGTTCACGAACCTTCAAAAACACGACCTGGAGGTTGAAGACAATCTATTGCGCGCGCTTTGGTGCCAATATTTGAATTCCAAACAATGAAAACATGCCACACACATATATGTTGGATTTTATTTTGATTTAAATTATTTTTAATATTTATAAATTCTCTAATTTATTTCTCATAGCTCCAGAAAACTTTGTGACTACATTTTATTCCCATAAATCATATAAAAAATATTTTCTATTACATGTATTTTCTTCATAGTTTTAAAATGATTTTTAGCATTTTTTCTATTTTTTATCTATTTTCTTTTTAATTAACTTCAAACAATTATTTATCCATCATTTTGAAATATTTTAAGTCCAAATTTTGAGATCTTGATACTTGGAGTTTTTCAGACCTTCTCAAAATTTTGTGGCTTTTTATTTGATGTTTTGATGCTTTTTTTAATTGTTTTTTATGATTTGTGTTTCCGACTTTTGGTTGAGTTGGTCAATTTTGTTTGATTGAATTGGTGCTTGATGAACTCTCATCATTTAAAATCTATTATTAAATGATCATTTGATCATTTTTATACTTTGGATTGATGATAAATTTGTCTCAAGGTATCATGAAGAATATGAATTGAAGTAATGATCCAATTTCTTTCCCTTAGTACTTGATCAACTCTCCATCTCTTTCTTCTTCTTTCTTTCTTTTGTTTTGACTTGTGTTACATGTTTTAGGAGAGTGACTTTGTGTCATTTCTCTAACATTTATGACACATACATTGTTATTTCCCGGCCTCAGATGGTTGTGACTTGTACATAAGTCCAATTACGATTTCTTAACATAGCGGTAAATTATCCTAAATCAGTTAATTAGTATCTAACACTAACATTAACATCATATTATTTTTCTAAACTTTACTTTACACACTTTACATTAATGTCATTTAATTTTACTCCCTTTATAGTTCAAGTCATTTATCATTCATTGTCATCTTTACTTTTTGCTTTAATTTTTGTTCTTGTTTGGCTTCTTGATTCAAAAAGACCAAAACATTAATAAAGATTAAAATCCTAAAAAAATTGTTAATCTTGGACTATAATTTGTGGTATTATCCTTTTCTTGGAGTTGGACTTAGATATATGGTTTTTATTCCCATGCTTGGAGTGCGTATTAGAGACCTTGGAAATTCATCTGCAACATTGATTGACATTTGAAAACTTGGCTTTACTTTGGTTCTTTTCATCTGAGACATGGCTTTTGTACTGATAACTTTAGGCTTTATGATTTCATCTGGATCCTTGATTTTTCATTTGATACTTGGCTTACTTGTGGCTTTATCCAAAGGAATGGAACGATATGCTTGGTTTGACTTATGTCAAAATGCTTGCTTTATCCTTGTCAGTTCACTTGCACACACAATGACTTTCTCTTTGACTACCTTACAATGAGACAATTTATTTATGTCATTTACTTTATACTTTAAAATAGTCTCTTCATCCCCTCCCATTCTTAAATTTTCAAAATCTTCTTTATTTTTCAAAACCTTCTTGTTTTAAAAATATTTTTCTCAATAAATGTAAAACACTTAAGCATATCAAAATCATTTCAAAAACTCTAAAAAATACAAAATTCATCAAATCAATTTTGTGCTCTGGCACTTCTTTTCTTTTCAAACTTTTTGGAAAGATTAGACATACGTCATCTTGTAGTGATGTAAATCTTATGTTCCCATAGTGTGATTAAGAGATCTTTACATTTTAGGCTTGAATTTTGAGACATGCATGTTGATTATATCCAAACTAAATTTCTCCATTAAGATGATGCAAATGTCCATTTTCTCATACTTGTGGGTGATGAGTTTAGTTTTCCACTTTTCATTAAAATCAATCCAACAAACACCTTTTTGTTTCTTTTTACAAGAACTACGGGGTTTTGACTTCTTTATTGAACATGGAGGGTACATAGTCACGAGGCTCTCAAAGTCTTGGTGAACCAAAAATAATAAAAAATACTTATTTTTTCATTTCAAGAGGTTTCTGTGGAATACCATAGATGTGATGGGTGTTAACACCTCCCCCTTGTATAACTAATCCTCGTACCAAGATCTTTATCTTTTTTGGGTTTTACCGATATTTTCCCCTTCCTTTAGAAAAAGTAAAGTTCGGTGGTGACTCTTGCTTTTTTAGTTTTTCAAGTTAAGTTAATCAATAGCTTAATATCAATTTTTCCGCCGCGACACAACTTTTTACCACGGTCCAAACTAACAACAATGGTGTTATGGACCGGCTAAAGGACCAATCAGTTGAGTCCAAATTCATCTTAAATCCAATAAATTGTTACATTTGAATGGTAAGACTTTGCAGAAAATACATGAAGCCATATGCTACAATTTCCTCTTTTTCCACAATTTCCCGACCACTCTTTAGTTTGTGAGTCTGTAACCTATGGAGGTCATGAATCAATAGCTATTAGAATCAAATTCAAAGATCTATCATGTTCGATTCAACTAACCATCTCTTCGATGTTAATTTGTTTGAATTTTCAAATCTTTGATTCTCGTGAAAACTCTACAAGGTAAAAGAATGAATGATAATAGATCCAAGTCCTTGTCTATACTAAGATTGCAAAAGAGTGGAGGAGATTGTCTTCTAGATCATGCTGAAAAATCCTAATCGACCTTATGATATTATATTACCTTAATTATTTGATTCTAGCTTTATACTTACCGTGAGGACTTCAAAGATACGATGAGTTACCGAAGCACCTTCTCCATGTAACGAAGGATCTCATAATGATGAACGAAGACTAAAATTGTCCATATCTAATAGATTATGATGAAGCTCGTAGTGAAACTAAAGCTACGTTATCAGAGCAAAGTGAAATGAACTTCCAACAGAAAATTATTTGTGATAGAAACGATGATCACCGTGGAAAGCGCTATGTACCTCCATGATGCGAGGTGTTAAGCATTCTGACTCAACTACACCTTTTCTCAACACTTAGGTTTAACGTGTAATTTCTTTGAAAGGAGATATACTGGTAAGATTTCTCTTCCATTGGTTGCTTAGAATTGTGTTGAGAAATAAAAAATGTTTGAGCACAAATACGTTCGAAGAAAGGGAATATTGAGCAAACTACAGTTACGGGCTGCCCAAAAACACAACATTTTCCACCGACGCAGTAGGTCGTAAGGGATAACTCATAGGCAATGTTTTCTAAGCATCAATGATCGGCCGATGTGGTAAATTTACCGGATCAATATAGTCGAGCCTACGGGATAACAAAAATTCACTGAATATGCACAGGGAAACGACACCCAGGATTGTGGTAGCTGGGAAGCAAAGTCTTATTAGAGACGTTTCCAGTCGCCAATTATATGTGATCCCTCCCATGGAATAGTCGTTCTATAAGGATATTATTATCAGGTGAAGGAAGAGAGTCAAATTTTTTTCTTAAGGATCATGGAAATAAGCCCCTCTAGGAATCTCATATTCGTCTGACCATACTCTGTGCCCCATAGAATTCGACCATACGCCAAAGGAAAACTCCCATGTCTTCTCAAAGAAGATCGTGAATCACAAATTGATTGAATGGGTCGAGTACCTACACAAAGGAAAGAAGGGAACAAGGATGTTATCGTGCTGTCAGTCATAAGGCATTGTGTTAGAATATTCAAAAAGACGGTTATGTGGCTCTAGAGTTTCAGTGGTCACCTCAAGCTACGTCCTTAACAAATGTGATCATTCCATGATGAGTGTTGACCATGAAGATCTAGAGACATCTGAAATGGGCCATTACCATGTCAGGCAGACAAAGATAAGGACAACTACACCTACACCCTGACCAACTGAATATAATATGACAGAAAAGAGAACAATGTATCTTTACCCTTATTTTTGTTAGTTAGATATTCTGTTAAGTTGTTTCACAATTTCGATAATTGTTATACTAATTATTAAATGTCACGATCACAATGAATATTGTGCGATATGTGCAAGATGGTGTGAGTCACTCTTTCAAGTCATACTTCACATCCAAGGAGAATTCTCCTCAACATAGCTGACGCACCTCCCCCATTTGGATCTAGCTAATCCAAGAACGTTAGATAGTGGAGCTCGTAGACGTCCACCTCAATCTAAGTTATACCCCAAGGAAAGGGGTGGGAATCATACCCTTGACCGGAAAACAATCCTCTGTGATATGGAGCACAACCCAAAGATGTAACAACGTCCATCCATGTTCAGACCCTACCACGGGGAATAAAGTTACACATTAATTTTGCGAATGCTAAATACAACAAATAATTACACATTGAATTAGTTAATTCTAACTACATCAAACAAATACACATTGATTTAGAAAATGCTATATACACCCAATAAATACATAGTGAATTAATGGAGGTTAATGAATGCGAACAAAATCAACATCCAAAAATGATAGCAAACAATGTTAGTGTGATAAGGTGTGAGTTACAAGAGGCCATTGTCGAGCAAGTTCAAGAGGAACTTCAAGTACTATAACGTAATGAGACACCTTTTTTCCTCCCGAAGGAAAACCAAAAGGGTTCTGTTCGAATGCGGTATTAGCAGGCAACAAAAAGTAAAGCATTATTTTTACCGGGTGATATATACCGGTTAGGTTATATCGTATCGTATCCACAGAGATTGGTTATTGATTCGTCGTTTGACAATTCTATCGTTAATGAGTTTGGGATTAAATGGTTGAAAAGAAAAGACAAAAAGTAAATGAACAAAAAGTATAAAGGATATACATCTTGTCCAAAACGAATGCAAACTACCTGTCATAGACTAAAATCTACCGTCCAGTTATACTCAACCTACGATACTCCTCCGTGTCATCACATACCTCTCACCAACACAGAGGCATTAAGATCAGATACTCTAAGTAAATGTCAGCTCTAAACCCATTTCTAACATTCAGAAACTAACAAATAATCATCCTAGGTAAGAATCTAAGAGATCTATATCTAGCAAAGCTCAAATCCCTAGCATAGAGTAAAAACCTAACACAATCACCAACACAGATTTGTAAAGCAGACTTTATACAACGCCAAGGGCGACAAATATACATGTGTTCAAGATAAATATACATACATAACCAAAAAATAGAGAAATACAAAGAGAAGAGAAGAGATAAATCACTCATTTACACCGGTTTGTCAACACCTATCGAAGAGCAATTCACCTCTAATCATCCATGAGGAAGACCCTACTGTTGCTTTCTAAGCTATACTATCAAAAATAAAGGTTGATGGAAATGGGGATCAAAATCCACCCCAAAACCATAACCTAAAAATATGCAAAAATGAAGCTATAAAACAAATCTCAGACGACCACGCTCAGCGGCGTCTGAGATATTTACACACTAAACTCACCTAAACGCCTCTCAGCGGTCTCTTAAACTAAATTTCTCTCTGCCGTAACAGTACCAAAGCAAGCAACGCGCTTCAAACCGCTCTCAGCGGCCTCTACTGAGCAAAACTGGTCTTTTATTCATCAAAACTACGTCTTCGGAGTCATGTCTTCGACACTTTATTCCTCGATGCTCCAACACGCACAAATACCTATAAAAATACTTTAAAACTAATCAAATGGTACATTATGTACACAAAATATAATAAAACGTATTTACAATAAAAAGCGGGGTTATTCAACAATTATTAACAAACAAGAACGGATAAGTGCCACAAAACATATATACAAAATAACTACATTTTGACACTTATCAACTCTCTCCAACTTGACACATTGTTTGTCCTCAAACAAAGTCAAGTAAACCTAAAGAAACAAATGACGATAATCAAAGAATCACGAATCCACAAGTTTTTAAAACGGAAAACAAATGTATGGTTCAAATGAAATCATACACGACAAATACATACTTACCACTATCCTACAAAAATAACATATAAATAAAACAAATCCTAAGTACAAAAATCATGCAAAACATTCTAAAATAAAACAAACTCAATCATGAATCACACCAAGCAAAAAATTCATCAGTAGATGAAGAACACACAAAGGTGAGGGATAAAAAACACTCCTCCACAATCTTGTAAACAATAGACTAAATTATGGTTTCATCCCAAAAACATATTTAAAATACAAATTCAAGAATTACAAGGGCTTTTCAAGGTTGTAATGTGGCTTGGTTAACAAACAAGTGATAAGTCCTAAAGCTAATCGAAACAAAAACTTGCCTAAACCTAAGGGAGTGATCAACTTACAAAGTTCCTAATAATACAATTCCAATCAAACTTCTTCTTCGTCAGAAATTGTCAAACCAAAACACCTCACTTATTAAACAACATTATTCATACTTTTCTTTTCTTTTTCGTTTTTTTTACTTTCTTTTTCTAATCTTTCTTTTTCACATTTTTTCTTTCTTTTTATTTTTTATTTTTATTATTCTTAACCTCATACCAATCACAATATAAGTACACAAACATTCCTCTCTCCAACTTGAATTCAACCAACATCATTATGTGAATACTCCCTACTTTACAAGGCAATGTAAGAAATCATACAAAAACATATAGTTGAGGGTTCAAGAAACAAAAAAATCAACATCCATATAAAAAAGGTGAATTCAACACTAATAGACAAGCATCAAGTTCAAATAAACATGGATATTGATAAAAGTTCAAAGGGGATAACAAAGGACCACACACTCATAAAGTGAATTAAATATTTGGCCAAGGTAGTTATGCTCAAAATCAAATAAAATTCCTTGATCATTTTCATGCATTTATACAATCAACATAAAACAAAAGATTAAGCATAATAAAATCCAGTTAAAACAAGAATGTGGCATCCGGCATATATGAACAATGGAAAGCTTCCTCACACTTATGGGTAAAAAGGGAACTAAAGTGATTCAATTCATGAGAAAGTAATGCAAAAAGAATGGATGGCATGTTAATTATACAAATGATAAATTTCATAAACATGTT
Source organism: Vicia sativa (assembly GCA_021764765.1). Taxonomy (NCBI): domain Eukaryota; kingdom Viridiplantae; phylum Streptophyta; class Magnoliopsida; order Fabales; family Fabaceae; genus Vicia; species Vicia sativa. The sequence continues at coordinate 143,436,537 of CM038794.1, forward strand.
ATGCTATAGAAAGCAATAAACGAGTACCTGACGTGTACCAACTTTGAAAACTATCATTACCATACATCCGTGATTTGAAACAATCAAACTCAGAAAATCACAAAATGCAACCTCAAGTTACCGGACCAAAATTCAAGTCTAAACAACAACAAAAGAATTAGAAAAACAAAATTTACAACATTTACATCCAACAAAACTCCTCAAGCTAAACACGGCGAGCTTGCGGATAACACAATTTGACAAAACAAAACGAATACAAATAATAATACGAAAACATGGTGAAAATGAACTAACAAGTTGAAAAGTGAAGATTTGAAATTAAGAACAAGTACTATTTCAACTTGTTAAAACACAAGTCACCACACACATAAATAAACATAAAAAAATATGCATGTTTTACGTCGTAAGCTCGAACCCTTTATTGTGCGAGCACTAGTAACCTCCTCTCATCATGCCATTGTATTGCCACACCGCGCAAACCTAAATATAGTGTCCTAACAACCACACAACAAATGTTACAAATACGAGACAACTTACCACGATACTTGAAAACAAGGAAAAACACAAATATACACAAGTATAGAAAGTAAACATACAACATGTACAAGTAACAATATACAAGTTCATATACAAAGTCTATACAACATATAAATTAATTACAAAACTAAAAAACAACAGAATTATCGCAATACAGAAACAATAAAACCAATCCCCGGCAACGGTTCCATTTTGTTTGAATGCGGTATTAGTAGGCAAGCAAAAAGTAAAGTATCATTTGTACCAGTTAGGTTATATGGTATCGTGTCCACAGAGATTGGTTATTGATTCTTCGTTCGACAATTCTATCGTTAATGAGTTTGAGATTAAATGGTTGAAAAGAAAAGACAAAAAGTAAATGAACAAAAAGTATAAAGGATAGACAGCTTGTCCGAAACGAATGCAAACTATGTAACGCCCGAATTTTATTAATTGGTTAATTAAATTATTTAAGGATTTGATTATTGGATTCACTCAAAGTTCTAGAATCAATCGGATTTGTCGGTATTATTTTGGAAAAACGTATTTGGAATATTAAGTTGAAGTCAGATTTTATTCGATTATTCGGAGAATTAATAAAGTTGATTATATTGAAGAAATTATATTAGAAATAGTATTATTTTTAATAATGGACTATTTTACTAAATTGAGTTGGGCTTTAATTGTGGTATCGCAAATTAATAAGGAGATGTTATTTGTTAGACCCATTATGATAAGTTAGTAAGATATATAAATAAATAATAGTATTATTATTTTACTAGTGGGGTTTATAAAAGGAAAATTTGCTAGAGCCAAGTTCCGGAAAATCCAATCAAAGCTTAGAGCTGCAATCAATGAGGTAAGGATGGAGTTCTAACTCTATAACAGGATACATGATGGATGATATGTGGGATGAGGTTTATAGATTTGCCCTTGCTTTAGTGTTTTGATTGTTGTTGTTGGAAATCCCAAATTGATGCTTGTTATACCATGAAAATTGATGAACAAATTGTGTGTAATTAACCATGATGTGTTGTTATGGACTGTTGGGGTGTTGGGATTGATATGTATGGGTTGCTCGAAACTGATATTTAGGAATTTTCACGCATTATGCATCGATACAAGAGGCTATGTATCGATACATACTGTGCTGAGTTTTAAAATAGAAGTTTTAATTCAGTATGCATCGATACACGTAGCCATGGGTCGACACATCAGTGTTAATTTTGAGAAAACAGAATCTAGAAGGTTGTATGTATCGACACATACAGCTATGAGTCGATACAAGCTATTTGAAAAATTGAAAGTTTTAAGGTATGAGGCGACACATAAGACTTATGCGTCGATACATACTATTTGAAAAATTGAAAGTTTTAAGGTATGAGCTGACACATACGACTTATGCGTCGACACATACTGTTTAAAAAATTGAAAGTTTTAAGGTATGAGCTGACACATACGACTTATACGTCGATACATACTGTTTGAAAAATTGAAATTTTTAAGGTATGAGCCGACACATGGGCTTATGCGTCAATACATACTGTACGAAAAATGAAAAATACCTTTGTAAACTGTTTTGGTCATATCTTAACTCCGATTTATGTGCCGTTTGGACCGTTGGAAAGCTTAAATTATGATCTATCTTATAAAAATATTTTCAAACACATTAGATGAACTTTTGATGAATCGATGTGGTTTTCCGTGTGTAATGTTGGGTAATTGTTGAACCGAGTGTTCTTGTTGTTGCACGTTGTTACTGCTATTAAGTTGTTGTTATGTTGTTGTTATGTTGTTATTATAACGAAGTCTATAATGCTGTTACGATGTAATACTGCTGCATGACGTTTATGAAGTTGATGATGATGTTATTGTATTGCCAATATTTATGGGCAAATATTAAGTTGTAGGCTTTTAGCCAAATGTTGAATTGTTACTATGTTGTAGGCCTATGACCAGTGTTGGATTGGGATTACGTTGATATGTTGATTATGTTATAGGCCTATGGCCTGTGTTGAATTGGGATTACATTGTTGTTGTGTGTTTTCGTTGAGTTTTCTGTCGTTGATTGAGTTTATGTTGTGGTTGTAGTCACGTACATACATTTGCATATTATGTTGCCTGGAATGGCAAAACACGTTGGTCGTTAGGGGCAGAATGATCACGTTGAAGGCTTACGTCTTAATTCCTTAGAATTACTGGAAGGTGATTACGTTGGGAGTTTTACTCCAATGGTACCACATGCATGTGCACAGTTGAGTTGCATTTGAACTCGAATAATTATAGTTATTATGTTGATGTGTCAATTGATTTAAGTTGTTATTGTTATTCACAAGTTGTGAAATAGTTGTTATGTTGTGTTGGACATGTTGTGATATAATTGTTATAATTGTTGTCATTGCTAATTGTTAGTATATATGTTGCTGTAATCATTGTTGGTATTGTTGATATAACTGATGTTTGTATTATGTGAAGCGGTGAATTATATGATCTACATTCTAATATATTATTTATCATGAATTCAATTATATTGGTAGATATCTCACATTTTCATTTGTTTCGTCATTCCCTTTATACTGGTAACGTGCAGGTATTCGAGAATTGAGGAATTAGTTGTTGTTGTTAGTCAAACTCGGTTTGGTTGCTCTGATATGTAGCACTCGGGGGGATGAATGATTGTCGTTTAATTGTTGTTATTGTTTTGGTAGTTGAATCTTAAGTTGTTGTTATTAGAGAATCGTTATACTAAAGTTGTTTTGAGTTAGACATGAGGTTATGTCATTATAAGTTGAATTATGTGAAGTCGCTTATTAATAAAAGTTGTTTTGTTTTCAAAAGAATAAATCGGGTTGTTATCAGTTTATCCGAACCAGTGTTATGTATCTGAATTAATTGTGGTTATACGAAGTTGTTCTAAGTTGAAAATATGGCATGTCATATGTTTGTTGAAAACCTTGCACTCTGATTTCCTTATAATTACTTGGGGTAGAAATGGGTTGTTACAAACTACTAGTCATAGACTAAAATCTACCATCCAGTTATACTCAGCCTACGATACTCCTCTGTGTCATCACATACCTCGAACAATCTAAGCTATTTCTAACCCATATTGAGAATTCAACTACGTTACCTTAATATCCATCTCTGGCATATCTCACCAACACAGAGGCATTAAGATTAGATACTCTACATAAATGTCAGCTTTCAACCTATTTCTAGCATTCAGAAACTAACAGATAACATCCTAGGTAAGAATCTAAGCGATCTATATCTAGTAAAGCTCAAATCCCTAACATAGAGTAAAAACCTAAGACATTCACCAACACTGATTTGTAAAGCAAACTTTAAACAACGCCAAGGGAGAAAAATATACATGTGTTCAACATAAATATACATATAGAACCAACAAATAGAGAAATACAAAGTGAAGAGAAGAGACAAACCACTCATTTACATCGGTTTGTCAACGCCTATCGAAGAGCAATCCACCTCCAATCATCAATGAGCAAGACCCTAGTGTTGTTTTTTAAGTTATACTATCAAAAATAAAGGTTGATGGAAATGAAGATCAAAATCCACCCCAAAACCATAACCTGAAAATATGCAAAAATAAAGTTATAAAACAAATCTCAGACTACCGCACTTAGTGGCGTCTGAGATATTTACACACTAAACCGACCTAAACGTCGCTCAGTGCCGTCTGAGATATTTACACACTAAACCGACCTAAATGTCGCTCAGCGGCGTGAGCCCGCTCAGCGGCTTCTTAAACTAAATTTCTCTATGCCGCAACAATACCAAAGCAAGCAGCGCGCTTCAAATCGCGCTCAGCTGCCTCCACTGAGCAAAACTGGTCTTTATTCATCAAAATTGCGTCTTCAGAGTCGTGTCTTCGACACTTTATTCCTCGATGCTCCAACACGCACAAATACCTACAAAAATACATTAAAACTAATCAAACGGTAAATTATGTACACAAAACATAATAAAACGTATTTACAACAAAAAGCGGGATTATTCAACAATTATTAACAAACAAGAACGGATAAGTGCCACAAGACATATATACAAAATAACTACATTTGACCCTTTTCAGATGTCCAGCTTAATTATGATGGTGAGGTGCCTCTTCCCTTCATCTTAGAGATTTTGGAATGGGCAAACAAAACACGGGAGATTCTATCTGTTAGTGTTTTAAGTTGGCATTATTTTTGGTAAAACTAGGCTTTAACAATGTCATGATAGATGTCATGACATTCAGAGATTGAAGATAAATCCTACCTGCTAAGGATGTTAAAAGACAGAATCGAAGCTAAAGTTGTGCTAGAAATTCGAGAAAAATCGATGTCATAATGATGTTATGACATTCAAGTGACATTCTGCTCGCAGAACTGCTTTTTCCCGAGATTTTTCGTGAAGTTTGTTGAGTGCTATTTTATGTTTTTCTCGTTATTAGAAAGCATGCTCACGTGGCTGCTAGGTTAATCTTAATTAAACCTAAATTGGTTGTTGAAAAGACCATGTTTTTAGGATTAAATTAAGTGAACCCTAGCTATCTTTATGGAAGCCCAAACCAAGTTTCGTGGATCGCTTCTATAAAAGGAATTCAACCTTACAACCGTCTGCCTTGGTTTATATTGAAGAGATAGCAGCTTGTTTTTGTGTACTGTTAGGATTAGTAACAGTTGATATTTGTAATTCTAGTTTCTCTTGTGTGCCAAACAATTATCAATTGATAAGTGCCTTGGACTAGGATTTGTTGTAAGGGTAGTTTATCACTCAAAGCTTTAAAGCACGAGTGTTTGTCTCTTGATTGAAAGCTTTGAAGCGAGATCAAGATAGTTTATTGAAGTGTGTCTTCACAATTCAATTAGTCAATAGGTTAATATCACTGCTGTGATTGAGGGGGAGTGAGTAGGTACTCAGATCTAAGTAGGACTTAGGTTGAAGTTGCATTGGGTAGGTTTTAAGTGAAGGAGATAAACTGGTGGTTTATTCAATTAATTCTACTAATAGTGAATTTCCTCCCGGCTTGGTAGCCCCGATGTAGGTGTAGTTAGACACCGAACCGGTAAACAACTTATTGTGTTCTTTATCGTTATTTATATTTACCGTAAATTGTTAACAGTGTCGAGCATAACATTCTCTGACATCACGATCCGCTGCCAAATTTCAATTGGCATCGAGAGTGCACCGCATTATTTCGGGTGAGATCTAGGGATAATAGTTTCCGCGTAATGGATAAGGAAGGAGGATTTGGAGGTAGACCACCTATTCTGGATGGGTCTAATTATGATTACTGGAAGCCTCGTATGGTTGCCTTCTTAAGATCAGTAGATATTAAATCTTGGAGAGCTGCTGACAAAGGATGGAAACATCCCACCAAGCTTGTGAAAGATGGGACTACTGTCTTGAAACCTGAGGAGGAATGGAGAAAAGAGGAAAAAGAGCTAGCTCTAGGGAACTCTAAAGCATTGAATGCTCTATTCAATGGTATTGACAGAAACATCTTCAGACTGGTCCATCAATGTGAGCTGGCCAAGGATGTTTGGGACACTCTCAGAACTACTCATGAGGGGACATCCAAGGTGAAGATGTCAAGACTTCAGATGCTCACTACCAAATTTGAAAATTTGAAGATGAAGGAAGATGAGACTATTCATGAATTTCACATGAATATTTTGGAAATTGCCAATGCCTCAGGAGCACTTGGTGAAAAGATGTCAAGAAAAGTCGGAGAAAGATTCTCAGATCCTTGCCTAAAAGGTTTGCAATGAAAGTGACTGCAATAGAGGAGGCTCAGGACATTCGCACCTTGAAGGTTGAAGAACTGATAGGATCTCTTATGACTTTTGAGATGGGAATCAGTGAAACTGTTGACAAGAAGAACAAGAGCATAGCACTTGTATCCAATACTGAAGAGGGATGCAAGGTGGAAGATGAGGAGAAGATATCTGAAGCTATTGCCATGCTTGGAAGACAATTCAACAAACTGATTAGGAGAATTGATCCAAAGTCAAGGTCAAATGTCAAGGACATTACATCTGACATCAGCAGATCTTATGACCCCATCAAAAGATCCAAGTCAGAAGAAAAAGGAAGTCAAGGCAGTAAAATCCAATGTCATGAATGTGAAGGATTTGGACATATTAAAGCTGAATGTCCTACCTTTCTTAAGAAACAAAAGAGAGGAATGACTGTTACTTGGTCTGATGGTGGATCAAGCAGTGACTCTGAAGAGGAATCAGCCAAACTTGTCACTACATCTTCTGAAAGTGGCAATCCTGCTAATGACTCTAGTGATGAGGAAGTGACCTTTGAGGAACTTGATGATACTTATAAGAAGCTGTGTATCAGAAGTGGTGAAGTATGTCAAAAAATGAAAATGAAAAAGTCGATTGAGAAGTTGGAGGCGTAAATGTGAAGTCAGAAGAAGCAAAATACAATCACTATAAGTCATCTCAACAGTGAGATTATAGTGTTGAGTTCCAAGCTTGATCATATGACTAAGTCTGTCAAGATGTTGACCAATGAGACTGGTAAGCTGGAAGAAATTCTTCAGCTTGGACAAAATGCTGGAAATAAGCATGGTCCAGGATATGTGGCTGAAAAGGAACCTGTTAGTGACAAGAAAAAGAAGAGGCATGGGAAACCAAAGCCAGAGCAGATGTCACAACATAAAACAAGAAATGTTCCTGGCTTAGGACATGTAGATGCAAAGAAATTTGCTAATAGCAGGAAGAAGACCAGACCTATTAAGCCAATGTCAAAGCAGATGTCACAACATTGGGGTCAACATCAAGATCAGAGAAACATGAATAAGAAGTTTCAAAGATGAAGATGTCACCATTGTGGAAGGTTTGGACACATAAAACCCTTTTGCTATAGGTTACATGGGTACCCTAATCAGACTCCCTATGATAAGCCTAAGAACATCAAGGTACCCTACACTCAAAAGTGGAAGAAGAGGACTGCAGCATTGATAGCACACACCTCTCTTAGAGTGTCTGCCAAGGAAGATTGGTACTTTGACAGTGGGTGTTCCAAGCATATGACTGGTATAAAAAACCTACTGAATAATGTCAAACCTCACTCTACCAGCTTTGTTACTTTTGGAGATGGAGCTAAAGGAGAAATCAAAGGTGTTGGAAACTTGGACTGCTCTAGAGTTCCAAATCTAAATGGAGTGTTGCTGGTAAAAGGCTTGACTGCTAACCTCATAAGCATAAGTCAGCTATGTGATATGGGATTCAAAGTCAACTTCACTAGGTCTGAATGTCTTGTAATCAATGATAAACAAGAAGTAGTCATGAAAGGAGTCATATCAAAGGACAACTGCTACATGTGGGAATCTGAGAACACCAACCTCTCTTCTGTGTGCTCCACAGACAGGGATGAAAAGGAGGTAAAGTTATGGCATCAAAAACTTGGACATCTGCATCTCAGAGGAATGAAAAAGATCATCACAATAGAGGCTGTCAGAGGGATACTAAAACTCCATATTGATGAAGGAAGGGTCTGTGGTGAATGTCAGGTTGGAAAGCAAACCAGAATGTCACACCCAATGTCTAGACATCTGACCACTACTAAAGTGCTGGAGCTGCTGCACATGGACTTGATGGGGCCTATGCAGGTTGAAAGTCTTGGTGGAAAAAGATATGCCTATGTTGTTGTGGATGACTTCTCCAGATTTACCTGGATAAACTTCATCAAAGAAAAATCTGATGTGTTTGATGTCTTTAAAGAGTTATGCAAAAGACTTCAAAGAGAGAAGGAAAGCTGTATTGTTAGAATAAGAAGTGACCATGGAAAGGAATTTGAGAACAGCAGGTTTGATGAATTCTGTTTCTCAGAGGGGGATCAATCATGAGTTTTCTTCTCCTATAACACCTCAACAAAATGGGGTTGTGGAAAGAAAGAATAGGACTATACAGGAATCTGCCAGAGCAATGATTCATGTTAAGAAACTTCCTATTCATTTCTGGGTTGAAGCTATGAATACAGCTTGCTATGTTCACAACAGGGTCACCTTAAGAAAGGGAACTTCCTCCACTCTGTATGAACTATGGAAGGGAAGAAAACCAACTGTGAAATACTTCCATGTGTTTGGTAGCAAATGCTATATTCTGACAGATCGTGATCAAAGGAGAAAAATGGACTCTAAAAGTGATGAAGGCATTTTTCTGGGATACTCCACTAACAGCAGAGCATATAGGGTATTTAACTCCAGAACCCAAGTTATGATGGAGTCTATTAATGTCATTGTTGATGATCATCATCAGGAACACAATGTCCCATATGATGTTGAGACATGGTTTGAGACATCATCTCAAGTACCTAATAAGGAAGAAGTACCTATTCCTACTCCATCAAAATCTGAACCAGAGGAAGCAATCAAAGATCCTTCCATCAGAATTCAGAAAGATCATCCAAAGGATCTCATCATTGGAGATCCAACCAGAGGAGTTGTTACAAGGTCCAGAGAAACTGTCTCAAACTCTTGCTTTGTGTCAAAGATAGAGCCAAAAAATGTTAAAGAAACTTTATGTGATGAATTCTGGATTGGAGCAATGCAAGATGAATTGAACCAGTTCAAGCAACATGAAGTATGGGAATTAGTTCCTAGACCAGAAGGAACAAATATCATTGGTACAAAATGGATCTACAAGAACAAGTATGATGTAGAAGGGACTGTCACCAGGAATAAAGCAAGACTTGTTGCTCAGGGTTACACTCAGGTTGAGGGGATTGACTTTGATGAGACCTTTGCACCAAAGAGGAGAATCAATCGACTTCTACTAGGGTTGCTTGCATTCTGAAATTCAAATTATTTCATATGGATGTGAAAAGTGCCTTCCTAAATGGCTACTTAAATGAGGAAGTATATGTAGAACAACCTAAAGGATTTGTGGATCCAAGTTTCCGAACATGTCTACAAATTAAGGAAAGCCCTATATGGATCAAGCAAGCCCCTAGGGCCCGTATGAAAGGCTAACCAAGTTCCTTATGCATAAAGGATACGAGGAGGCTTGGATAAAACACTCTTGTTAAGAATGAGGAAGGTAAGATAATGGTGGCTCAAATTTATGTGGATGACATAGTATTTGGTGGAATGTCGACTCAATGGTGAAACATTTTGCCAATCAAATGCAAGTCGAGTTTGAAATGAGTCTCATGGGAGAGAACCTACTTTCTTGGACTTCAAGTCACACAGATGGAAGACTCAACATTCCTTTCACAGAGCAAATATGCAAGGAATATTGTCAAAAAGTTTGGAATGGAGAATGCCAGCCATAAAAGGACTCCTGCTCCCACACATGTGAAGTCGTCCAAGGACACAAATGGTGAAAAGGTAGACCAAAGCTTGTATAGAAGCATGATAGGGAGCTTGTTGTATCTAACCAACAGACTGACATTGCATTTGGGGTATGTGCAAGATACCAAGTGAACCTAAAGTGAGTCACATTAACCAAGTGAAAAGAATTCTGAAGTATGTGAGTGGAACCTGCAGCTATGGTATCCTGTATTCCCATGGATGTGAACCCATTTTGTCCGGTTATTATGATGTCGACTAGGCGGTAGTTGATGATGTAAAAGTACCTCCGAGGATGCTTCTTCTTGGGAAACAATCTTGTTTCTTGGTTCAAAGAAGCAAAACGTGTCCTTGTCCACCGCTGAATACATAGCATGGTAGCGCTTGTTCTCAAATGGTCTCGATGAAGCAGATGTTGTTCGAGTACAATGTCACACAGATGTCATGACATTGTACGTGACAACTGAAAAGCTATTAATATTTCAAAGAATCCTATACAACACAGTAGGACTAAGCACATTGACATAAGACATCACTTCATTAGAGACCTTGTGGAGGAGAAAGTGATTAAATTGGACCATGTAGTCACTGAACTTCAACTGGATGACATTTTTACTAAAGCTCTTGATGCGAGTCAATTTGAGAATTTAAGGAGCAAACTGGGCATTTGTCAATATGAGGAATTGTAGCAATTAAAATTGCTTACAAGGAGGGGAAGAAACCTTGTATTTCAAATAATTATGAGTGGGTCACTTCATTATTTCCCTCTTATTTTTAAAGGTTTCAAGAATATCAAGAGACACCTCCATATAATAACCTCTCCTATTGAAAGTATCATACCCTCACCACCCAAAAGATACTTTCAAATTCTTCGTCAGTTCCTCAATATATCTCAGAGAAATATGTCTTCCTCATCCTCTTCATCCCAAGACTCTGACTGTCCATCTCCCACCATGGCAGAGATAAGGGCAAGCGCTGCAGCTCTCAACGTTGAACCTGTGAAGTTCTCCCCTCCGCGTTCCATGGCAACCGAGAATCAACAGGCACAGAATACCCAAAGATCATCTGTTACTTATACGGGTAAGATTTCTGGTTCATCCTCATCTCTTCCCTCTGAGATAGCCAATAGAGAACGTACTAGGTATGTTCACGAAACTATTGATAGGATAATCACCAGGATCCTGAATGAAAATCGCTCTGTACCTGGCATTTCTGTTCCCCTTAACCAAGAACCTGCTAGCCCTAGTTTAGCAGCTGATCCAGATGTCACAAAGGATGTTATGACATCTGATGATCACGTCCAGGCAACTTCTATGAACTCTGATAAGATGAACAAAACTGGAACTTATTCACAGAAGTATAGGGTTAAATCTGTCTGTAGCTCCAGACCCAAAAGGACTCTAGTTGTCAAGAAAAGGAAAGCTCCTGAAACTGCAGAGTATGATCAAGATTCTGGTTTCCAAATTCAGGCTGAAATGACAGCTGGTAATGTTACTGATGATGCTGCTCACACTGATGATGATCACAATGCTTCTTCAGGAGAGGAGAGCAACTGATCTTTTGCTGTGATGATTCTTGTTTTTGCTGTCCCTATTTTGTTTTTTTCTTGTTTTTTTTATTCTTGTACCTTCTCAATTTTGTTTGCATGATTGTAACTAATTGTTGACAAATTTGTAATCCTTGACTGAGATATATCTTTTATGCTAGTACTTTATGATTGATTGTTTGGGGCAATTGTATGGTTTCCTTTGGCCCTTTATGGCTAAAGTATCATTGTGGGATGCTATGAAAACTGTGGGCAACTGTGTGTGACAGTGGCTGGGACTTTGGGGAATTGTATGGCCTGTTTAAATTTTTGTATGTGGGCAATTGTGGGAATTGTGGGATTTCTGTATGGGTAGAATTTATCTTATCTCTAGGTTCTAGTTTATATAAGCTTAGAACTAGTTTGTCTTCTCACGATATGTACTCGATAGGTTAAGTAGTTTTAGCCAAAATGTGCCAAAGGGGGAGTTTGTTAGTGTTTTAAGTTGGCATTATTTTTGGTAAAACTAGGCTTTAGCAATGTCATGATAGATGTCATGACATTCAGAGATTGAAGATAAATCCTACCTGCTAAGGATGTTAAAAGACACCGAATCGAAGCTAAAGTCGAAATTCGCAGAATCGATGTCATAATGATGTTATGACATTCAAGTGACATTCTGCTCGTAACTGCTTTTTCCTGAGATTTTTCAGGAAGTTTGTTGAGCTGCTATTTTATGTTTTTCTGTTATTAGAAAGCATGCTCACGTGGCTGCTAGGTTAATCTTAATTAAACCTAAATTGGTTGTTGAAAAGACCATGTTTTTAGGATTAAATTAAGTGAACCCTAGCTATCTTTATGGAAGCCCAAAACTGAAGTTTCAGGACTGCTTCTATAAAAGGAACTCAACCCTTAAAACTTTGCTGCGCCCTTGGTTTATATTGAAGAGATAACAGCTTGTTTTTGTGTACTGTTAGGATTAGTAACAGTTGATATTTGTAATTCTAGTTTCTCTTGTGAGTCAAGCAATTATCAATTGATAAGTGCCTTGGACTAGGATTTGTTGTAAGGGTAGTTTATCACTCAAAGCTTTAAAGCACGAGTGTTTGTCTCTTGATTGAAAGCTTTGAAGCGAGATCAAGAAAGTTTATTGAAGTGTGTCTTCACAATTCAATTAGTCAATAGGTTGATATCACTGCTGTGATTGAGGGGGAGTGAGTAGGTACTCAGATCTAAGTAGGACTTGGGTTGAAGTTGCATTGGGTAGGTTTTAAGTGAAGGAGATAAACTGGTGGTTTATTCCTGAATTAATTCTACTAATAGTGAATTTCCTTTCTGGCTTGGTAGCCCCCAGATGTAGGTGTAGTTAGACATCGAACCGGTAAACAACTTATTGTGTTCTTTACTGTTATTTATATTTACTGTGTAAATTGTTAACAGAGTGTCAGATAGTGTGTCATAACATTCTCTGTGACATCACGTATGTGCTGTCAGGAATTTCACTATCTTTTTTCAAACTTCCGTCGGGTGTTAAATTTTACATTATCAATGAGACCAATCTATTCATTAAGTATGTCATCACAACTCTAGTTCTAAAAAGAGTGATAGAATAAAATAAAAGTGAATGTCTATGAAATAATTAGTACTTAAGTGTGTTTATTGCTTATAATTTACCCTAAATATTGAGTTATAGAATAAAAGTGAATCTCTAGTACAAATCATTCACCTGCCACATATAATATAACATATATTCACCTTTCACTTTATGGAAAAATTGTAGTAAATATAACATATATGTCACTGTTAAAAACTACATAGTAAATTAAACTATGACTCAAACTTTAGGAATTCTCTAATAAAACCTGCTTCTGAAGCTCCTAAATAGGGATCCAAAGCAAAACGTAAACGAAAACAGAATAGGAATCCAACGGAAGACCATATCATAGAAACACTTAAATATAAGTTGTCTATCCGGGGACATAGGTCTAAAAAATAGAATGCCAACAAAAGTTTTTACTGACTCCAATTTCTAGAAAACCTGTTCAGAAAAAAGGATGAATATTATACAATGTTCACTGATCATAAAAAATAACGAAAAAACAAAAGCCCTCAAAGCAGTTCCCAACACTCACCTTAAATCTAGTGCACCCGAATTACAATAGAACTTTTCTTCATAACCTGTAGGGAAGATCAACCACTTCAAATTGAGAGCATACAAAAGAAATGCAATAATGAATCAAAGCAACAAAAAATATCCCAGGATAACATAAATGTAAAGTATATAGACTTTCTAACAATATCAGACTTGCTTATTAGAATCAATTCCATTGATTACAACTTTCACATTGTTATAGATTTTGAATTCCAAGCTTAAATCAGACTGTGTCAATAGGACATGAAAATAGTGAGAATAGCATCCACGTACCCTCAATATAAAATTTACTCTACAACCATGAATCGAATATATTGTTTAACTAGTAGGAAAAGTAATAGGGAAAGAAATGATAGTGACAATACAAATGAAAATAAATTATTTTGCCTACAACCTTCGCTTATACTTGCAAATTCCAAATCATTTTCACAAGTTATTCCCCAATCTCATAATGTACGCGTAATTTAATGTTCCAATATAAACAGCCAAGAATATGAATGATCAAAATAAAGGAATTCAGTGCCAAGAATGTGAACGATTTGAGATCGATATAATAGAATGCCCTACTAATCTCAAGATACAATCTAAGGGACTAATTGTTTCTTGGTTAGATGATGAATATGTTGAGGAAGAATCTACTAAGAATGTGTCTATCTTAATAGGAATATGGGATTCTAAGGCAGACATCAGAAATGAAGAGATATCTCATGATAAATTAACTACCTCCTACATAGATCTATGGGATAAAAGTGATAAGTTCTATCAAATATAAATAAAACAGAGGTGATCCATAGCTAAATCCAGGATGAGAAGGATGAATACCTAGCTGATAATTCTGAACTCCAAAATAAAGTGGCTTTGTTGACATCAATCAAAACTTGATAATTTGATCAAAGGTGTTAGGATGTTGAACAATGAATCTGATGTGCTAGATGATATTCTTCAAGATGTAGAAGGAGGGAAAAGACATACCGGAATTGGGTTTAACTATCAAAACGTGACAAATAAAAAGAAAACTCCTAAGATAAAGTTTGTCTCTACTAAAATGTAGGATGAGAGAAAGATGTATGCCAGATGTCACAATATCATATCAAGTCACAAGAAACTCATACCAGAGTAGAGTCTAAGCTTTGGAGCTGTCCATTTTCTGGAATAAGTGGACATTCTGAATAAGTTTGTCACATACTTCATGGATATCAAAAACATTCATCTCAACCTATTGCAAATTCTTTACTAACCAAGACTAAAAAGGAATGAAAAGTGAGAAATATTTTCAAAAATATCATTGCTCAGACATCTCTTAAAGTCTCATCTAATGAAGATTGGTGTTTAGACAATGGATGTTCTAGGCATATGAAAAATGTGAAAAACGTATTGTAAGACATTGAACCTCACACAACTAGCTATGCTAATTTTGGAGATGGTGTCAAAGGGATAATTAAAGGTGTTGGAAGATTAACTTGTGAAGGATCTCCTAAACGTTGATAGAAATATTTTTTATAAAAGGTCTAGCTGCCAACCTGATAAGTATAAGCCATTTATGTGATCAAGGTATTAAAGTTAACGTCACAAAATCTGAATGCTTGGTCACTAATCAGGAGAATGCATTGCTCATGAAAGGAGATAGATCTAAGAATAATTACTACATGTGGACATCTCAAAGAATCAATTATAATTCAACATGTATGTTGTCTAAGGAGGATGAAGTCAAACTGTGACATCAAAAACTTGGTCATTTACATTTGAAAGGTTTGAAGAAGATTGTATCTAAATAAGCTATCAGATGCATTCCTAATCTCAAGATTTTGGAAGGAAAAAAAATTGTGAAAAATATCAAATTAGAAAGTAAAAATACGATGTCAGACCCAAAGCTTCAACATCATACCTCTTTAGAAGTTTTAGGGAACAAAAAAAATATTTTCCCCATAATTTTTCAAATAAACAAATGATTAAACATGAAATGTAATACTACATAGTGGTCAACATACCTGGGGTTCCAATTTTCATCAGCAAATTTCCTATAACCATATTTACAATACATTTGCTAAGTTCATAACATGCAACATCTGAATTCCATCCAATATCAACCTTACACTGAAGCGTAAAGGAAATTTCACCTTAATTAAATTCTCTCAAGAACATGTCATGAACTTCCCTCTAACTTGAATGGTGGCATCTCTAGAATATAGAAGGGAAGATACGGTGACTTCAAGCAAAAAAAAAAACTTCAATTTTGATTAATGGAAGTTGGGGTTAGTTTGCATGCCACTCATGCATTTCTCATTACTCCTTTTACTTCTAAAATCATAACACCGAGAGACGAATACAAATTATGAAGAGTAATGTTATTTCCACATCTAATTTTTACATTAATACTTACATTAAATACTATTCATTGCATTTATATGGTGAGTAGTATTTTTAAATAAAATAATTTATTTATAAAAAGTAAAATATTATTATAATAATATTTTTTAAAAATATTTTTATTTTATTTTATTTATCTATTAGATTAAGAGGTATAGATATAAAATTGTCTTATTAACCAATTTCATAACTTCATTAATCAACATTTTATATTTTATTAATCAACTTTATTTTAATACTATTAATTTTAAAATCTGAATATTTATTAACAACTTAATAATTTTATTAACCAACATTTTATATTTCATTAACCAACTTTGTTTTATTACTAAAAATTATATCTTTAATATCTAGACGTTAATTATCAAACTTCATAACTTTATTAACCAATATTTTACATTGAAAAACTTACTTTGTACCCTTAAAATTATACTTATACCCCTAATTACAAAAAAATTGGACCGAAATACCCTCATAAAAATAGTTTATATGTTAATTTTTTGTTTTTTCTCAATTTTCAGAAAAGATTTCACAACACCCAAAAAGTATATAAACCGGGACAATCTTCAAATTCTTTCGGTAAAAAAAATTTAATAATGGTTTAATTTTTTTTAAAAAAAAATTCAAGACTTTAGACAACGATTTAAAATCGTTGCTAAAAATGGCTTTTTTTCAAAACAAATCTTTAGACTAAAATAGCTCGTTGTTTGCAACACTTTAAAACCGTTGTCTAAAGTCATTAATTTTTTTTAAAAAATTAAACCACCGAAAATGTTCCGGTATGCAACATGAAAATTTAAGTTCCGCACATTTATTCAAAGTGTTTTGGTGGTTTAATTTATTTTTTAAAATTCAAGATTTTAGAAAACGATTTTAACGCGTTACTATAGTGAGCTAGTGTAGAAAAAATGTTGCTTAAGGACATATTTTGCAGTAAAAACCTCTTTTAGCAACGATTTTTAACCGTTGCCTAAGTGTTTAAATTATTTTTTTTAAAAAAAACACTGGAACACTTTAAGTAAGTGCTCCAGTATGCAAATTAAAAAATTTAACTATCAGAACTCTTTTTTAAAGTGCTCCGGTATATTAATAATTAATATTTTTTACCGGAAGACTTTGAAAAAGTGTTTCAATAAATATATTTTTTGGGTGTTTCAAAAGCTTTTTGTAAAGTGAGAAAAAATAAATAAAAAAAAGTTAAAATATAAATTATTCATATAAAGGTATTTCGGTCCTAAATTTATATGTGTAGGGGTATGAGTATAATTGTAGTAGAGGGTACAAAGTAAATTTTTCTTTTATACTTTATTTTACTACTTAAAATTATTTTTGATATTTGAATGTTTATTAACTGTTCTGGATCGCCCAGAAGCATTCGGGCAGGTTATTCATCCCCTAAACATGGCAACTGGTTCAGCCCGACAACGTCGTCATAACGCATGTGCCTGCGTTTCGGGCATGCTATGCTCAACATGCGTCGAATCAAAGGACGATTCTAATTATCATAACGAGTGTCCGTCATGTGTTATGTGCTCGACATAACGGCTAGTTACGATCAGATCCGCCTAGTTTTGACCTAGTCAGCTCGAATGACTATATTTGTGGATCCGTACATCTCGGTCCAAATGTAGCAACCAATGAGAATCCTCCTATGTCATTATATAAACCCTCATATCTTTGACGGTAAGGTATCACTTTCTTACACTCTAAAACCCAAATATTTCGTACCTTCTCATTCGATCACTTGCTTACTTTAGCATCGGAGTGCCTTGCAGGTACACCACCCCATTTTTCTCACCAACTTGCTTGGAAGATCATCAATAGCTCGGCTATCAATAGTTTTGATCAACAATTCAGATCAGTGGCGTCGTCTATGGGAATCTATCTTCCCCATCTTCTTTAATCATATCTGAAGATCAAAGATAAATCTCAACCGCACGAGATGGCTGAATCCAACGACCTTTCTCTTCCCAAAAATCCTATCCTCTCGCCTGTCAAGAAAATGGATAGGGTTATTCCCTCTCCTCATCGCGATGACACCAACGATCGCAGATATGGTAGGACCGCATCCCCGGATCCTGATGATAATATCGATCAGGACTTATTCTTGGACAACCCAAAATCAAAGAATCAAGCCACTGACCCCGTCGTCCCCGTATCCTCGACTTCATTATCGACCAATGTGGACCCAACACTTGCTGCCATTCTTTCCGTCCTCAACCAGACCAACAATCTACTCCTCTAGCAAGGCCAACGCATCGAGGCTTTGGAAAGAAACTGCCCCTCGTTTCCACCTGAGAGACCTGAAGTAATTATTTCCCGAAGTCCCTCGCCGTGGAAGCTTGCTCGAAAGGAGGATCTCCCCGACCGCTAGATTATGGAAAAGAGGGGACATACCCCTCCTCAAATGAATCGGAGGTCTTCATCCCAAAAAAGGACGAAGAACGAATCTCATCGTCCACGCGATCGGTCTCGGTCGACAAGATCAAAGGAGGAAAGAAATTCTTCCCCCCATCACAAAAGATACAATCAATCCGTCTCCTTCTCTCCCGACCAGAGTGACGAAGACGAGCATCACGGTCCACTCTACTGGACCATCATGGATATTCCTATCCCAACTAGGTTGGAAAAACCTCCTCGATTGGGCCAATACGACGACACTACCGACCCTGACGAGCATATCGAGAACATCGATGCTTTTCTCGACTACAGAGGAGTCCATAGGGCCATCAAATGCCGCATGTTACCTATAACTCTAAGTAAAAGGGCCATGGCGTGGTACAAGAGTTTTCCCGACGGGGGGGAGAGCGAAGGTGGTACGACAAGCCCTGCGATTCAAGAGATAGAAAGGGCCGGTAGGTCGATTCAGCGACTACACCCCCATCACGATGTCTAGGGAACGCATCCTGACAGATTGTGCAAACTCTAAGTTCAAGCAAGGAGGAGTGTGCTTCCCCCGCCAGACCCCGGCCAAACCGGAGGTAGATAAAAGAAAATACTGTAGATTCCACCGAAGTCACGATCATGTGACAGAGGATTGCATCCATCTCAAAGATGCAATTGAAATCCTGATAAGGGACGGACACCTTAAGCAGTATAAGAAGAAGGAGTTCGTGAAAGAAGAAGCACCCTCTTCCAGAAAGGTTGAAGAGGAAAAACCCGCAGAAAATTCCTTCATGCCATTAGCTTTGAGCATAATCAGGCCAAAAGATTTCTTTTTCCCCGACGTGGATATTCTCCCGACCTATTTCATCGCCCACAACCCTTAGGAATCCTTCCCAGCGGCCATGGTCATATCCGGTGGAGGATTCACCAAAAACTCCATCAGATCCATCAAGAGAAGGTTCGATGACCTCGTTAGGAGGAGCTCGGACCTGGGTGCCACCCTGGACAAGAACCAAGGCAAATCCCATCAGCTCACCTTCTACAAGGAGGAATTACCAGGAGGCGCCCCCAATTCCAACATTCCCCTGCTAGTGCGCGCTCGGATGGCCAAATTTGACGTTAGACGCATACTCGTCGACCAAGGAAGTTTGGCAGACATCATGTACACATAGAAACCCACTTGACTCCTTACCTCAGTTCGGACCTACAGGGATTCAATGGCTCGACAACCAAGCAATGGGGATACGTCGAGCTGATTGTCACATTTGGATCCGGAGAAACAGGAAGGTTGATCAAGACACAATTCCTGGTCGTGGATTTCCCGTCCCTGTACAATGCATCTTTGGTCGGCCCACTCGTGCCGAGTTGATAGTCATTCCCTCCACCGTGCATTTGAAGATGAAGTACTATACCGCCAACGGGAAGGTGGCGACATTGCATAGAGACATCCAAGCATCCAGAAGATGCTTTGAGGCGTCAGCGAAGGGCCTGGATTCCATCAATCTCCAACCCTCGACCAAGGACAAAATCAATCTTCCGGAAAGCTCGCACAAACCCGAGCCTCTCGCTCGATTCGACTCTATCGATCATGATAGTCGTCTCGAGCTAGAGGATCTGGACGAAAGAAGAAGGAAGGGAAAGACCCTTATGGTCGAGGAAGATCAATCTGATGGTGAGACTTCAGGAGCTTCCTCAGGGAAACACACGCGCCCAATCCCGGATGAAGAGTTCGAACTGGTACCATTGGGCAACGACCCTAGCAGAGGCGTGAAGATCAGAGCGGACTTCCCAGATTTGGCTCGAGAGCAACTTACGGCATTCCTTACGGATACTGCCAACCTTTTGCATGGAGCGCTGATGAAATGCCCGGACTCAACCCTAAGGTCATCTGCCACTACCTCACTATTGATCCGGCCCTTAGGGCAGTACCACAGCGAAGGCGAAAGCAGTCCCCAGAGAAAACCGAGGTTGTTGAGCAGGCTGTTATGGACCTTCTAGAAGCTAATTTTGTAACGGAAGCCTAATACACTAGATGGCTCTCCAACCCTGTACTAGTTAAGAAAAATAATGGAAAATGAAAAATGTGCATTGATTATTCCGATCTTAATAAGGCATGTCTAAAGGACACCTACCCCTTGCCCAGCATCGACAAACTCGTCGACAATTCCGTTGGTTTTAAACTACTATCGTTTATGGACGCCTATTCGGGCTATAATAAAATACCAATGGCTAAGACAGATAAAGTCTATACGGCCTTCATGACCGAATTGGGCAATTATCACTACAACGTGATGCCCTTCAGCCTGAAAAACGCCGACGCAACCTACCAACGAATGATGAACAATGTTTTTAAAGTAGAAATCGGGGAAACGCTCGAATTATACATGGACGACATTGTAACGCCCTGTTTTAATTAATACTATATTATATTAATATTTTCGAATTACCAATCGATATATATATATATATATATATATATATATATATATATATATATATATATATATATATATATATGGCGACGCTTCGCTTGGTCCGTTTTTTTCCGCTCGTTCGGTAAAATATTATTCGGATCCGATATTTAATTCCCCGGAATTATTTGAATTAATTGAATTAATGATATAATTAGATAGGGGTGTGGGGAGCATTTTGTTAGAATTGGGTTTTCACCGTTGGTTTGCTAGTAAGGAAAATACCATTATAAAACCATTTTCCTCACTTTCCTTCCATTCATAAAAATCACTTCTCTTTGTTTTCTTTCTACTTTCCACACAAAAACCAAACTTAGAACTTGGAGAGAAAAGAGAGGGTTTTGGGAAGAAGAAGAAGAGGAGCAAGAAGAAGCTTGAGGTTGGAGTTGTGGAATCATCTTGAATCATCCAAGCACTAGAGGTAAGGGGTTTGATTCTCTATCTCATATTGTTAGGTTTTGATGTTTATGTTTTGGATTTGGGGGAAAAGTTGACAAGTTGATTTATAGGGTTTTGGTTGATTGTTTAAGTGAAATAGATTAAAAGAGTTGGAATAGGAGTATGGATTATGGGTTTTGATGATCATTAGAACGAATCGAATTGTTAGGATTCTCGAATGGGAATGGTAAAAGTGAAGTTTCCACACGCGTCTTTCAACACGGGCCGTGTTGATCAACACGGGTGCCCGTGTTGGTCTTCTAAATCAAAGGTTTGTTGCCAGGTCCATCAACACGGGCCGTGTTGATTAACATGGGTGCCCGTGTTGATTCACTGACTTTGGTTTTTCTTGTATTTTCTAGTGGCTTTTCGACACGGGCCGTGTTGATTCACACGGGGCCCGTGTTGATGCATCTGTAGCCTCCCATATTCTGATTTTTTGCACTTCTTTTGCCCCGATTTATCCTATTTTATTCTTATGACCCTAAAAACACTGAAACACATAACCAAAGCGTAAAATCCGATAGAATGACGTAAGTTAGTCGATTAAATTTAGAACCCGATTATGTTCTGATTTTCCGATTTTGGTAAATTCGACGACGGAGCAAGTTGCTCCGAATTCAACGAAAATTGACATGCTACCTAAGTTCGACGTGTAGAACGTAGTGGTGAGGTTAGTTTTTAAAATTACGAGCTTTTAAGAGATGACCCGAAATAGGCCAAAATATGGTTAAATTGAATCGGATTGCATTTTAGTAGATTTAAGGCACGTATGGACAATCCGATTTCGATGTTGATGATTATGATTAATGCCGGTTATTAGAAATGGCTTTCGCGACGATTATAGGTGTTTGACTAATTTTCCGTTTTTGGAATTTGGTGAATAATTGATAATGATGCGGTGTGAATAAACATAATGTTTGCGACGGTGTATTTACTAATGAATACTTGTTGATATGCGATGCGATGATATATGTCTTTGTACATGATGATGTGATGATTATATTGATGTTGTTAATAAATGCTTCCAATTTGTGAATGCATGACTTTTGATGAATTTATTAGTGATGTTTTACATAATGCAATTATGATGCGATGATATATTTATCTTGTTTTGGAAAAATTATGGCGATGTGGGCTTTATGTTAATTTTGATGAGCGATGATGATGTTTTTGTGTTGTATTGTTTTATTGTCGAGTCGCATACATTTCATTGGCGACGATGGGCTTTTATGCCAAGCGATGAGGCTTTTATGCCAAGCGACGAGGCTTTTATGCCATGTGTTCCTAATTATGGACAAAGCGACGGGTACCACATGCATAACATAGTCGTGTCTCATGGAGTCGGTTATGTTTATGTTTGAGTTGTTTGGCATTGGGTTTTAATTGATGGATGAAGTTGAATTGTGATGATGTATGATGAACATGAAATGAATATAACTTTATGATTTCATGATAACTAGGCGATGAATATAAATAATGAGTTTTGTGATGATTTAATTTAGATGAAATGCTTAATACAATTATGATGTGATGATGTTTGTGATGACGGGCTTTTATGCCAAAAGCGACGATGGGCTTTAGCCAATTTGTGATGATTTCAATTAAGTTGTTTATGTTATTAGTGTTGTTTGATGTTGTTGTTTATGAGTTCCGTATGGGTTAGTGACATGTGAACTCGTGATGATTCTTGTGGTGATGGAAGTTTATGTGTTGTTGTGATGAGGTTATGGCGATAAAGTGTAGTTTATACACATTAGAACGATGATGAGAGTAAGTAAGTTTTAGATATGCGTTGAGTGCACTTATTAATCTATATCCTTTATATTCCGAAACTATATATATATTTCATCATGCCTTTAATTATATGTTTTGGAGTATCTCACCCTTTACTTGTTTCGCCGTTACCTTTATATTGGTAATGTGCAAGTTATGAAGACGGAGATTATAGCTGCTATTAGTTGAGTCGGTGTTGCTCTGATACGTAGCACTCGGGGGGAAATAATTATGTTGTCTTGTTGTTGTTCTTTTGTTGTTTTTCCTTTTGTAAATGAGAATTATATTTTATGAAAACATGAATTGTTAATGAAGTTTAATTAAGAAGATGTTTTGATTTTTATGAATCAATTTATGACTTCCGACGGTGCTATGTATCCGAGATTTATCCTTTAAAGCAAACTGTTTAAAGTTATTTGGTTTTGAAGGTGTGACGCCTCAGTATTGAATTTATGAAATTTTAAATTACTCTGATTTTTGCATATAAAACCTTGGGTAATATTGGGGTGTTACATTAGTGGTATCAAAGCAGGTCGGTCTGTCGACCAGGTTATTAATGTGTTTATCCCTTTTGTATGCGACACGTGTGTGAAACACTGTCGGTACTTACTTGTTTCTATTTGTTCGTCTGTAGGGATGAGTTTGAAACAAGTGGGGGAGAAGTTTTACTTCTTGGTGGTGCCTGTGGCTTAGGGTGAAGCCTCAAGCAGTGTTACGCTTTGGTAACTTATAATGTTAGTTTGAAGACGCTGTTGCAGTTTGGCAAAGATGGTTTATGTCACCATCATGATTGTCGACTTCCTATTGACAAATTGTTGAACTGATCACCCTTAATCTATTGTGTATAGTAGTCGGGATTTGTGTTGGTTGGGATAGACTTGTCTTGCCAACTTAATAGTGTATGAAGCAGACGAGTTGGCACAAGGTAGTGCTTGGTTACTTGAGTTGTGGGCGAATTTGGATTTTGATGAGAGACAAAATTTTAGCAAGCGAGCTTCTTGTTGTGATTCTTCCGAAGCATATTGTGAAGATGTGAGTGAATTACCGCAGTAGTGCGAAGTGAAGTTTTGATGGATTTAGTTTCTGGAACTAGTTGTGATTCGAAGTATCCTTAAGGGATGTTTGCTTCTGGATTAGAGTTGAAGAGTCAACATAAGGATTAGTTTGAGCAGAGTTTGTTTATTCGAGTGGGTCACCGTGGAGTGCTACCGTTGTGTTGTTCGAGAAGAATAAAGGTTGCCCGAGTTGGTGTGTCGTTTGCAGGCAAGGAACGAAAGGGATATTGAGGACGAGTGTCTACTTTCGAGGATTGATATTTAAGTGAAGCAGTCATTTGGAGTTTATGTGTTTAGTGAGATCGATGTGAAGTCTGGCTGGCTACGAGTTAGTGTGAGAACTGAAGACGTTTAGACAATGTTTTTCAAGATAGTGCATGGTCCTGGCGAGTATTTGTTGATGTCATTAGTGTGACTAATGCGTCAGGTATGATTTTGGAATGTTCCGACAGTACTCTCATGAGTAGCTGTAGAGTTGTTTCGTGTTCATGGATATTATTTGGTTCACATCAAATTAAGGAATCGTAGCAAGCATCCAAGCTTTGCGTTGTTGCTAGTGAAGTTAGACCGGTGCATGTCGAGTAATCTAAAGATAGAATTTTGAACTATTGGACGAAAGTGCCTTAATTAAGCGACTTAGACGATGATATTATGGACAGTTCCGCGAAGATTTATTTTGTATCTTGTAGGAGACTTCTAGGGGGTTATTTTAGAGCTTAGAAGTTCTTTTGTTTTGGATGGTTAGTTTTGTGAGTTTGATGGAAGATCTTTTTATAAGTTGGTGTTGATCGTGGGTACTTTGACTTGAGATGGTCGAGTCATTATTTGGGACTTCGCAATGGGAAGAGAATTTGTTTGAGCCGGTGAAAAGTTTAGCGAATGCTTCGATTTTGGTCTTGTTTTGTACTAGAGAACCTTGTGCGGCGTATTGTGATATTCATTTTGGACTTAAGATGTATTTCGACGTAGAGTTGGAAAGTGTATTGCTACCTTGGAACGATTTGATTTTCATAAGGAAAAAGTGTAGGACGCGTGAGTTGGAGTTTGATGTGGTTTTGCTCATTGAAATCTTAAGGTGCAGATGTTAACGATGAGAATATTTGGAATTGTTGAAGACAATTCAAGTTTGAGTGCGATCTATAAAGAAGACTTCGTCTGTTGTTGGGTTTAGTATGTCGATATCGCGGATAACCCAAGAAGATCTAATTTGAGGATTAGTTATTTTGAAGAATGATCCACGATTGTTTGGAGACACTTGTTGAGATTTAAGTGTAGAAGGTTATTAAGGACTTGTTCACTATTAACATATGGATTTCGTCGGATACTAATGGTCGCGGTGGATTATTAGATTACGACTAAGATAAGTCTTGACGGTAAAGAATTTTGTGGCTGTTTGGTAGCCACGGGTACCTTAAGATTATTGATGTTTTATAAAGGAGAATGTTCTATCGGTGACTGAAGTTGGTCGCGATGGTGTTCATGTTGGATTCCAGAAAATTATGTTATGGTTCTAAGTCCAACCTGTGTTGTAAGTCAGGAGTTTGAGACGACGTTGATGGGTTGAGTTCTTGAGAGAGTGTTTTGGTTTGAAAAACCACTTTGGAAGATTGAAAGTTGTGAAGGTGTTTCGAATAAGAAGCCTGTGTATTGATTGTTGCGACGGTGCGAGGTTGGCGATTACTTAATACAAATTTTGAGAATTGAATTGGTATAAGGGAAGACTTTGTTGAAGTCAAGTGTATACGTCGAAGTTTCACAAACGAATATTTGGATAATATTTGAAAAGGTCAACTATGTCATGTATTTTAGAGGATCAATGGACGTTGATCAATCAAGAATGAAAGAGTGATTTTCGAGTTGATAAGACTGATGTTATGAAGTGTCCTGATGGGTGTACGCTTTGAGCGTAATCATTCTGAGTAATTGTGAATTTGAGGGTTAATCAAGTTGTTTTATGGTTGGCATCTTATGCATAAAAGTGACGCAACATGGTTTAGATATCGAGCATTGAGTTTTAGCGAGTATGCGAGATTGTTGGATTTGGGCTAGTGAGTTATAGTCGCAAGCCGTCAGTATAGGCCCTAGAATGAATGGTGTATCGCAGTTTGGTTATGTTTGAGTAGCTTGTTATTGTTCAAGGGTTGTACGTTGGTAATCTACAAGGATGATGTGACCTTGTGATTTTCTAGAATGAAAGCGATAATTGCAAGTGTAATTCTTGAGTTCGTATTTATGCGTGAGTAAAGGCATCTTTTTCGTGTTTGCGTAACACGCGTGGTACTATTCTGTTCTGATTGTTTCAGTTTTGGTTTGTGTAACCATTTTGTTGTTTTCGTTTTTGCGATGGTGTCGGTGTTGTGTCGTAGGACTTTATGTTCCTATCTTTGGTGACTCGTCTCCGAGGTGTCGGTTCGAGTGTGTAACTAATTCTATGGTTGAGGCGTTAGGATAGTATCGATCTTGTTTGTTTGGTTCTCGTGTGAACCGGTGTGTCTGCGACTTGTTTAGTTGTTGGGTGTTAGTTGGTTGTCGAGTGCATTGTATGGGCTTTGCATCTCGGCATGGTTGTTCTTGTCTAGACGTTGTGGTTAGGGAGATGCCCTTGTGTTAGGTGTATTTTATATGTTGTTTAATTGACGCGAGGATTGAGTGGACAATTGCGTAGGCATGTCCTGAATTATTCGTTTTAGTCGAAATTTCGAGGACGAAAGTTTATAAGTGGGAGAGAGTTGTAACGCCCTGTTTTAATTAATATTATATTATATTAATATTTTCGAATTACCAATCGATATTTATTTTGCGACGAGAATAAATATATTAATTGATATATATGATAATATATTTGGCGACGTTTCGTTTGGTCCGATTTTTATTCCGTTCGGTTCGGTAAAATATTATTCGGATCCGATATTTAATTCCCCAGAATTATTTGAATTAATGATATAATTAGATAGGGGTGTGGGGAGCATTTTGTTAGAATTGGGTTTTCACCCTTGGCTTGCTAGTAAGGAAAATACCATTATAAAACCATTTTCCTCACTTTCCTTCCATTCATAAAAATCACTTCTCTTTGTTTTCTGTCTACTTTCCTCACAAAAACCAAACTTAGAACTTGGAGAGAAAAGAGAGGGTTTTGGGAAGAAGAAGAAGAGGAGAAAGAAGAAGCTTGAGGTTGGAGTTGTGGAATCATCTTGAATCATCCAAGCACTAGAGGTAATGGGTTTGATTCTCCATCTCATATTGTTAGGTTTTGATGTTTATGTTTTGGATTTGGGAGAAAAGTTGATAAGTTGATTTATAGGGTTTTGGTTGATTGTTTAAGTGAAATAGATTGGAAGAGTTGGAATAGGAGTATGGATTATGGGTTTTTATGATCATTAGAACGAATCGAATCGTTAGGAATCTCGAATGGGAATGGTAAAAGTGAAGTTTCCACACGCGTCCATCAACACGGGCCGTGTTGATCAACACGGGTGCCCGTGTTGGTCTTCTAAATCAAAGGTTTGTTGCCAGGTCCATAAACACGGGCCATGTTGATTAACATGGGTGCCCGTGTTGATTCACTGACTTTGGTTTTTCTTGTATTTTCTAGTGGCTTTTCGACACGGGCCGTGTTGATTCACACGGGGCCCGTGTTGATGCATCTGTAGCCTCCCATATTCTGATTTTTTGCACTTCTTTTGCCCCGATTTATCCTGTTTTATTCTTATGACCCTGAAAACACTGAAACACATAACCAAAGCGTAAAATGCGATAGCATGACGTAAGTTAGTCGATTAAATTTAGAACCCGATTATGTTCTGATTTTCCGATTTTGGTAAATTCGACGACGGAGCAAGTTGCTCCGAATTCAACGAAAATTGACATGCTACCTAAGTTCGACGTGTAGAACGTAGTGGTGAGGTTAGTTTTTAAAATTACGAGCTTTTAAGAGATGACCCGAAATAGGCCAAAATACGGTTAAATTGAATCGGATTGCGTTTTAGTAGATTTAAGGCACGTATGGACAATCTGATTTCGATGTTGACGATTATGATTAATGTCGGTTATTAGAAATGGCTTTCGCGACGATTATAGGTGTTTGACTAATTTTCCGTTTTTGGAATTTGGTGAATAATTGATAATGATGCGGTGTGAATAGACATAATGTTTGCGACGGTGTATTTACTAATGAATACTTGTTGATATGCGATGCGATGATATATGTCTTTGTACATGATGATGTGATGATTATATTGATGTTGTTAATAAATGCTTCCAATTTGTGAATGCATGACTTTTGATGAATTTATTAGTGATGTTTTACATAATGCAATTATGATGCGATGATATATTTATCTTGTTTTGGAAAAATTATGGCGATGTGGGCTTTATGCTAATTTTGATGAGCGATGATGATGTTTTTGTGTTGTATTGTTTTATTGTCGAGTCGCATACATTTCATTGGCGACGATGGGCTTTTATGCCAAGCGATGAGGCTTTTATGCCAAGCGACGAGGCTTTTATGCCATGTGTTCCTAATTATGGACAAAGCGACGGGTACCACATGCATAACATAGTCGTGTCTTATGGAGTCGGTTATGTTTATGTTTGAGTTGTTTGGCGTTGGGTTTTAATTGATGGATGAAGTTGAATTGTGATGATGTATGATGAACATGAAATGAATATAACTTGATGATTTCATGATAACTAGGCGATGAATATAAATAATGAGTTTTGTGATGATTTAATTTAGATGAAATGCTTAATACAATTATGATGTAATGATGTTTGTGGTGACGGGCTTTTATGCCAAAAGCGACGATGAGCTTTAGCCAATTTGTGATGATTTCAATTAATTTGTTTATGTTATTAGTGTTGTTTGATGTTGTGGTTTATGATTTCCGTATGGGTTAGTGACTTGCGAACTCGTGATGATTCTTGTGGTGATGGAAGTTTATGTGTTGTTGTGATGAGGTTATGGCGATAAAGTGTAGTTTATACACATTAGAACAATGATGAGAGTAAGTGAGTTTTGGATATGCGTTGAGTGCACTTATTAATCTATATCCTTTATATTCCGAAACTATATATATATATTTCATCATGCCTTTAATTATATGTTTTGGAGTATCTCACCCTTTACTTGTTTCGCCGTTACCTTTATATTGGTAACGTGCAAGTTATGAAGACGGAGATTATAGATACTATTAGTTGAGTCGGTGTCGCTCTGATACGTAGCACTCGAGGGGAAATAATTATGTTGTCTTGTTGTTGTTCTTTTGTTGTTTTTGCTTTTGTAAATGAGAATTATATTTTATGAAAACATGAATTGTTAATGAAGTTTAATTAAGAAGATGTTTTGATTTTTATGAATCAATTTATGACTTCCGACGATGCTATGTATCCGAGATTTATCCTTTAAAGCAATCTGTTTAAAGTGATTTGGTTTTGAAGGTGTGACGCCTCAGTATTAAATTTATGAAATTTTAAATTACTCTGATTTTTGCATATAAAACCTTAGGTAATATTGGGGTGTTATAGACATTATCGTGAAATACCAGGAGGAGGTCGATCATGCTCCACATCTCAGAAAGGTCTTCGACCGAGCCAAAAGTGTCAAAATGAGGTTCAACCCAGAAAAATGCACCTTCAGAGTCCGAGTAGGAAAATTCCTCGGCTTCTATCTCACCGAGCGTGGAATAGAAGCTAACGCCGACAAATGTTGAGCGTTTTCAAAATTCCCCACTCCGAAGTCCAAAAAATTAATCAAAATCCTCAATGGGATTTTCACCTCTTTGTCCCGATTCGTCGCAAAATCGGCCTAACACGCACTTCCTTTCTTCAGGCTGTTGAGAAAGGAAGTGTTGTAGGATTTTTCCGTGAGCAAAGTATTTTTAATTATCGATTCCACAGGGATTGGTGCATGTTATAGTCTTTCAATAGAAAAGTGTATTTTAAGATATTGTAACCAAAGGGTTTTGTTATCTATGCTACTAGAACCATGAGTTTCCAAACAATAACTAAATTAATTCTTTCAAAGAGAGTTATGTTTGGATTAAAGAGAGTTTGAGGGTGTTTTCCAATTAAAAAGGCATGTCAAGATTAGTTTCATTGATCTAGTTTCATATATATCCCAATAATCAAGTGATGAACATGATAGATGATTCCTACAAATACATATCCTCTCAATCTTGTGGATTTCCCACCAAGATTGTGAATGTTATCATGTTAATCCTTGCATGATTCCTCACTACAACTATTAACATGATAATCATTAAGATCAATATTTTGTAAACACTAACACACAAATCTATTCCTAGCATTTGTTCATTAGAGGATGAATATCCTAGGTCCACTTTGAAGAATTCTTTTCCAAGCAAAACTCAAAGCATAAAGATGAAGAGCAAAGATATTCAACTATATTAATCATCAACCATGTTCATACACAAATGGATTAAAAGAGATACATACTATATAGATCAACTACCTCTAATCTTGACACAAAAAGAGCTTAGCCACTCATTTCCATGGTTGCTTGCTCTCAAGATTGTTGGTAGTGATGATGAAAATCCAAGAATCAAGAAGGAAAAGCTATGGTGTTCTTTCTTTACTTGCCCTAGATTTTTACAAAGATGAAAAGATAATAATGGTGAAGTGTTTCTTTCTTCCTTTTCAAGCCAAAAAGTCAGCTGAAGTGATGGGTTGGTGGCTCAAAAGTGAAAGCATGGGTTCTGTCCTTTTTCTGCTTTTTTCGCAGACCGCTTAAGCTCGCTACCGAGCGATCATGTCACCACCGAGCGCTGTAGCATGCTTCCTTCACCCAAAATTATCTTCAAAAGAATCATCCTTAAAGCTCTTCAAGTGTCCTTGAATCCAAGCTTGGGAGAATTGGTCAATAAATTCCTACAATTAAGAGTAAAATAAGTCAAATAATATATATTAAACAAAAACTAGATAAAAACCTAATTAAAACAAAATACTAGAATAAATATACAAATTAAATAAAAAGACATTGTTAAGGACCACAAAATAATGTACAAAATAACTACAATTTGGTCCTTAACTCTCCTAACTTACTTCTTTGTTTGTCCCCAAACAAAAGTCAATAATCTTACAAAGCTAAAAAGAACAAAATGCAAGCATGCAAACTCACACAAGGATAATGGTTCAAACTCGACATACCAGGAAAAAGCACACATCAATCGCTTCTTCTAAACACAACATGGCCATGAATTAAGTTCTAAACACAATATCTCAAAACATGTAACAAAATAAAAGATATGTTCACACTTGAATCACCTAATCATTTCTTCAAAATTCAAGAAGAACAAAATGTATATTCACAAAGGACTAAACACTCTCACTAATAATTATGCACATCCAGAATAATTCATGCATTCATCGAAACAAGTTAAATGATAAAATGGAAACGAAGATCACTAAGGACTTTCAAGGTTGTAACTTGGCTTAGGTTAGAAACAAGGGATATTTAAGTACAAAGCCATTGAAACGAATCGGGTAAAAGGATATGAAGAGCATTTCACAACTAATTCCCATCTTTTTATTCACAACCTCTTTTCTTTCCACACAATGATCCTCTCTTTTTTTTTTCTTTTTTTTTTCTTTTCATAAACAAATTTCTTTCTTCTTTTGTATTTTTCTTCTTCTCTATTCTTTTTCTTTCTTTAGGATCATCGTGCCCTCAATTCTAGGTTCTTTTTGATCCACCTCCCCAACTTCATTTATATCAATCCTTTCTTATTCAAGACATGCTCTTCAAGGGTTAATTGACAAAAGGGTTGGTATTCATCAACAAGAAAATTTATAGAATGAATTATCATTGAATTTTTCAAAGATCATCAACAACTATTAAGTGGCCTTCTTAACAATTAGTCGATTTGATACATTCATCCTACAAATACTATTTAGCTCAAAAGGGTTCACAAGGATTTACTCACTCACGGGTAATTGAAGCCCTTTTAGAATTGGTGGTTTTTCTCATAATGCACAAAAAATTGCCTTGATCATTTCTTAGTTTCCAAGTTATCACAAACAAGTAAAGATTAAGCATGAATCACACGAGTTAACACAACTATTAGACACTCAATATTTGGTAAAAAGTGGAAGCTTCTCACATATATGGTTTATGTCCTAATGATTCAATGTGAACACAAATTTTTTTGTACATGCCAAAATATCTTGCATAAAGAACAAATTTCATAGACATGTTATGTTTCTACAAAACGATTAAATGTGTACCTTCTTCGTGGAATGAATCGAGAATTTTATCATCACCATCACTTTGGTGAAACACGCTTACTAGCTTTGAAGAACCGTTTGAACAATCCGGACAAACCACAAGAAGTAAATTCAAACTAAATACTATAATCTAAAAATAAAATAAAATAGAACAAAATAAAAGAAACTAAACTAAAATAAAAAGACACCCCAAAATGGTGTTTAAAACTTAAAAAGAAGTACTTAGGCTCCATGCCTACAAAATATTAATTGGAATTACAAGTCAATCCCCAAAATTGGATGACAACCAACAAAATCCAAAGTTTAAAACTAAAATGCAAAAGTAAAATCTAAAACTAGAATGCTGAAAGTAAAATAAAAGCAGGAAAATAAAAGAAAGCATCAATCATCAGCCTCGAGAATCGAATCTCCAATAGACCCCGAGTCGAACCGAACCGAACCGTAACTCTTCACCATCATCCTCATCTCCCCTCCTCCTCTCAAGATTTGGCCCGACCCCGGCCAACCAAAGATATGCATCGAGTCCTCACCCGCGAGTGAAATGGTTCACTCCGGCTCTCTAATCAGAGCAAGGTGCTCCATGCTCTCATGCATAAACAAGAATGCTCTCGATGAGCGAGATGCATCCGCCTGCTCCATTCTTCGGATGGACTAGCTCGAGGAAGTGCCACAGAATCGGTACACGGGCAGCAGATATCATCAAGGGCCCTACAAAATCGATCACGAGTGACCATCAATAACTCCATCAATGGTTAGGTGCCCCACAGGAAGACAACCTTCGCCTCTTCAAAGAAACCCATAATCAACCTGTGATATGTGAGAGCACACTTTATACGCCCCTCGAGGTATAACTAAGCGTAACCTCTTCCGATTCGATCGATACCAAAATCAATTTGCTCCTCATCGAGCATATAAGCAATCAAACCCGCCTCCATGGGTATCAAGATGTGTGGCTCCTAGGTTTCGATTGTAAAGAGCCACACACATCATAACTCGGGCACTTGTTTTCGACCGCCTGTTGAATTTTAAAGGTTGACCAGCCCGATTCAACTCATATGAATGCCTGACAAATGAGCTTAGTCCTCAAAGATATTGTAATCCCAATTACCAAGAGCCGTGCTCATGGTAGACATCCATTGGTCCTCCGGGCTGTCCAATGATGCCCAAAATCGTTGATTGCGCGAGAGAAAGAAACGATTTACCTCGAACAACTAAGCAAACCTAAACTCACATCCCTCGGCCGGATAGCATTGGCATAGAACTCTCGAACAAGCTCCACGCTCACCTTTTCGAGGCTCACAGAGAACATCCAAGCCGTAGTTATCAAGGATGACATGAGGCGTGGTAGTGCCCTTGCTCACGGAGGCGGATGGTTCGCTCGAGATATTTCGCCTTCAAGCTCTTTGTATCGAGCCTCCCGAGCAGCTCCCAAAATCGAACAAAGATCAAAAGCGGGCCAGAGGCCCAAAGAGAGGAAACTCTTTGTCTCTCGTGCCATCCAAATTTCAACACAAAATCAATAAAAGTGACACCGAGGTGTCCATTAGCAATTAATCATGCAAACAAAGAAAGCCAATCAACCAACCAAAACATTATGATTAATCGGAAAGAAACAAACAGAAGAATTTTAAATTGCATGAGCGCGCTCTGATTTTAAAATTCCTCCGCAAAATGTAATTTTTCTCCACAAAAACACTTCCTAGGGCAGCGAAAATGACAATCTAATACTTCTCTATCAAATAAACATCCTAATTCTAAGAGAAAATTCGAAAATTCCTAACCCTAGGTTTTCAAAATCTAACCTAAACATGCAATGTATACGAAATTGAGAGAGGAAAAACATAGTATACTTACTAGGATGCCTTGGGTGATTGATTGGACAAAGAAATTCGCAAAAATTCGAAGATTTTTGGTTGGGGGTTTTTGGGATTTTGAGAGAGTGAGGATTTGTGAAGAAAAGAGGGAAAAAGGGTTGAAAATAACCCTAACCCCTATTTAAATTGACCAGGCCACGAATGGGCCTCCAAAAATCTGATTTTTCAAAATTTTTTTTTTAAAAAAAATCCCAAACCGCGCTGAGCGCGATACATTCTGCCAGATGGGTCAAAATGCGCCTGAAGCCTGATACCGTGACCGCATTCGATTTTTCCGCTAAACAAAAATTTACACAAGCGCAAATGAGTTCAAGGAAGAATACTTACAATGTTGGGGTGCCTCCCAACAAGCGCTTTGTTTAACGTCGGTAGAGCTCGACGGTTCATGATGATCATTGATCATCAAAGAAGGATTCGGCTATGTTGCGGCTCACTTCTCCGCCAACGTACCGTTTCAACCGCTGCCCATTCACCATCCATTCTTTTGTTCGTGCAAGATCTTGCAAGACAATAGCACCATACTCTTTGACCTCTTTGATTAAAAACGGACCGGACCACTTTGTTTTGAGTTTTCCCGGGAAAAGCCTCATCCGGGAATTGAACAAGAGAACCTTTTGTCCCGACCTCAATTCCTTAATCTTTATCTTCTTATCATGAGAAACCTTGACTTTTGTTTTGTACCTCCGATTTGAATGGTATGCCTCTTCTCGCATTTCTTCCAATTGAACGAGTTGTATTTTTCGCTTTTCACCCGCCAAGGATGGATCGAAATTCAAGAATCGGAGGGCCCATAATGCTTTGTGCTCCATCTCTACCGGGAGGTGACAAGTTTTGCCATACACAACCTGAAACGGGGTTAGTCCAATAGGAGCGTTATAGGCGGTTCGATACGCCCATAAAGCTTCATCTAATTTTTGTGACCAATCTTTTCTAGAACCCGAAACAGTTTTTTCCAAAATCTTTTGATTTCTATTAGACACCTCGGCTTGGCCATTCGCTTGAGGGTGATAGGGGGTCGTCACTTTATGCTTTACACCAAATTGTTTCAAAAGTTTTTGTAACAATGCATTACAAAAATGCGACCCACCATCACTAATGAGCACCCTAGGCACACCAAAACGGGAAAAAATGTTTCTTTTCAAAAATTTGATAACAGTTTTGGCGTCGGCCTTAGGTGAAGCAATGGCCTCTACCCACTTTGATACGTAATCCACAGCTACAAGAATATATTCATTTGAAAACGAAGATGGAAAAGGACCGACAAAGTCAATCCCCCAACAATCAAATACCTCCACTTCCAACATATTGTTCAACGGTATTTCATCTCTTTTTCCTATCCCGCCACTTCTTTGACATTTGTCACATGACTTAGCGTGAGCATACGCATCTTTGAATAACGAAGGCCAATAAAATCCCGATTGTAGGACTTTGGTGGCCGTCCGCATTCCATTATAGTGTCCCCCACAAGGGGAATTGTGACAATGCCAAAGAATGTTTTTGGCCTCTTCATCACTCACACATCTTCTTAACAACCCATCGCTACTCAACCTAAAGATGTAAGGTTCATCCCACACATAATACTTAGTATCGGCTAAAAATTTCCTCTTCTCATTCCAAGTCAAATCTTCCGGCATTAATCCCGCGGCCTTGTAATTTGCCATGTCGGCAAACCACGGTCGCTCTTGGATTGCAAATAACTTCTCATCCGGGAATTCCTCCTTCACTTCTTTTTCCTTGTCCGTAATTTTCACATTCACTAAGCGAGACAAATGATCCGCTACCAAATTTTCCGAACCTTTTTTATCACGGACCTCTAAATCAAATTCTTGTAAAAGAAGAATCCATCGGATTAGCCTTTGTTTAGAGTCCGATTTGGTAAGCAGATATTTTATCGCCGAATGATCCGTGAAAACCATAACCTTTGAACTAATTAAGTAAGGACGAAACTTTTCCAATGCATATACAATTGAGCAACTCTTTTCGTTGTTGCATAGTTTATTTGAGCATCGCTCAAAACTTTGCTCGCATAATGTATAGCATGGAAGATTTTGTTCTTCCTTTGGCCTAATCGGCTCTACCGCATAATCACTAGCCACACATTAGTTCAAAATCAAGTTTCCAATTAGGCGCAGTGATTATGGGTGCATTTATCAAATTCTCTTTCAATTTTTCAAAAGCTAACAAACAATCATTATCAAACAAGAAAGACTTATCTTTGTTGAGCAAGTTGCTCAAAGGTTTGGCTATTTTGGAGAAGTCCTTGATGAATCTTCGATAGAATCCCGCGTGACCCAAAAGCTCGAATGCCTTTGACATTGGTAGGTGGGGGAAGCGTCTCGATAACATCAATTTTTGCTTTGTCAACCTCAATTCCTCTTGAAGATATCTTGTGGCCAAGGACAATTCCCTCGGTCACCATAAAGTTGCATTTTTCCCAATTCAAGACCAAGTTGGTTTGCACACCTCTTCAAGACGGTGTCCAAATTTTCCAAGCATAAATCAAATGAAGCTCCAAAAACGGAAAAGTCATCCATAAAAACTTCAATTGTCTTTTCAATCAAATCGGCGAATATAGCTTGCATGCACCTTTGAATGTTGCGCATTGCATAAGCCGAAGGCATACGCCTATACGCGAAAATTCCAAACGGACATGTGAAAGCCGTTTCTCATGATCTTCCTGATTCACCGATATTTGATTATATCCCGAATAACCATCCAAGAAACAATAGTATTGTTGTCCCAAGCCTTTCTAACATTTGGTCCATGAACGGAAGAGGAAAATGATCTTTTCTCGTCGCTTTGTTGCACGTAATCAATACACATTCTCCACCCGTCACTTTTCTTGTTTGCACTAGCTCATCCTTATCATTAGATACAACCTTCAAGCCTCCTTTCTTAGGAACCACATGAACCGGCTCACCCACGCACTATCCGAATCGGGTAAATCATGCCCGCTTCAAGCATCTTCACTACTTTTAACTACCTCCTTCATCACCGGATTCAATCTCCGAGGTTGCTATTTGTACTCATCCTCCATCATAATGTTGTGCATACAATAGGCCGGGCTTATGCCTTTCAAATCGGCTAAGACCCAACCAATCGCATTTTTGTTCGATTTCAAAACTTTAATTAAGCTTTCCTCCTCATCCTCCGACAATGTATTACTAATGATTACGGGCTTTTTACCTCCCTCCTCAAGAAACACATACTTTAAATGAGACGGTAGCTCTTTCAACTCAAGTTTTTGGTCTTCATCTTTTAGATCTTTTTTTAAACTTTCCTCTTCTTCCTCCCAAGGGTGCATTTCCTTTGAAATCTCCATTCCTTCCAAACATTCCTCAATATCTCTACTACCATCATCTTCATTCACTTCTTGTGTTGCTTCCTCAATAACGTCAATCTTGAAACAATCTTTCTTATCCATGGGATGCTTCATTGCTTCAAAAAGATTAAAGCAAATCTCTTCATCTTGTACTCGCACCTTCATTAGGCCATCATCTATATCAATCATCATCCTAGCCGTCTTCATGAATGGTCTTCCAAGAATTAAAGGTGCATCCACATCTTCCTCCATGTCTATGACAACAAAGTCAACCGGAAAAAAGAATTTGTCCACTTTTACCAACAAATCTAAAGCTACACCGTGTGGGCGAGTAATAGACTTGTCCGCTAATTGCAATGTCATTTTTGTGGATTTTAATTCAATCTCCCCCAATCTCTTCACAATGGATAATGGAATCAAGTTGATCCTTGAGCCCAAATCAATTAATCCCTTTCCGACATAAACGTCCCCAATGGTCACGGGCAAAGTTACACGACCCGGATCACTTTCTTTCTTCGGAATAGTGCGTTGAATTATTGCACTACAACTAGCATCCACCATTATGGTTTCTTAATCCGTGTACCTCTTCTTTTTCGTCAAGATATCCTTCATGAATTTTGCATATTTGGGCATTTGCTCTAGTGCTTCGGTAAATGGAATATTTATTTGCAATTGCTTGAAAATATCCATAAATCTAGCATAGTGCTTTGCATCATCCTTCTTAGAAGGAAGGTGAGGATATGGTAAACTTCTCAATGGATAAGTTACTTCCTTCTCTTTTCCCTTTTTCATTTTCTTCTTTTTCTCCTCTACTTTCTCCTTTTCAACTACACCATTTTCCTTTTCATTTTCAACTAACACCTCATTTTCAACTAAATCATCCTCCACATCAACATTATCATGTTTTTCAACTTCATCCTCTTCATCTTTTTCAACTACCTCTTCCTCCACTATTACTTCTTCATCCTTCCCCACTACTTTCTTTTTTCTTTCAACTACCTTCCTTTTCTCATCACAAACTCTACCACTTCTTGTTGTTATGGCTTTGCAATGCTCCTTATGATTTGTTTGCGTAGTTGGGGAAAATGATGTCGAAGCACTTTGTTCGGAAAGTTGCTTAGCTAGTTGTCCCACTTGTGTCTCCAAATTTTTGATGGACGCCTCCATGCTCTTTTGATTAGCCATAGAAGCTTGCATAAATTGAGTTAGAGTGTCTTGAATGTTGGACGATCTCACTTGATTTTGAGGTTGGTTTTGTTGTTGACCTTGATTTTGATTTTGTTTACTTTGATTTTGATTTTGTGTTTGATATGGATTTTGCCTTCCTTGGTTATTGTTATCTTGCCTCCACCCTCCTTGATAACCTTGATTACCCCTTTGTTGGTAACCTTGGTTTTGATTTTGATAAGGGTAAGGAGCTCGTTGTTGGTACCCTTGGCCTTGGTTGGCCACATAGTTAGCTTCCTCATTCTCCGGAGGACAAAATCCGGTTTTATGATCTCCTTTGCACAATTCACAACAAGCTATTTGGTGAGCTTTCTTATTTGATGCTCCTTGTAACTCCATGATTTGTTGAGGGAGTTTAGCCATTTGTTTTTTCAATTCTTCAACTTGTTTCGCAAACAATTTGTTTTGCGCCACAAGTGCTTCGTGACTTGAACCAATTTCTAGAACTCCCGTTTTCACTTGTACACCTCCTTGATCATGTTGAGTTTGATGATCATTCCTACCCATCTTCTCAATTATTTGGATTGCCTCATATGGTGTTTTTGCCATCAAAGAACCTCCCGCCGTGGCATCCAACAATAATTTGTGTTGAGGTTGGAGACCATTTCGGAAAATATGAATTTGTGTAAGCTCGTCGTCAAAACCGTGGCTCGGACACTTCCTTAGCATAGACTTATATCTTTCCCATGCCCGATTCAAAGGCTCGTTTACTCCTTGCGAAAATACCGAGATAGCCGTCTTAGCCTACATGAAACGTGATTGAGAGAAAAAGCGTTCAAGAAAATTTTCCTCCAAAACATTCCAATTAGTCATTGTCTCTTGCAATTGATCAAGATACCAATCTTTTGCCTTCCCCACTAGAGAATGAGGGAAAAGCCTTTGGAAATATTGCTCTTCTTGGTCTTCCGGAGCACCGGCCGCTCCCGCGATCTCATAGAACTTAGTAAGGTGAGTGTAAGGATCTTCATGGTCATGGCCATGAAATGGACTTGCATAGAGAAGTTGAAGCAAGCCCGTCTTCATTTCCGCAACCCTAGCATTTACTTGACGAGAAAATTGGGCATTGTGACGAGGGCTATTGACACACGGCCCCCGTGGTGGTGGTGGTGGTGGTGGTGGTTGATTCTCCGCCATAGTGGTGACTTCTCCGAACACGGGTGGTGTTGAAGAAGTAGATGCTTCTCCTCTTTCTCCTCTTTCTTGCCTTTGCCTAGCTTGTCTTTTTCTTCTTTTAGCACTACTATTAAGTCTTCTAGCCGTCCTTTCAATTTCGGGATCGAAAAGGAGTTGGTCGACCGGAATACTTCCCCGCATAAACTAATTCCTGAAAAAGTCTAGCCACACAAAAGAAACAAAGAGAGATTAGTAGAAAAAGTCTTAAAACACACAACTATTGCTATACTAACAACATCAAACGCCAATCCCCGGCAACGGCGCCATTTTGTTGTAGGTTTTTTCCGTGAACAAAGTATTTTTAATTATCGATTCCACAGGGATTGGTGCATGTTATAGTCTTTCAATAGAAAAGTGTATTTTAAGATATTGTAACCAAAGGGTTTTGTTATCTATGCTACTAGAACCATGAGTTTCCAAACAATAACTAAATTAATTCTTTCAAAGAGAGTTATGTTTGGATTAAAGAGAGTTTGAGGGTGTTTTCCAATTAAAAAGGCATGTCAAGATTAGTTTCATTGATCTAGTTTCATATATATCCCAATAATCAAGTGATGAACATGATAGATGATTCCTACAAATACATATCCTCTCAATCTTGTGGATTTCCCACCAAGATTGTGAATGTTATCATGTTAATCCTTGCATGATTCCTCACTACAACTATTAACATGATAATCATTAAGATCAATATTTTGTAAACACTAACACACAAATCTATTCCTAGCATTTGTTCATTAGAGGATGAATATCC
This sequence comes from Vicia sativa, assembly GCA_021764765.1. Classification (NCBI taxonomy): domain Eukaryota; kingdom Viridiplantae; phylum Streptophyta; class Magnoliopsida; order Fabales; family Fabaceae; genus Vicia; species Vicia sativa. The sequence continues at coordinate 143,477,126 of CM038794.1, forward strand.
TAGGTCCACTTTGAAGAATTCTTTTCCAAGCAAAACTCAAAGCATAAAGATGAAGAGCAAAGATATTCAACTATATTAATCATCAACCATGTTCATACACAAATGGATTAAAAGAGATACATACTATATAGATCAACTACCTCTAATCTTGACACAAAAAGAGCTTAGCCACTCATTTCCATGGTTGCTTGCTCTCAAGATTGTTGGTAGTGATGATGAAAATCCAAGAATCAAGAAGGAAAAGCTATGGTGTTCTTTCTCTACTTGCCCTAGATTTTTACAAAGATGAAAAGATAATAATGGTGAAGTGTTTCTTTCTTCCTTTTCAAGCCAAAAAGTCAGCTGAAGTGATGGGTTGGTGGCTCAAAAGTGAAAGCATGGGTTCTGTCCTTTTTCTGCTTTTTTCGTAGACCGCGCTAAGCCCGGTTACGCGCGCTGAGCGCGATCATGCTGGCACCGCGCTGAGCGCGACCTGTAGCATGCTTCCTTCACCCAAAATTATCTTCAAAAGAATCATCCTTAAAGCTCTTCAAGTGTCCTTGAATCCAAGCTTGGGAGAATTGGTCAATAAATTCCTACAATTAAGAGTAAAATAAGTCAAATAATATATATTAAACAAAAACTAGATAAAAACCTAATTAAAACAAAATACTAGAATAAATATACAAATTAAATAAAAAGACATTGTTAAGGACCACAAAATAATGTACAAAATAACTACAATTTGGTCCTTAACAGGAAGCCATGTTCGAATGGACCGTGGAATGCGAGCAAGCCCTAAACCACTTAAAGCAAACGCTATTTCGGCAATCCGTGTTATCTCGACCAAGCAGGGAAGAAGTATTATATCTATATCTGGCCGTGACTATCGAGTCTGTTAGCGTCGCGCTCGTCCGAGAAACGCAAGAGGGTCAAAAACTTGTCTATTTCACGATCAAGGCCTTACAGGGCCCCGAGCTAAGATATCAGCAAATCGAGAAAATCGCCCTTGCACTAGTCAACGCTTCCAGAAGACTTCGTCATTACTTTTGGCCCACAGCGTAGTAGTTCGAACAGATCAACCCATCAAGCAACTGCAAGGTCGACCAGACTTGGCCGGTAGGATGCTCAAATGGTCGTTAGAATTATCCGAGTTCGAAATTAGGTACGAGAGAATAAAGGCCCTCAAAGCACAAGTTCTAGCGGACTTTGTAGCGGAAATGAATTTCCCAGCACTCCAGGAAAGAATCAACCGATCGACCATATACGTCGACGGTGCCTCTAGTTTGTTAGGAGGCGGAGCAAGGATAATCCTAGAAAACGAAGAAGGAATCACCATCGAGGTATCCCTCTCCCTCTCATTTCCTACTTTAAACAATCAGGCGGAATACGAGGCTTTCCTCGCCGGCCTCTGGCTCGCCGAAGACATGGGAGAAAGAGAAGTCAAAATCCTCACAGACTCACAGCTCGTAGCTTCCCAGGTTCGAGGAGACTATCAGGTAAAAAACGACCAGTTAGTTGAATACTTGACCCTCGTCCAGGACCACCTAAAAAAGTTCACTTCGGTGGATATACAACACATTCCTCGGGAGTATAACGCCCGCACAGACGTCCTATCCAAACTCGCCAGCACGAGGACTAAGGGAGGAAACAAATCGGTGATCCAGGAAATACTCCATCGACCAAGCATAGATAAAAGTCTCCCTAGCCACAACATCTTTGTCATCGAAGAAAACATTTCTTGGATGACCCCCGTCTACAAGTATCTGGTCGATGAGACCATCCCCGACGACCGCAAGGAAGCAGCCGTCGTCATACGAAGAGCATGTTCATATGTCATAATCGAGAATAAACTCTACAGGAGAGGGTTCTCTATTCCCCTGCTCAAATGCGTCGAAGAAGCCAGAGTACCACATATACTCAAAGAAATACACGAATGCATAAGCGCCCAACACCTAAGAGGCAAATCACTCGCTCGCAAAGCTCTTCGAGCTGGCTATTATTGGCCGACCATGCAGAACGACACCAAAGAGCACGTCAAGAAATGTGATAAATGCTAGCGACACGGACACATGCACTTGGCCCCACCAAACGAGCTCAAGTCTCTGTCCTCCCCATGGCCATTCTCTTGGTGGGGGCTCGACATCCTCGGACCATTTGTTTAGGGGGCCTACCAAAAAAATACCTAATAGTAGGTGTCGACTACTTCACCAAATGGATAGAGGCTGAAGTGCTGGCCAAAATCACTACCCAAAACATCCTGCGTTTCTACAAGAGGAACATATTAGCCCGATTCGGCATTCCACAAGCCATCGTTACTGATAATGGGAAGAAGTTCACGGAAAAAAATTTCCAAGACTTCGTAACCCATCTGGGAACCGTGCAACACTTCGCCTCGATCGAACACCCTCAGACAAACGGGCAGGCCGAATCGGCCAACACAGTCATATTGCGCGGACTCAGGAGAAGGTTAGACAAATCAAAAAAAGAAATGGGTCGAGGAATTGCACAACATGCTCTGGGCCTATCAGACGACTCCACACTCGTCTACCGGAGAAACCCCATTTCGGCTCGCATATGGGATCGAAGCTGTTATTCCAGTTGAGTTGACCGAACCGTCACGAAGAGTCAAATCTCCCCTCGACGTGGAGATGAACGACCAATCCCTAAGAGAAGAGCTCGAATCGGTTGGAGAGATAAGAATGGGGGCTTCCCTTAAAGAAGCATCGCTCAAAAAAAGAATAGCCCTCCGATATGACGCCAAAGTCATTCCTCAGGAATTTGACGTCGGAAGCTTAGTCCTTAAGCAAAACCTGAAGAGCTCCACTGAAGGGAATCTCGCGGCAAACTAGGAAGGTCCTTACCAAGTCCGTGCCAAAATAGGAACGAGGGCATACTACTTGGAAAACCTGCAAGGGGATTAACTCACTCGATCGGGAAACGCTAAAAAACTTAAGCAATACTATAGTTAAAATACTAACGGTCGACACACCTCAAAAAATCACATGAACACCTAAAGCTCCACACCACACGCTCGCCTCGGTACCAGCGTTGCGTGGGATTGATAAGTTCCAAAATGTAGTTATTTTGTATATACATTTTGTGGCACTTATCCGTTCTTTTGTTGATATTCTTCGAATAAATCCCCCGCTTTTTGTATAAACATGTACATAATAGAATAATTGAGTTTTTGTATAAATATTGTATCATTTGATAGTTTTTCATCTCTTTTATAGGTATTCATTCATAATTGGAGCATTGAGTAATAAAGGCCAAAGACTAAGCTTCAAGAGTGTGATTTTGCACAATTGATCAACGAATAAAGCTCAAAATCAACAAAATAAAAATCATTATTTTGATTGATATTTATCCATGTTTAGATATAGAATTGAATAAGCTTTCCAACGCTTCAAACCGGGGCGCAATTCTGAGTTACGGTTCTCAAGATATGGCAAAAACAAGATGCTGAACATAACAGACCGCGCTTAGCGCGCCCTGCGACATCAGAATTCTTTAAAAGGGGCTAAAAACACATTTTTAGGTTATGGGTTGGGTATTTTTGAGTCCCAACACCATCAACATCATATTTTTGATAGATTTGCTTGGAAAACAACATTGGAGCTTGCATTTTGATGATCCGGAGTCGAATCCCTCGTCGATTGGTGTTGACAAACCAAGAAATGTTTGGTTCCTCTTCTTCTCTCTTCTCTTTGTAATCTCTTTTGTTGGGTTTTGTATGTATATCTACTCATAACTCATGTATATTTGTCGCCTTTGGCGTTATATAAAGTTTGCTTTACGAATTTGTGTTGGTAGTTATCTTGGGTTTTTACTTTATGTTAGAGATTTGAGCTTTGCTAGAGATAGATTGCTTAGATTCTTACCTAGGATGATTATCTGTTAGTTTCTGAATGCTAGAAATGGATTTAGATCTAACATTCACTATAGAGTATCCAAATTAATGCCTCTGCGTTTGTGAAGTATGCTAGAGATGGGTATGGAGATGACGCAATTGACTTCTGTGTTGTTGAGATAGGCCAGACATGGCTATTGAGATGATTTAGGAGGATTCTCAATTTAGGTTAGAAATAGCTTAGGTTGTGAGAGGTATGTGATGACACGGACGAGTAACGTAGGCCGAGTATGACATGGGTGGTAGATTTAAGTCTGTGACGGGTAGTTTACATTCGTTCTAGACAAGCTGTCTATCCTTTATTCTTTTTGTTCATGTATTTTTTGTCTTTTATTTTCATTTCTTTTAATCTCAAACTCATTAACGGTAGAATTGTCGAACGACGAATCAATAACCAATCTCTGTGGACACGATACAATATAACCTAACCGGTATATATCACCCGGTAAAAATAATACCAACTCTTTGCTTGCCGCCATACCGCCGCAACAGGGATCATGGATCATAAAGGGACACTGGATCCGTCATAACGAACCAGGTCCTCGCCCCGGCGCGGGGGACTCAAACGAGCCCCGCTATCTAAGTACCTCACCCGGTAGAACACCCAACTTGTGATGGGACGTTCACGCCACTGATCACAGGCTTTTAATCAAAGCTTGAGTTCCGGACCAAGCCCAGCGGCAAGCTGACCCATTTTGGCTAGTATCCCCACAGTCAAAAAACCATGCACAAATAAACAAGTGTTCCTCCCCCGAAAATAACAAACAATACATACATACATATATAAACAACACTTCTTACAATAAACTACGACCACAAGGACCGGATTCGTCTAGGAGTTGAAATGGGGGCTCCACCCCCAACAAAGAAAATTAATCAAAAAATAACCAACACAGGTCGAAAAATATCATTACATAAATGGGCCTCGCCCAGACAAACATGTAAAGAACAAAAGTTAGATTCACTCAGCAGGCTTACCAGAGGCATTTCTAGGGGTTGGCTGCGGGGGAGTCTTGTCAACAACCATATTGTCCATAAGGAAGTCGGGCTTCCTTATCTCGCCCCCATCAACGAAGTAGTGAACCCCCAGTCTATCTGTCCTCAGTTCCACTTCGGGGTTCAGGACGCAAAACTTTGACACGGCATTGTCGAAACTAGCTGTAGAGGTGACCACAACATCGTCATAAGCCTGATGAACCCGACTTATTAGCTCTGCCCGAGTCCTCACATCTGAAAACTCCACGGGAAGACCTTCCCCCGAGGCCATCTCTTTCTACAAATGGGCAATCTCCTCCTTGGCTTTGTGGCCCTCTTTCTCGGCTGCGTCATATCGCTCGACTATTTCCCCGCGCTCCTCCGACCACCTCTTCTGATCTTCCTCCCCCTTTCTCTCGACTTCCTTCAACTTGGTCCTCAGTTGAAGCAACTCAGCATCTAGGACTTGATTTTGCTCAGAAAAAATGGCAGACATTTCGAGGATCCTCATCAACGCACCCGCGTCCTCAGCCAAGGTATCCCTTTTAGACGGGTGATCTAGAGCCTCGAGCATGAGCTTCTAGACGTGAGGAAGGACCACGTTGGAGGCCTCAAAATATTTCCTGTCATGCCAATAGGGAGGAAGGATAAACTTCCCATTCTCCTTCTCCTTGGTTAGATCTATTTCTGCCCTTGTCCTCTTCATTATTGATGACACCTGTTGGGGAGATAAAGTCCCCTCCGTCGGGCCAGAAGATGATTTCCCATATCTGGTCGCACCAACCATTCTCGGTTTTTTCGAAGATGTGCCCTCCTTCCTTTTCTTCCTCATGGCTTGTCGGGCTACATGCTCCATAGCCAGATTCATCCTATCTGTAAAACAAAGAAACACAAACAAATTAGCATAAAGACTAAACACACACGACAAAGTAAGATAATAAGGACAAAATAGCTACCCAAATACTCTCTGGGATCCCCGTAGGCAAGGATCTCTATGACATTTATAAGACCAGGCTCAGAGATTTCATCCTCGTCTTTGTCCAAAAGTGATTTCCCCACCTTGCCATGCGCCGAACGCGGGGGAAGACCGCAACAAATGAGGATAACCTCTTAAAACCAGCCAAGTCCTCACCACTTAGCTCACTCCGAGCCCACAAATAAAATTCGGGGGTCTTGTCAAAGTGTTTCTTCGACCACTAGAACTTGAAATTCCTAACGAGCGCATACTTCCGCTCTCCTTGCTCATTGTAGCACGGGGTCCCATCTCTTCGCAGGACCGAGACTGCTCGAAACATATTACAAATTGCCCATTCAGATGCCGGACGAATAAGCATGAATCTATCCTTAAAAAAGCGAACAGACTCCTGGAACGCCTTGAAGAGCATCCCACTTTGATGCTTCAACGATACCAATCCCCATCGGACTTTCCCCTCCACCTTCTTTGAGCTTTTCTGAAGGCAGAAAATATAGAAGAACAGTTCAAGGGTGGCCCCCACCTCCAGGTATTCGCACACAATCTCAAATGTCCGTATGAATCCTATGGAATTTGGATGAAGATATGACGGAGCCAATCGAAGGTGACAGAATATTCCCACTTGGAAATCGGTAAAAGGTACCTGAAAACCCAATTCCTAAAACCATACATCATAGACTGGTATGTAAAGAGACTCATATCTCGAGCATATTTGACCATCTTCGGTTGGTATATGCACGGACCATCTTCTATGGTCACCTCCCAAGAGCCCTATGCACAACATACGTGCTCACCTAGGAGAACACCCCATTGGGATTATTTAGAAATTGTGTGGCACGCTTCACCACATCGGAAGAAGTCCAGACCTCTGGGTCATCCTCATCGACCTCATTGACTTCCATTGCTGGGGGGCTCTCCTCGACTTCAGGCACGGGTAGATTATCGCTACTCCGTTCAGTAGAAGTGGATCCAGAAGGTGACTGCCCCGAATTTGCAAGAACCCTCGCAGATATCCTCGCTGTTGCTCATCGTATCACTTGAAAAGTAGAAGGAACAGGTGAGCTCGACATCAACGTCAAAACCACCCTTCCACCACTTATCAAGTGAAAGGGCTTTAATGAGCAAGGATCATGTCCCCGGCCAAAAGCCCTCCCTAAAATGAGGAACACTCATACCTGGATCACCAAGTACATACAGCTTTTCCAGTGGCACAAACCGCCAATGAGAGGCGGAACAACCGTTTACCACCAGGAAAACTCTACAAAACATAAACCCTAACCGTATGTATCTCTACATGCAAGGTTCAAACAAGCAAAATTCCTATGAAAGAGTCAAAAACATACCGTTTACAAATAAAACAGACTGGAAATTTGAACAAACAGAAGATCTAGTAAGCGGAGAATGACGTCGACCACCGTGAAAGTAGTCCCCGGATTGATGAACAAGTAAGTCGAGCAAATCAAGCGCAAATGATCTAATGGTGTGAGGATCGAAAAGTTATGAATTATGTTAACCTTCGGCTTTTATAAGCCTCTTATGCACGCATGGATCTGGGCCTAGGCAGGGATCTAAGGAAATCATCATTATACCCTAGTCCCTAGGTCTTCAAGTAGTCACTTCACGCGCCTCAAGGCCACATAGGAAAAACGTTACAAATTCTAACTCTTCGCTTCCTCGACACTCCCTTGCTTCCTCGAGCATAACGACTTTGAATTCTCCTTTGATATCAAGTCATCGCGTCTATGAGAAGACGCAATGACTTGAGGGGCTACTGTTCTGGATCTCCCGGAAGCATTCGGGTAGGTTATTCATCCCCTAAACACGATAACCGGTTTAGCCCGACAACGTCGTCATAACGCACGTGCGTGCGTTTTGGGCATGCTATGCTCGACATGCGTCGAGTCAAACGAAGATTCTAATTACCACCACGAGTGCCCGTCATGCGTTATGTCAGATGGCTATATTTGTGGCTCCGTACATCTCGGCCCAAATGTAGCAACCAATGAGAATCCTCCTATGTCATTATATAAACCCTCATATCTTTGACGGTAAGGTATCACTTTCTTACACTCTAAAACCCAAATATTTCGTACCTTCTCATTCGATCACTTGCTTACTTTAGCATCGGAGTGCCTTGCAGGTACACCACCCCCTTTTCTCACCAACTTGCTCGGAAGATCATCAACAGCTCGGCTATCTCCAGTTCTGATCAACAGTTCAGATCATTAACCAACTTCATCTTTTTATTAATCTTTTTTATTTATTTTATTAACCAACTTTATTTTACTATTTAAAAAATATAAAAAATATAATTTTTTAAAAACATATATAATTATAATAATATTTCCTGTTCATAAATATATTATACTATTCACCATATAAATACAGTAAATAATATTTTATAAAAATATTTGTGTAAAAAAATGTTGTAAAAATAGCATTACAGTTACTTTGATATTCCAAATGGCTTATATATGAAATTGTGAAAACACAATATGGCCCTTCTCCTTACTAGCTAATTCCTTATGTATCTTTGTCCTTGAAATAACAAAAAGTACTATAAATTTATCATATTTTATTCAAATAATCCAATCATACATATGCCATAAAATATTAGCCAACTAAATGACATTCACGAATAATAAACATGACAATACCAAGATTAATTAAGAGTTTTGGCAAAAAAAATTACGAGAATTCTTTTTAAACTAAAACTTAACTCTCTCTTATGTTTGTTTCTATTACTTTCAAATGCTTCATGGTTTTATGAAACAAAATTAAATTTTTACGATGAAATCCTTTAAATAATATGCATCTCCTAAAACTATATTATTTATTTAATTAAATATAAAAATAAGATACCTCTTTTATAATTTAGGAAACTACTCAATGGACTAGTTTGTCTAGTAATTCCTCTTATTAGGTGTTTAAATTTAGTTTGTTATTATATGGCTTTTCATCATTAAAACAAAATGATTATCAATTATGAATTTTTTCACGTCTTGAGAAATTAATGATATATTGGAATCTGATATATACATTAGCTAAATCCCCTCCGTGAGAGGCTATAAAATCATACTAATAAATTGGTTAAAAAAGAAAAGATTTATGATTAGTTAGTTTTTAATATATCTATTTACTAAGTGTGTTGAAGGAACAAACATAAGATACAATATGTTGAAGTTTATGAAGTAGTTTATAAAGTGATTTGATTCTCGATATTTAGAGAAAATATGTTTAAAATTATCAAATTTGTTTATGTTAGAATCATCTTTCTTTCCCTGTTTCTTTTTGCAATGAATATTGAAGGTCAATATCCCGGTCAGCTTGAACGTAATTGGTCGAAACCTTGTGCTCTACATTCCGATTGTTCGGATGACATGTGCAAGTCTCCTTTCAAACCAGCATGTATAGAGCGGAGGTGTATGTGTCGTTTCTATAAAATCATAAACTAAAGAGAGTAAGTACATAGATTCTTTGTTGAAAGCATTTTACAGAAGATCCCTACACTTTAGTTATTGTGTTGGTACTAAATAAAAATGGTAGTTAAGAATTTTAGTATTAAGATGATGATAACAAAAGAGTTAAAAAGATAGTGTACTGTAAAATAGTTTAATATTGTCATTTGATAAAAGTTTATTATTTAATTTATTTAAAAATAATAGTATAATTTAACACTTAACATAACTATAATTGATTGACAGTGTAAAAATTATTTTATATTATATATATTCATTTTTTTAATATCTTTAATAGATATGTTAAAATTTAGTTTTTTTAAATCATTCAAAGCTTGTCATATATATATATATATATATATATATATATATATATATATTCTTGCAGAAAAAACCTCTTTGTTGATATTTTAGGGATTTGGAAGCTCAAGCGTAGTAACTAGAGTTCCAAGCTGATGATCGTCTTGCTTATCCTGCTGGCGGGAGCCCTATTTATATCAATGATTCATGGGACCCTTTTCACCTTCCTGCAACTGCCGTAGCGCATTAATTCTGGCTTGGAGATGAAGGGATTAACCGTTTTTTGGCCATGATGACCTACTTTGTAACTCCTCATTATGACTCCATGCGCTTATCACTCCTCCAATCCGTAACGCGTAACGCCCATTTCCACTGGAACCTCCGACCCGGACTCCCATCCCGACCCTGGGAACCATGCCGGACACGAGCCTTACCTCTTGATCCGAGATCCTTCTCGGATGCCTGCAACTCCTCCCCTCCGGCCATACATCTCGGTTGGGTATTTATGTATGATCATAAGCCCCCTTGGTCATACGGTTTTATGCTTTTGAAACCGTGTGGTCGAACGTCCAGAAACCATAAGCTCAAAACGAGATGTATTCCCGGAAGCCCTTTAAAATTCCACACGTGACCCACACGCTTCCATCCAAACAGTCACTTGTAGCTGTAATGATTACCTTTTAAATAGGGTATAACCACCTATACGCCTTCTCCTCCCACTTTCCTATTATATCACATTCATTCCTTTCCCAAGAAATCTTCCCTCCATAAATTTAATAACCCTACTGCACTCCTGCCGTCACTTGCTTCAAAACTCTCTTCTAGTCTTTCAATCATCCATTCAGGTATCCTCCTTTTCCTCTCATTCTCTTATTATTATTTTAAATAGAAAATGGTCATCATTAGAGAGTGTGATGACTTCGGTCGTAAAATACATCTAAGTAACGAAGAACGCAAAATCTTGTTTGAGGATTGCATGCGTGAAATGAGAGATGCTCAAAGGGTAACTGAACTAAAAAAAGTTACGGACAGGATTAACACTGAAGTCTTTACATCTGACAGTGATTCTGACCCTGACTCTTCAGGTTAGGTGGAGTTTATTATGGAATCCAACAAACTAATCAAAGGAGAAGCCGTAGGTTTCAAGCAAAGCTTGATAAAAGACGTAGAGATTGCTACCCTGCGTTCCCTCTGGAATATCTCTTCCACAGGAAATGAAGACGACGTGATTTTAGAACCTTGTGAATCTGGGGAAAATGTTTGCATGATCCGACCCAGAGGAGTTGACTCTGAATGGTTTTATTTTTATGTCGGGGTCATAGAAGAGTTTAGTATTCAATTTCCCCTTTCTGACTTTGAAACCGACATCCTACAAACCATGAATGTAGCCCCCTCTCAACTTCGACCAAATAGTTGGGGGTTCATTAGGGCATTTGAGGTAATCTGCCAAGCCCTTATGATAGCCCCCACTATCGGCCTGTTCTTCTCCTTCTTCGAGATAAAAAATGTTGATCCTGAAAGTTGGGTTGCTATCAGTGGCATCCCGAAAAGGAGCTTTCTTCAAGCCTATACCTCAAACTTCAAAGGCTATAAAGAACGCTTCCTTCGAGTCAAATGTGGCTCCCGATGTCCTCAAGTCATTTACGGTGCCGATGGGCACCACAAGTTTCCTTTGTACTGGACCAGCGACCCGTTACCTATCTCCGGCTTTGATTACGACAATTTAAACGAGTCCGAGACCCTATCCCTGGAAGTTTTGGATTCCTTCAGGCCGATCAGGGTCAAGGACCTGCTTGCCCTGCCACAAAAGGAAGTCCCCGACTTCCTAGGTAAGTCATTTTTAAACAAACTTCTTGCAATTTTCTTCATCATACTTGTCTAATCCTCCACTTGCTTCTCCTTTCTTTTGATGCAGACAAAATGACAGATATGTCCGTGAAGGAACAAAGAAAGCTTATGGCGACAGCCCGCGGTGCTCGGATGGGTGATGGTGGCCCTTCCGAGACCAAATCAAACCTAGCCGGGCTGGAAATACGTGTTCTGAAGAAGATAAAGAATACAACGACCAGAGCAAATGTATTGGAAACTACTGTGATCACCGCTTCACCAGTCAAACGACCCTCTGATCCTGAACCAGCCATTGAACCCGCCCAAAAAAAGCTCAAAACAATTATGGGGAATGAGCACAATTTGGCTGATTGGGAAGTGTCGCACCAGGTAAAGGAAACCGGCGACAACTCCAACCAGGCCTCTTTAGAGAACAAGTTCTGGTCCGTTGACTTTGACGGTCTCAAATTTTTATACGATCACCTCAATGCTACTGAAGACGTAACCAAGCTGAGGAATCTAGGTTCGCAACAGATCACAAAACAACTTAGTTCATACCTGATGAGGTGTGTCGTACTAACCCGTAGCCTGTTCGAATCTGGTGACGATGTGGAGCAGAAGACGTCTGATCTGGAAAAGGAGATCACAAGGCTAACCGACAACGAGAAATTCCTTTACGAAGCAAACAACGTGCTCAAGAACAAGATTGTGGAAGCTGCCGCGAGTATCACGGCCTTAGAGAACAAGTACTCGGAGTCCGATAACCAGGTCAAAGCTTTAGAAGAAGAACTTGCTCAGGCCAAAACTTTGGCTAGCGAGCTACCGGCCAAGCTTCAAGACTCCGAGAAGACCCGTTCCGACTTGCAAGATGCCCTGGAAAAGTCTCGAATGGACGTGCTAAATGCCGGGTTTCATACCCCAAAATTTTCCCTCCATCTACTCAAGAGATTTCATACATCTATACTCAAGGATTCCTCAAGAGTTGATCAGACAAACTCTCTCCTAGACAATCAACCCAAATTAGGGTTTGGTATCTCTCAGGTCAAGATGGACTTCCAACATCTCCAATGATCTTCATGCCTCCTCATATGTTTCAAAGATTCTCCATGACAAGTTTCAAGCTTCACAAGTCCAGTTTCCTCAGACAATTGCTCAGATGGTTGAAAATTAGTTGTATTGGACAAAAAGTCAACTGTGGTCAACATACAGTCAAACTTCATAATTTTTGGTCAACATTCTCATTTTGAAGTTACATTCATCATTTGATCAAAGGTTGATCATGATTCATCAAGAAAACTCAAGATTTGCTCAAAAGTCAAACTTTCTAAATTAGGGTTTCTAGGAGAAAAGTCAACTGAACTTTGACTGATCATAACTTTCTCATGCTTTCTCAGAAATTTTTCCACCACCTCTTGTTTTGAAGGAAATTCAATTCTCTACAACTTCATGTCTCACAAGAATGTCCAAAAAATGCTTCATTTGAGAGGTATGGCTCAAAACATTATAGGTCATTTTCAAAGTCAACAAAAAGTCAACTTTTTGTTTTGAAGATATATTGAGCATGGAAACTCCAATTGAGATGAGACCAAAACGGTTGGTTAGAGGACTCTTAGAGCTTTCCAAAAAGTCCAAGAACACTCAAAAATGTGGAAAATTGAGCAAGATACACTATTCAGAAGTTGGGCAATTTTGGACAATTGCACAAAAGGACATTTTGGTCAAAATGCAAAATTTTCCAAATGGGCCTAAAATCTTTTGATCCAAACTTGTTCATGACAATATTTTTGACCCATAAATGCTTGACCTTGGTGATTTTCTATTTTTATGATTTATATTTGAATTTTATAACATTTAATTCAAAAATAAATTATATAAAATATGAAAATTAAGTTTTTTTCAAAAGGAATGGATTTATATCTTTCTTAAAGTCCAAGAAAGCCCAATATTCATACCAAATTCGTGATAGCATGCATATGGAAAGAAAAAATCAATTTTTAAGAAAATTTGATTTGTTTTAAATGGAAAATATTGCACAATCAAGGATCAATCTTTTTTGCTTGATTTTTCTCTCCAAATCTCTTCTATAAATACCAAGCAATGCAGCCAGCCACAGAGACGAAACCCTAGCTCAAGCCAAACCCTAGTTCTTGCAAATTTTTTCAAGAAATCTTGAAAAAATCGAATTTTATTTCCAGCCTTTCTCAGCCTCTTCCAGCCATCCAAACGTGCTCAGGGGGTAAGTATGAGTAAGTATACATCATTGTTATGGATCAAAGCAAGCTAAATCGAGCCATATACACGCATACATAACTAATTTTTCTTGAAATTGCACTTTTATTATCTGCTTGTTTCAATCGATTCTAATGATTTGGTTGTGTTCCTGAGGCTCCACATGATCGATCTGGGCAATCGTTTCACACCTTGAACGTCAGGATTGCATATTGCCATGATTAGGGCAATCTAAGCTGCTTCGTTCGAACCGGTAGCTACAGGATGTTTCAGTCAAAACCAATGGTACCATTGAACTCAGAAGGTTCGATTTAGGGGGGTAGGGTCTTCCTTTCTCGTTTATCTCTTTTATTTTGCAGGTTTTGGATCGCGTTTGGTCGGAGAAGACGACCGGAGCTAGGGCTCCGGCGTCGTTGACCGTTGAGGAATCCGGCGAGGCATGCGTGGCGAAAGCAAGCGTTCTGATTTGTCCATCCAGTCAACCAGGGCCCACGCGTAGCTGACTCAGTTTCAAACTCATCCCTGACGCGTGTACACATATATTCAAAGGATTCCAGCTTTCAAAACACCAAGTGTCAAGTGGCGCAGCGGTTAAGGCTTGGCATGTGCAAATATCCTCTCCAGGGTCATGAGTTCGATTCAGCCTGGGACCGGTTCTCTCTTTTCTTTTACAAACTCAAACTTTTTTCAATTATTTTCCTATTTTCATATTTATTTAATATTTACATTTTATTTTAATTCTTTTCACATTTTTATTCTGCTTTAAAAAACCATCAAAAATTAATTTTCTTTTTGCATTATTTTCATAAAATCTTTATTTAATTTATAAAATTAAAAAATATAATTTTGCATGCATATTTATTTTTATTCATAATTTTGCATTTAAATCACTTTTAATTAGTTTTTAATTATTAAATTGCATCTAAAAAATCCCAAAAATTTATTTTAGCATATTTATATTATTTCCAGCATGTAATAATATTCTCATATAAAAATTGCATTTTTCTATCATTTTTTCTCTTGTTCGATTCATATTGCATTTTCCGATTTCACATTCTTTTACAGGTTGATCCGATTCAGACGATTCTTTTTTATCATTTTATTTTTTCAATAATGTAACTGTCTATGGGATGTAATAGTTTAAATTAGGCCTTTATTTTCCGCATTTTTAAATTATGTATCTGCCCCAAAGCCATGTAATAGCGTAGGACATTTACCTTTCCGCACCTTTACATTCCGCATTTTACTTTCCGCACCCTATCAACTGCTAGTAACTAGACGTGTATGGCAAGATAATAATGAACTTAGCCCGTTAATTTTCAAGATAAAATATCTGAAATCAACACACTTCTTTCACACACGCACCCCTTAGGGTAATTCTCTCTCGTTGCCTTTGTGAATCCAAAACGGTCATGTCCCTCGAACGTAGAGGTATCCTAGCACCGTTGCCTACAAATAAATCATCATAGTCCCTTCGATACAAAGATCATAAGACCCACGATGTCGCCTCCGAATATATGATCTTGACCTCGATTGTCGCCTACGAAAAATGATGATAGTCCCTTCGAATGTGCTAGGATACTTCCTACAAGTTGCCTTCGATGACCATCCGATGTCCCTTCGAATGTCCCGCTTACATCCAACGAATGGAGCTACCTACTAACTAATGGTAAGGCCAGCGCTATTCTAAAGGAACGTAAAAGTATGAAAACGACCAATTCTGAGTGGGTAAATAAGTCTCTTAGTTGCTTGCTCTAAATCAAATGCTTTTCACACCACACACTCTTTTTTCAAAGTTCAAATTCCTTTCAAAACAAAACATTTCCAAACACTTTGTATACATTCCTACATGAGTCATTATAAAGTCAAAGCGAAATGCCTTTTTCAAAACATTTTTGTCAAACACACAGAAAGCAATTTTAAAAGGTGATCTAGAGCAACTAAGAGCCCGTAGAATAAACTGCGGATGGAAAGGGGTGCTAATACCTTCCCTTTTCATAACCATTCTCCCGTACTCAGAATCTAAAACGAAGGTCTTTTTCGGTACTTTTACCTTCCCTTAATTGGATAAAAATAAAAGTCGGTGGCGACTCTTGCTATCCGCACATTTGCAATACAAACACTAAAAAGTCGCCACCGTATCACGTAATCGCGACACTGGGAACATCCCTAAAAAGAGAGAATTACCTTATGGATTTCTAGATAACCTTTATTGTTTTTTGTTTGACTTGTATGCTTTATCTTTAAGGGTTGCTTGGGTATTATATTGTTGGGGGATCCTACACCGGATCCGGGTTTCCTTTTAGGTAAGTAGCATTAGATCATCGCGACCGCTAGACGATAACTAAACGGTCAACATGATGGCTACATTAGCGTGACACTTTGGTTGTCCCGATACTCTTCATTCTCAAGTTGAAGATAGTATTTGGCTTCGGTGGTGTCATCAAGCGCTAACTAAACTTTTAGAACCTTAATTGACCCATCTTGGCCATTAGAAGGTAGTGAGATGGTCGGCTTTGGTGTAGACCGAGGTTGGTTGATACTCGATGCTACGCTCATTGAGATCGACTTTGGGATATTTTCGATCGACCACTTGGCCGTCGTTTGAAATAAACGCCACGAGAAGATCTATGATGTGAGATTCCTAGAACCCTTACTATTATAGGACAGATGAACCAACTCAAACTTTTGGTGGGTAATCACCTATACCTCATGCAAGCCTTAACCCTAGGCTCATTGTGTGAATTGTTTGTGTGTGCTAAACATGACATCATGACATCATTTGCATTGCATATCATTTCTAACTATTTCAAGGACCTAGGGATTTATCTTTGCTCTGCTTTGTAGGGTATTATGGCTTCTAGAAAGACTATCCGAATCAACTTCATGGGTATACCTTCTCACTCAAAGAATTGGTTTCAAATTCCGACCATGCTCAGTTCACCAAAAGACATGGTTATCTACTTGACTTAGTTATCTCCGGTTTTGAAGAAGATATGATGCATGTCCTATTCCAGCTTTGATCCGAAACACCATTGCTTTACATTCCCATTATCGCTTGGTTCCTACCTTGAAGAGTTCTCTGTTACTTGGGATACCTATTCTTGACCAAATGCCATTCACCGGTCTAGAAAAGGTCCCTAAGTACGAAGACATTGCATCAGCTTTACATCTTAAGTGCTCAGACATTAAAGCCAATTGGGAAACCAGAAGTGGAGTTAAGGGTTTACTTTCCAAGTTCCTAATTAAGAAAGCCCGAGAATTCCTCAAAGTTATGAGTTTCCATGCATTTGAAAACATTGTGGCCTTATTAATTTATGGTTTGATTCTATTTCCTAACTCGGATCAATTCATAGATATCAATGCCATCAAGTTGTTCCTTACCCGCAATCCAGTGCCTACTTTACTTGGAGACATCCTACATTCTCTCCACACTCGTACTACCAAGAGACAAGGAACTCTCATGTGTTGTGTCCCGTTACTTTCCAGGTGGTTTATTTCGCACCTTCCTCCATCAATTTTGAAGAACGAACAAAGGTTGAGATGGTCTCAAAGACTAATGTCACTCTCTCATTCAGATATCCGTTGGAATCTTTTCTCTCAAAAGGATTTCACATTCATTGAGCGCCAGGAGAATTCCCTAATGTACCACTACTCGGTATAAGGGAGGTATTACTTACAACCCTTCTCTAGCTCTACGCCGTTTGGTTTTGCTCAAGAGATGGTCCTCATGATATGCTTCTCCAAGATATTGTGTTCGACTACAACCACGATCTCCGAATTACCGAAGGTTCATACACGCTGGGGCATGGTAAAGAAGACGATACCAAGACTTTGGGGCACCAACTCCATTCCTTGGGAACCTTACCTCAAATGGGTGCGAGCTCGAGCTCAAAACCTCATGATGCCATTCACTGTTCTACCAAGAATTATGGAACCTGCTATAGGTGACGACCTATACCGCTCTCCATCCCGACATGCCTACCGATTTTGAAGACTTGAAGAGATCCGGATTCACTCAAGGAAGAGAGGATACCTTTGAAGCTCGGTTATGCAAGTGAGAAGAAAGTGCTAGAGTTAACCAAGCTACTTCACGAGGAGCGAAACATCAACGCCACCTCGGCACCAAGAGGAAGCGCCATGGGAGACTTAGAGCTTTAGGATGTTTATGTTTTCTTTTAATTGTTTTGAACTATCTCTTGTACTTAAAAAGAAAAAGAATAATAAAAGAGTACTAATAAATGTTTGTTCATTGCTTGTCTAACAAATTTAAATCTCTAAGGTCCTTGAAAACATTGCATTGCATTCGCATAAACATTGCATATCATAGCATAACATTGCATCACGGTACATTGAAGATTGGTTTTCTCATTTGCTCGCTATTTATTTTAGCGTAAATGGCTCTTGAACAGATCACAAAGATCTTCAAGCTCGTAATGCCTGCCAGAGATGTTTACCACTTGTTCCAAGGCCAAGAGGATCCAAGAAGCTCATCAACGAAAGAAGAAGGTTGTTGGTCTCCTCAACATGGGCGACGCTACAAAGGTGGTCCTAAGAGGGTCACCGGATAGAACTCTCAAGGAAGTGTCAAGACTGAACAAAGTAACAAAGGTAATGGTGAAGGCAGTCAGCCTGAGCTTGAGAAGAACTATGATGATGGCCAATACTCTGACGAGGATGATAAATACAAACAACTTGAAGACCGTCTGAATGCTGTGGAAAACCTGAAGATGTCCGGGCTGAATTTTGATGATCTGAGTCTTGTCCCTGGTGTTGTGATTCCTCCCAAGTTCAAAGTTCCCACTTTTGCTAAGTATGATGGCATGACTTGCCCTAAGCTGCATTTGAAGTCCTACGTTCAGAAGATCAATCCCCACACTGATGACAGAAAGTTGTGGATGCATTATTTTCAAGAAAGTTTGTCCGGAACTCAGTTAGAGTGGTACTATCAGCTAGAGAATGACCGTATCCGTACTTGGAGTGACTTAGCTGATGCTTTCTACAGACAATATGAGTACAATGCTGAATTGACACCCACTCGCATGCAACTACAGAGCATGTCTATGGGTCGTGACGAGAAGTTCAAAGAGTATGCTCAGAAATGGAGAGATCTAGCAGGCAGAGTTCAGCCACCCTTGTCCAATAGGGAGTTGGTTGATATGTTCATGGGGACACTGACAGGCCCATTCTTCAATCACCTGATTGGAAACTCTTCACCGATTCACCGAGTGATTTTGACAAAGAGCGATTGAAGCGGTATCAAGAGTGGAAAGATTCAGATAGAGACATCTTCAAATGCTGCGAAGAGATATTTTGGTGCTAAGAAAGAAGCTAATGCTGTGTATGGTCAGAAAAGCCGAGCCAAGACCGACCGCGCTCAATCTGTAGGGGCAGTTGTGATCTCCAATCCTACATCAGCACAACCTCAGCGAGACAACGCGCGTAACAAGAACGCGCCACGAAGACAATTTACGAAGATCAACATGCTTTTGTCGCAAGCCTTGCAACACATGTTGAAAGCATAGTTGATTACTTTGAGGGATCCTCCTCAGAATGTCAATACTTCCTCTCCGAAATACAATCCTAATGCTAAGTATGCTTACCATTCCAATAGCCCAGGACATAGTACTGATGATTGTTGGGCTCTGAAGAACAAAATTCAAGATATGATTGAATCTAAGCAGATTGAATTTGATCCTCCTGTTGAGACTCCGAATGTGATCAACGCGCCTATGCCTAATCATGACAAGAGTTCCAATGTTGTTGGTGACGATGCTTATGTTTTCAACATAGATGACTTGACCATTCCTCTGATGACTGTTAAGAAGAATTTGCTACAAGCCGGTGTCAACCCAGGATGCCCAGAGAACTGCTGGTGCCCATCCGCTACCGATGGTTGTGCTTGGTTGAGAAGACGTGTTCGGCATGATGGATAACCGTGAGATACTATTTCAAAGCCACCGTGCAAAAGCGTGTGAAGAAATGTCTAAGCTGAAGATCGATAATGCAAACGAAACTATACCATCTGTATGGGATACCTTGGGGCAGCCAAGCGGAAAGTATGATTACATGGTGAAGTACACTGTTCCTGAGAGTTACAAGATTCCTATTGAAGACGTTAAGACCGGATGGGGTGACGATTTCCTAAGACTATGCCGATGTTAACACAATAAGGATTTCCTCACGATCCCGTGCCTAGGTGGCACCTCTCATCATTACTTCTCCTGCACCGCCCATATTCCTCTAACAAGGCTATCCCTTGGAATTATGGAGCTGATGTTTACTATCATAGCGTCAAGCAAGACCCTCTGACCATTGAAGATCTTACCGTTGAAGCTACCATTCCTGACATTGACAACATCACCGGATCTAGTAAGGTGACCAGAACCGGAAGGATTTTCTCTCCAGAAATCTCTCCTCCAAAAGACACCGCGACTCCAGCTCGCATTCCAGCTATTCAATCCATTCCCCAAGCTAGAGGGAAAGAACCATGGCTCATCCTCGGCCGTAGTACCAAAGGAAGTTACTGAAGACACCTCCAAACAAGAAATGGAGGGAATTCTGAAGATTATCAAGAAGAGTGACTACAATGTTGTGGAACAGTTGGGACAGACTCCGTCCAAGATCTTCATGCTTGCTCTGCTCTTGTGCTCCGAGGCTCATGCTAATGCCTTGGTGAAGTTCCTGAAGAATGCTCATGTACCGCAAGACACTACCACTGACCACTTTGAAGTTTGTATTGCTAGCCTGGCTGCCAACAATGGCCTAGGCTTCTCTGATGCTGATTTAACTCCCTCCGGAAAGAAACATAACAAAGCCTTGCATATCTCCGTTGAATGCAAGGGCATTACATTATCTCATGTTTTGGTAGATACTGGTTCTGCTCTGAATATCTTACCGAAGACTGCTTTTGATCGACTTGATGTCGAAGGGTTGGTTCTGAGACCCAGTGACATAATCGTGAGAGCTTTTGATGGTTCTAAGCGAAAGCTTGAGAGCTCACTGTTAAAGTCGGTTCCCGACTTTTGACTCCACTTTCTTTGTCATGGACATCCGTCCACCTATTCTTGCTTACTTGGACGCCTTTGATACATGGGGCGGTACTTCTACCCCGCATCGGTCAAGTACCCAGTGAAAGGGAAAGTTGTTACAGTATGTGGTGAAGAAGAGTATATGGTCAGTCATCTCCAGTCATTCCGATACCTTGAGATGGAAGGAGAATTCTTCGAGACTCCCTGTCAAGCTTTTGAAACAATCCCCAGAGTCATGCCTGTTGACTCTCCTGTCACTCCTAAAATTACACCAGCTCCGCCTAGGATGGTTTCACTGAAAGATGCTCAAGCTGCTGTTGAAGAAGGTAGTACTATTTGGGGTCAGCTCCCCGATCTTCCTTTCAAATTTGACAAGACTAGTTTAGGCTTCACCATCAAGGGTCAGAAGATGATACGCCGCGAACGTGCCGCCAACTTCCTTTCCGCATCAGTCAGAGTGGAATCCATGCTATAGAAGGCGACGACAACGACTTCGACATCAGCAAGTGGATCTTCCCAACTCCAGATCGTGGGCTCGGCAATTGGAAGACCGAAGACGTCATACCAATCTCCTTTAGTCAGGAGTAATTGCTCTTGTTTTGTTTTGCTTTTCGTATTTCTTTATGTTTTGAACAATAAACTTTGAAAGCCTAGTGCCTTGCCGGCATCATGGCTCGCTTGCGAGGGTTATTATCCGTCGTTGCGTATTTTCATTCAATAAATTCGTTGGACTTTTGCATTCAATTGTTTGTTTTCTTTCTACTTTATCACCCCTTCAAAAAGCTATGTGTTTCTTACACACACCCACGTGATACACTGCAGAATCACTCCGAATCTCGTTAATAACAACTATGCTATTGCTAAATATGACTTCGATAATCCGATCTACCAAGCCAAAGATGAAAGTGAGGAAAATTGTGAAGTGCCAGGAGAACTTGCAGATCTACAAAGAAGAAGAGCGAGTTATACATCCACACGAAGAGGAAGTTGAGGTTGTGAATTTGGGTCGACGAAGATGTAAAAGAGATCAAGATAGAGCGGTCTTGAGAAAAGGTCAAAGAAAGGTTGATTCAGATGCTACGAGACTACATTGAGGTTTTTGCTTTGTCACACGAAGACATGCCAGGGTTGGACATTGATATTGTAGTGCACCGATTGCCAACAAAAGAAGGTTTTCTCCCAGTATAGCAGAAGGTTCGTTGCATGCGTCCTGAGATGTCGAGAAAATCAAAGCCGGGTTATGAAGCGCTCAACGCGGTTTCTTAGTCACACCTCTTATCCCCAGTGGGTTGCTAATGTGGTACCCGTACCTAAGAAGGATGGCAAGGTACGAATGTGTGTGGATTACAGAGATCTGAACAAAGCAAGTCCGAAAGACGATTTCCCACTTCCTCATATTGATGTTCTGGTTGACAACACCGCCAAAGATAAGGTTTTCTCCTTCATGGATGGTTTCTCCTACAATCGATTAAAATGGCCCCTGAAGACATGGAAAAGACTACTTTTGTTACACAGTGGGGCACTTTCTGCTACAAGGTTATGCCGTTCGGACTAAAGAACGCATGCGCCACTTATCAGCGTGCCATGGTGACATTATTTCATGACATGATTATCACAGATAATGGATCTAATCTCAACAACAAGATGATCACCGAACTCTGCACGCAGTTCGAGCTCAAACATCACAATTCTTCTCCATACCGGCCTAAGATGAATGGCGCAGTGGAAGCCGCCAACAAAAACATTAAGAAGATTATACAGAAGATGATTGTGACTTACAAGGATTGGCATGAGATGTTACCATTTGCTCTTCATGGTTATCGCTACAAAGACGGACATCCACGGGCAACCCCTTCTCTCTCGTGATACGGAATGGAAGCCGTCTTACCCATCGAGGTTCGGGATACCCTCAACCAGAGTCCTCCAGGAGGCAGAGTTAGGCGAAGACGATTGGGTCCAGACTAGCCTTGACCGATTAACTTGATTGATGAGAACGACTCGTCCATCCGCCATGGACAAATTTATCGAAACGAATAATCGAGCATTTAACAAGAAGGTCAAGCACCGAGTCTACCAAGTCGGTGATCTAGTAGTCAAGCGCATCATTCTTCCACAAGGTGATCCTGGGACAAATGGACTCCCACCTATGAGGGACCATTTGTAGTCAAGATGATTTTCCTACAGAGCTATGATACTTAGCACCATGGATGGTGAAGACTTCCCACACCCGTGAACGCAGACATAGTCAAAAATACTACGATAAAAGAGACCCGCTAGGTCGATGGCCTAGGCAAAAATAAGGGCATCCCGCGAACCAAAAGGTTCGGGCAAAAGTTAAGGATATATACAAAACATGTACACCCGGCAAGTCGAAAACCTGAAAAGGCGGCTTGGGCAAAAAAGGGTATCCCGGTAGACTGAAAACATGAAAGGGCGGTCTAGGCAAAAGTTAGGGATTCAAGCGTACGACTATGTCTCTTCCAGATCACCGCCTGCACTACTATCAAGATTCAAGGTTCAAATGGCGAAGATCGCCTACTCACTTTCTACTGTGAAAGGAGATGAGATAGTTGAAATATATGAGTACTAGCATAGTTGGAACTTAACGAGATTGTTTCCGCATAGCTTTTTTACCTTTCTTGTGTATAAACAACTTGGCCATACGCCACCTTTCAAATAAACGCAAGCTTATTTCTCTTTACAATTTCTGTTGTTGTTATTTGCAATAAGTCCAATGTTTGTTTTGAATGATTATATGCATTTGACAATAAGAATCTAATCGCAAACATACGAAAAGTGAACATACAAAAGTGCTTACTACAGGCTCCAGGAATTGGGACGACGACGAAAGTCACCAAAAACATTCCCCCGTAGAGCATGATCCCTACAAAGGTATCACTCACAACACAACTTCCCAAAGAGCAAAGGGAATCATGAGCAATTCCACTCAACTAAGTAAAGTTACATCGGCCTCAAGCAAGAACACCTCACCCCACAAGGTATTTATCCCCAAATAATATCTCTCAGTCTTTTCCCTTTCTCCCCAACAGCAGTATCCAGACCCGAAACTTGGTCAGATAGTGCATCGGAGGAACCTACATCTTCATTCACCAGCCCAAAGATTACGACGGGTTCCTGACTCCTCCAACCCGGTCTCCCGA
Source organism: Vicia sativa (assembly GCA_021764765.1). Lineage (NCBI taxonomy): Eukaryota > Viridiplantae > Streptophyta > Magnoliopsida > Fabales > Fabaceae > Vicia > Vicia sativa. The sequence goes on from CM038794.1 coordinate 143,500,972, forward strand.
CAACTATCAAATGCTCTCCAGCGAGATCTACACTCAGAATCCCCCAGTAGAGCGCCTCCTAAATTTCCTTAGCAGGATCTACATACAAGGTTCCCAACAGATCGCCTCCCAGATTCTCCTCAGCATAGTCTGTATATGAGATCTCCAACAACGAGCCTCTCAAATCTCTACCTTCCTCAACAATATCTAGGCCCAAGACTTGGTCAGATAGTGCATCGGAGGAATCCAGGATATCTTTCTTCTCCTTCAAAAACGGGGTTCTCATCTACTAAATTCCCCAAGCAAAAGCCAGAAATCCTCAAACAGAACGTCCGCATCTTCTTCAAGATGGATATGTTTTGAAATACCACAACATCTATCATTCATACATTACTCATAAAGTCATAATTCATGCATATGTCATTCATATACACTGTCGTGCATCATACTTTGCATAAAACTAACCAATATTCTATCAAAGTTCCTCTTGTTTTCTCCAAAACAGGTAACAGTCACTTCTGACGCAAACAGGTCCAGGATTAAGCCCCGAATCGATGGGAAAACTATCTGAAAGACCGCCCTTGGTTGTCCTCCGACGACTGGTCCAGGATTAAGCCCCGAATCGACGAGAAAACTATCTGAAAGACCGCCCTTGGTTGTCCTCCGACGATCGGTCCAGATTAAGCCCGAATCGACGGAAAACTATCTCAAAGACCGCCTTGGTTGTCCTCCGACGATCGGTCCAGATTAAGCCCGAATCGACGGAAAACTATCCGAAAGACCGCCTCTGGTTATCCTCCGATAACAGGCAATGGATCAACACCCGATGCACAATAGGGAAGCTATCCACATTTGGCCAACTACAACCTCCCTCAGAGTAATCAGCACGAAGATTTATTCTGATTCTTGATTTTCAACAGCGACTACAGAGTCTGGCGTACGACTCAGTTGCCTTGGATGGCATCCTAAGCCCATCTCCGACTACTTATCAACAGTGCTTCACTTTCAAAATGCTGCATATATGGTTAAAAATCAATGCAAACCAAGTAACTTCATTCAAAAAAATGGACACGAAGTCTAACGTACGACTCCCTCCAGATGGCATCTTAAGCCCATCTCCATGCTCCTTCCAGAAACGATTACAGAGCCTAGCGAATGGCTCACTCCCCAGCGTCGATCTTTCCAGATGGCATCTTAAGCCCATCCCCGTCAATTCCCTTATCGACATTCTCGAGTCTAGCGTACGACTCATCCTCTAGCGAAGTATCCAGCTTCTCCAAATGGCATCTGTAAGCCCATTCCCGCATCATCAGCCAACAGCGAGTGCAAATTTTCAGGTGTACTCGAGTGTTCAATCATCTTCTACCTCCAGGTTACGAAAGACAAGCGTGTCAATCTAACCCTTCTAGTACAAGAAGATTGAACAGGGGCAGCTGTCATACCCCAAAATTTGCCCTCCATCTACTCAAGAGATTTCATACATCTATACTCAAGGATTCCTCAAGAGTTGATCAGACAAACTCTCTCCTAGACAATCAACCCAAATTAGGGTTTGGTATCTCTCAGGTCAAGATGGACTTCCAACATCTCAAATGATCTTCATGCCTCCTCATATGTTTCAAAGATTCTCCATGACAAGTTTCAAGCTTCACAAGTCCAGTTTCCTCAGACAATTGCTCAGATGGTTGAAAATCACAGATTGACAAAAAGTCAACTGTGGTCAACATACAGTCAAACTTCATAATTTTTGGTCAACATTCTCATTTTGAAGTTACATTCATCATTTGATCAAAGGTTGATCATGATTCATCAAGAAAACTCAAGATTTGCTCAAAAGTCAAACTTTCTAAATTAGGGTTTCTAGGAGAAAAGTCAACTGAACTTTGACTGATCATAACTTTCTCATGCTTTCTCAGAAATTTTTCCACCACCTCTTGTTTTGAAGGAAATTCAATTCTCTACAACTTCATGTCTCACAAGAATGTCCAAAAAATGCTTCATTTGAGAGGTATGGCTCAAAACATTATAGGTCATTTTCAAAGTCAACAAAAGTCAACTTTTGTTTTGAAGATATATTGAGCATGGAAACTCCAATTGAGATGAGACCAAAAAGGTTGGTTAGAGGACTCTTCGAGCTTTCCAAAAAGTCCAAGAACACTCAAAAATGTGGAAAATTGAGCAAGATACACTATTCAGAAGTTGGGCAATTTTGGACAATTGCACAAAAGGACATTTTGGTCAAAATGTAAATTTTTCCAAATGGGCCTAAAATCTTTTGATCCAAACTTGTTCATGACAATATTTTTGACCCATAAATGCTTGACCTTGGTGATTTTCTATTTTTATGATTTATATTTGAATTTTATAACATTTAATTCAAAAATAAATTATATAAAATATGAAAATTAAGTTTTTTTCAAAAGGAATGGATTTATATCTTTCTTAAAGTCCAAGAAAGCCCAATATTCATACCAAATTCGTGATAGCATGCATATGGAAAGAAAAAATCAATTTTTAAGAAAATTTGATTTGTTTTAAATGGAAAATATTGCACAATCAAGGATCAATCTTTTTTGCTTGATTTTTCTCTCCAAATCTCTTCTATAAATACCAAGCAATGCAGCCAGCCACAGAGACGAAACCCTAGCTCAAGCCAAACCCTAGTTCTTGCAAATTTTTTCAAGAAATCTTGAAAAAATCGAATTTTATTTCCAGCCTTTCTCAGCCTCTTCCAGCCATCCAAACGTGCTCAGGGGGTAAGTATGAGTAAGTATACATCATTGTTATGGATCAAAGCAAGCTAAATCGAGCCATATACACGCATACATAACTAATTTTTCTTGAAATTGCACTTTTATTATCTGCTTGTTTCAATCGATTCTAATGATTTGGTTGTGTTCCTGAGGCTCCACATGATCGATCTGGGCAATCGTTTCACACCTTGAACGTCAGGATTGCATATTGCCATGATTAGGGCAATCTAAGCTGCTTCGTTCGAACCGGTAGCTACAGGATGTTTCAGTCAAAACCAATGGTACCATTGAACTCAGAAGGTTCGATTTAGGGGGGTAGGGTCTTCCTTTCTCGTTTATCTCTTTTATTTTGCAGGTTTTGGATCGCGTTTGGTCGGAGAAGACGACCGGAGCTAGGGCTCCGGCGTCGTTGACCGTTGAGGAATCCGGCGAGGCATGCGTGGCGAAAGCAAGCGTTCTGATTTGTCCATCCAGTCAACCAGGGCCCACGCGTAGCTGACTCAGTTTCAAACTCATCCCTGACGCGTGTACACATATATTCAAAGGATTCCAGCTTTCAAAACACCAAGTGTCAAGTGGCGCAGCGGTTAAGGCTTGGCATGTGCAAATATCCTCTCCAGGGTCATGAGTTCGATTCAGCCTGGGACCGGTTCTCTCTTTTCTTTTACAAACTCAAACTTTTTTCAATTATTTTCCTATTTTCATATTTATTTAATATTTACATTTTATTTTAATTCTTTTCACATTTTTATTCTGCTTTAAAAAACCATCAAAAATTAATTTTCTTTTTGCATTATTTTCATAAAATCTTTATTTAATTTATAAAATTAAAAAATATAATTTTGCATGCATATTTATTTTTATTCATAATTTTGCATTTAAATCACTTTTAATTAGTTTTTAATTATTAAATTGCATCTAAAAAATCCCAAAAATTTATTTTAGCATATTTATATTATTTCCAGCATGTAATAATTTTCTCATATAAAAACTGCATTTTTCGAACTAGAGGCTCTCGCCTGAGTTAGAGGTATTACCGCCACTAAGAGTTGATCCGAGATAGGACCAGAGCTCTGCGTGACGAACCAGAGGCTCTCGCTTGAGATAGAAGTCCCTTTTACAAACGTGATCACAAAGCAAATAACATCTTATAGGTGCCTCATTAAAAACCCTGGCCCTTGCCGAGGGAAAAGAGTGCACCATTATTTTTACAAAATCACAACGTTTAACTGAAATACAATTTAAGACTAACAACATTCCAGGTCCTGGGAAACTCGGCCCCTTCCAATGTCTCCAACTTATAGGCCCCGTTGAGCAACTTCTCCGAGACCCTGAACGACCCCTCCCAGTTAGGATCCAACTTGCCTTTCCTGGTCGGATCGGTTACTTTTTTGAGCACTAGATCTCCAACCTCAAAACCGCGCTGCTTCACTTTCAAGTTGAAACGTCTGGTCATCCTTTGTTTTGCTGCAACCTCATTGACATGCGTTGTACACCTTACCTCTTCCAACAGATCTGCCTCCTCATTCAAAGCTTGTTTATTGGACTCCTCCTCAAAGTACTCACGCCTCCAAGACGGCAGAGCAACCTCCACCAGGATCATGGCATCGACTCCAAAAACCATCCTAAAGGGGGTCTCCTGAGTCGTGGAATTGATCGTGGTGTGATATGCCCACAACACCTCATGTAGGCACTGCGCCCATAGCCCCTTAGCAGAGTCCAGCTTTTTCTTTAATGCATTCAAGATTACTTTGTTAGCTGACTCGGCCTGCCCATTTGCCTGAGGGTGTTCCAAGGATATGAACTTATTTTGAATTCCGAGCTCTTTGCAAAACTCCACCATCGAAGCGCTCGCAAACTACGTTCCATTATCAAAAACAATAACCCGGGGTAACCCGAAGCGACAAATCACATTCCTCCAATAAAAACGTCGTACCCGATCTGCTGATATTCGGGATACTGCTTCGGCCTCCACCCACTTAGGGAAATAGTCAACAGCAACGATTAGAAACTTCAGCTATCCCAGGGCCACTGGAAACGGCCCCAAGATGTCAGCCCCCCATTGATAAAAAGGCCATGGTACCAGAACAGTGTGCAGAAATTCGGTCGGAGTGTGGATACCCGGAGCGAATGCCTGACACTTTAGACATCGTGCCATATACCCCGTACAGTCTTTCATCAGAGTAGGCCAGTAATACCCGGCTCTTAAGATCCGACCAACCAAAGCTCTGCCCCCTCCATAATTTCCACAGATTCCCTCGTGAACTTCTTTAATTACAAAAGCCACATCTCCCTCCGCAATACATCGCAACATAGGGGCTGCTCGCCCTACTCTGTACAATTTTCCAGACTCTATCACGAACCTGGCTGAAATCTTCTTGATCTGTCTGGCTCTTTCTTTATCTTCTGGTAATACATCCTATTGAATATAACGAATAATTGGATTCATCCAACCATCTTCCTCATGAATTGCAAAAGACTCATCCCCTCCAATGCTAGGCACAGGTAAAACTTCTTGTATAACCGATTTGTTTACCCCGGAGCCTTTTGAACTAGCTAGCCGAGATAAAAGGTCGGCTCGAGTATTTTCCTCCCTAGGCACATGACATATTTCAAAGGCTTCAAAACCCTTACTTAACGAAACGGCCTGCTGCACATACTTCACCAAAGTGAGGTCCTTTGTCTGAAAAGATCCGTCCACCTGCCCGGCAACCAGTTGTGAGTCTGTACGGACCAGCAGATGAGTTACTCCGACCTCCAGATCCAACCTCAACCCAGCAAGAAGAGCTTCATATTCCGCTTGGTTATTGCTTGTTGGAAAGCCGAAACGTAACGAATACTCAAAAACCATCTCCCCAGGACCTTCCAAAACTACTCCCGCGCCGCTCCCCTTCGGGTTAGAGGAGCCATCGACAGACAAAACCCACCTCGAAGAAGAAACCAACCCTGGAGGCGACGTGCCTTCCACCATAAAATCGGCCAGAGCCTGGGACTTGACGTTGGTACGCGGGCTGAAACTGATCTCATATTCAGACAACTCCACAGCCCAGGATACCATTCTCCCAGCTAAATCCGGCTTCTTGAACACTTGCTTTAAGGGAAAATTGGTCTTTACTTGGACGAGATGGCCATGAAAGTAGTGTCTCAACTTCCGGGCGGTTGTCACGAGTGCCAATGCCAAGTTCTCAATCTTCTGATACCTGATCTCAACCCCTTTTAACACTTTGCTTACAAAGTACACGGGGCGCTCCCCATCTTCCGTATCCTGAACCAGCACAGAACTAATCACACAGTCTGTTGCTGCCAAATACAACACTAGCTGTGAGTTCGTTTTGGGTCTAATTAGCACCGGGGGTGCTGACAACAGCTGCTTAACTTTAAGGAATTCCTTTTCACATGCCTCCGTCCATTCGAACTTGGCCCGCTTCTTGATAGCTGAAAAGAAATGGATAGACTTGTCCCCTGCACAAGACAAAAAATGAGATAATGCAGCCAAACGGCCGGTTAGTTGCTGGACTTCACGTACTGAGGCCGGACTCCTCATGTTGATAACTGCCTGGAATTTATCCGGGTTGGCCTCTATTCCCCGACATGTCAACATGAAACCCAAAAACTTGCCGGCCTAAACCCCAAAGGTGCACTTGTCTGGGTTCAAGCGCATTTCAAACTTTCGAATAGCAACGAAAGTCTCCTTAATATCAGTCACGTGACTATGCCCTGATGCGGTTTTTATCACCATGTCGTCCACATATACTTAAATATTTCGTCCGATCTGGGAGGCAAAGACCATGTCCATTAACCTCTGATAGGTTGCTCCAGCGCTCTTCAGACCAAAAGGCATCACCTTATAGTAGAAGTTTTTCCGATCCGTCATGAAAGAAGTTTTTGATGCGTTAGCCGGATTCATCCGGATTTGATTATACCCGGAGTACGCATCCAGGAAACTCAAGAGACGAAAACCAGAAGAACCGTCAATCAATCGATCTATATGAGGAAGAGGATAAGGATCATTTGGGCATGCTTTGTTAAGGTCAGTGAAGTCCACACACATTCTCCACTTCCTGTTCTTCTTTTTTACCATAACCACATTGGACAACCAAGTCGGATATTGTACTTCACTAACGAAACCAGCTCTCACCAGCTTCCCCACTTCCTCCGAAACAGCCTGTCTTTTCTCCTTACCCATCTTTCGCTTTCGCGTTGCAACCGGCTTTACCTCCAAATTGAGTGCCAGATGATGACACATGATCTCCGGGCTTATCCCCGGCATGTCTGACGGTTTCCAGGCAAAAAGGTCTAGGTTCTGTTTCAGCACCTATACTATCTCCGCCTCCTCTTCCTTAGCAAGTTGTGTTCCCAAATGGGTGATCTGTGATGGTAACGGCCCGATCTGAACATCCTTAGTCTCCTCTTTAGGAGTAAGACCATCCTCATTTGAACCCTCCCTCGGATCAATGTCAACCATGCTGACTTCATGCTCCATGGAGTTTTCCGCCAAGCCCGACCTCTTGTTGGCCTTTAAATTGTCTTTATAGCATTTCCGAGCCAGGCCCTGATCTCCCCAGACGACCCCGACGCGACCATTATCAAGAGGATACTTCATGGTCAGGTATAGTGTCGATAGTACATCCTCAAGAGCGTTGAACGAAGGTCGTCCGATAATGATGTTGTAAGGTGATGATGCATTGACCACCAAGTACCTAACCCGGACACTTTTGGCATTTTCTTCATTCCCAAAGGTGGTGAGCACAGGAAGATACCCCAGAACCTGCACCTGTTCACCAGAGAACCCGACAAGGATCCCGCTAAAGGGTAACATCTCCTTTGGATCAAAACCCATCCCCTTAAAAGCCTCCCAATAGAGGACATCAGCGGAGCTTCCCGAATCAATCAGCACTCGCTTCACACCCCAGTCCCTGATCTGCACCTCAATTACCATGGGATCATTCTCATGAGGTAGAACCTCCCTGGAGTCTTCTCCCGAGAAAGTTATCACCCCCGGCTCAACTTTAGAGGCTCCGATCCGGAGCACGTGCCCGGCTCTGCGAGCGTATCTTTTCCTAGTAGAACTAGAAGATCCGCCGCCCGCGAAGCCTCCAGAGATTGTGTTAAGAGTGTGCCGAGCTGCCCTGGCCTCCTTAACCTCCTCAACAGCCTTACCCTTCTTTTTAGATCTAGAATCGGAGGCCGAGTCTCTTCTTGGAGATGAACAGCGTTTGCTCGTCCGTTCAGGATACTCTTTTACGTAGGCTGACAACTTGCCCCTTTGAATCAACTTTTCGATCTCTCTTCGCAGTTGAATGCAGGATTCTGTGGTATGCCCCTTCAGACGATGAAACTCGCACCACGCCTCTGGATCCCCTCCTAGCACCGCATTAACATCCCCGTACTTCCAAGGCTTAGGGAGCAAATTCAAATGATTTATGTCACGGAGGATATCCTCTCTTTTAGCGTTCAGAGGTGTGAAGGTTTCTCCGGACCTTGATGTCGGATGCTGGCGGGACTGAAGCCGCCTGTCCCGGGTACGATCTCGGGGGGCGGGGTGGTCCCGAGGTCGGGCGCGCTCATCTCGCCCTGCCCCTCTTTCTTTGGAATCTCGGGCTCGCTTTTCTATGTTGCTTTCTTCTCCCTTCACGTAACATTCTGCCCGGGTAATAATCTCATCCATGATCCTGGCTGGCTTTTGGGCCAGAGATTTGTTGAATTGGCCGGCCTTAAGCCCGTGCTGAAATGTTGCCACGAAGATCTCCTGGTTAGGATGTGAGACCTTTATGGTTTCTTCGTTGAATCTAGCCATAAAGTCGCGCAGTGACTCGGAAGGGCGCTGCCTCACATTGAAAAGAGAGGTATTAGCCACTTTGCAATGGTGATTAGATGAGAATTGCTGGATAATCTTTCTATTAAAATCTTGATAGCTGACCACAGAGAATCGTGGCAACCCCATATACCAACGCAGGGCCGAATCTCTGAAGGTACCGGTGTAATACGGTGAACTGACTTTGAGATTTTTGTATCGCAAATGTTGCGGATAGCAAGAGTCGCCACCGACTTTTCTTTTATCCAATTAAGGGAAGGTGAAAAGAACAGGAAAAGACCTTCGTTATATTCTGAGGAAGGGAGAAGGTTATGAAAAGGGGAGGTATTAGCACCCCTTTCCATCCGTAGTTATCTACGGGCTCTTAGTTGCTCTTAGATCATTTTTAAAAGTGCTTTCTGTGTGTTTGACAAAAATGTTTTGAAAAGGAATTTCGCTTTGACTTTGTAATGATTCATGTAGGAATGTATACAAAGTGTTCGGAAATGTTTCGTTTTGAAAAGTGTTTGAACTTTGACAAAAGTGTGTGGTGTGAAAAGTATTTTGATAGAGCAAGCAACTAAAAGTCTTAGTACCTACTCAGAATGGTCGTTTTCGTGTTGTTTTACGTTCCTTTAGAATAGTGTTATCCATACCATTAGTTGGTAGGTAACCCTATTCGTTGGATGTAAAAGGGACGTTCAAAGGGACATCGTATGGTCATAGAAGGCAACTTGTAGGAATATCCTAGCACATTCGAAGGGACGATCATCACTTTTCGTAGGCAACAATCAAGGATCGAGATCACATATTCGTAGGCGACATCGTGGGTCTATGATCTTTGTGTCGAAGGGACTATGATGATTTATTTTGAAGGCAACGGTGCTAGGATACCTCTGCGTTCGAGGGACTTGACCATTTATATTCGTAAGGCAACGAGAGAGAATTACCCTAAGGGGTGCATCTGTGAAAAGAGTGTGTCAATTCAATTATGTTATCTTGAAATTATAGTGATCTATGTCCAATTTTTATCTTGCTATACACGCCTAATTACTAACAGTTTATAGGGTGCGAAAAATAAATTCCGGAAAGTAAAGTGCGGAAAGGTAAATCCTACGCTATTACATGGCTTTGGGGAAGATACATAATAAGAGTGCGGAAAATAAAAGTCCTAGCTAAACTATTACATCCCATAAGCAGTTACATAATTGAAAAGAAAAGCAAGAAAATCGTCTGAAACGTTACAACCTGTGAACAGATACATAATCGGAAAATACGAGAAAATTGCATAAAAAGATAAATGTTAGTAGAAACATGATTTTTGAATGAGGAAAAAGTTTTTATGTTAATAATGACATTAATATGATAAGATAATATTTTGGTAATTTTCTGAATCGATTTGATAATTTAAATGCAATTAAAAGTCAAATTAATGATTAATTAGCAATTAAATAAAATATGCATGCAAAAATATTAATTTTAATATTAAAAATTAAATAAGTATTTTTCTGATAATAATGCAAAAAATAAATATTTTTGGAGTTTTTTAGATGCATGATAAAAATATTTAAAGATAAATTAAATTAGATAGAAAATATTAAGAAAAATAGAAAAGTGAAGAGTTAGTTTTGTAAAGTTGCAAAAAGGAAAGGTCTTGCCAGGATTCGAACTGGAGACCTCTGAGAGAATCTACACGCTTGCTTGCCTTTACCATTGAGCCAACGCATGTTTTGTGTTTGGAAATTGCAAAGGATTGTTTATAAGCGAATACGTGTCCTAAATATGTTTCAAAACACAGTCAACACGCGTGGACCCCAGCTGGAACGGTTGGACGAATCAGATCGCTTGCTTTTGCCACGCCAGCCCCTACCGGAGTCTTCCAGTCAACGACGCCGGAGCCCTAGCTCCGGTCGTCTTCTCCGATCGAACAAAAGCTCAAACCTACAAAATAAGAGAAATAAATGGCAAAGGGATACCCTACCCCCCTAATTCGATGGCTGCGAGTTCGATGGTGCCATCATTTTGGCTTGAAAACGGCTGTATAATGAGTTTCAAAGAAGAGAACGTAAACTGCCATAACAATGGCAATTTGGATTCCGGTTGACATGGGCTTCATGTAATCACCCAGACCTGCTCTATGATACCCCAGGAACTCATAATAATGGTTAGTTTCAGACAAAACACGATAGAAATTAGAAAATGAATTCAAGAAATATATGCATATGCATGTTCATGTATGGCTCGATTCAAGCAGCTTTGGCCATAGTTCTTGGTGTATACTTACTTAAGCTTACCCTGGGAACACAATGAAACGATTGAGAGAGGTTGAAAGTGGTTGGAGCAAGAATTCGAATTTTCACAACTTTGGAAAAATTTTGAGAAAAATAAGGGTTGTTGTAAGGCTAGGGTTTCGTCCCTTGTGCTGTGCCATGAGTTGAGTATTTATAGAGTGTAATGTAGAAGAAAAAAAAAGGAAAAAAGATATGCCAATCAATGCAAAAAAATTTCTCTTTCAAATAAAATAAAATCTTTGAAAATTTTATTTCCCCTTCCATGTGAGAGCTAGCACGAAATTGGCAAGTGGTATGGGCTATCTTGGTCCTCAAGTTTGATAAAAATCCAATCCATTTGAAGTTACACCTTGTTTTCATATTTTATTTAATTTAAATTTGAATTAAATGCTTTTAAATTCAAAAATAAATCAAAAAAATAGAATGTGGTCATGGCAAGGCATCAATAGGTCACAAATAATATTATGATCAAGTTTGGATCATAAAATTATAGGCCCATTTGGAAAAAATTTGATTTTGACAAATATCTCTCTTTGTGCAATTCTTCAAAAATGCCCAACTTGTGTAAGGTGTATTTTGCTCAATTTTCCACATTTTTGAATGTTCATGGACTTTTTAGAAAGATCTAAGTGTCCTCTAAGCAACCGCTTTGGTTTCATATCAATTGGAGTTACCATGCTCAATAAATCTTCATTACAAAAAGTTGACTTTTTGTTGACTTTGAAAATGACCTGTAATGTTTTGATCCATATCTTCAAAATGAAGCACTTTTTGAACATTCTTGTGAGACATGAAGTTGTAGGGAATTGAATTTCCTTCAAAATGAGAGGTGGTGGAAATTTTTTTGATAAAGTATGAAGAAGTTATGATCAGTCAAAGTTCAGTTGACTTTTCAATAGAAAACCCTAATTTGGAAAGTTTGACTTTTGAGCAAATCTTGAGTTTTCTTGATGAATCATGATCAACCCTTGATCAAATGATGAATGTAACTTCAAAATGAGGATGTTGATTAAAATTCAGAAAGTTTGACTGTATGTTGACCACAGTTGACTTTTTGTCCAATACAATTGATTTTCAACCATCTGAGCAATTGTCTGAGGAAATTTGACCTGTGAGGCTTGAATCTTGTCATGGAGATCCTTTGAAGCATGTGAGGAGGAAAGATGATTATTGGAGGTGTTGAAAACCCATCTTGATCTGAGAATTGCTAAACCCTAGTTTGGGTTGATTTGTCTAGGAGAGGGTTTGTCTGATCAACCCTTGAGGAATCCTTGAGTATGGATGTGGGAGATGTCTTGAGGAGCAGGAGGGCAAATTTTGGGGTATGACAACCGGCCATCAGTTTACACTTGAGGGAGTCGGCTGCTCCAATAAGTGCCATCGTGTTGTTAACTGAAATGATATGTTCCTGAGGATCGGACTTCCCATCGTACGTGGCCAAGACGGGGGGTTTAAAGTTCTCAGGAACAACATCATCCCAAATTTCCTGGGACAAAGGTTGTGGTTCCAGGACCTCTGCTTCCTGTTCCTCTGTCTCATCTAAACTCCTCTGTTGAAGAGCTTGGACGCTATCCTGTAGAGTGTCGTTATGCTGGCGCAGGTCATCGATCATGGCCAGCAACTGAGTCAGATCCGGAGGAACAGTTGGCGAAGTTTGGGACATTGTGTTAGTACACTTTTTTGTATGTGGTGGCCTGGGATTAATTTCACCGAGGCCCCACGGTGGGCGCCAAATGTTCTTGCAGGAAAAACCTCTTTGTTGATATTTTAGGGATTTGGAAGCTCAAGCGTAGTAACTAGAGTTCCAAGCTGATGATCGTCTTGCTTATTCCGCTGGAGGGAGCCCTATTTATATCAATGATCCATGGGACCCTTTTCACCTTCCTGCAACTGCCGTAGCGCATTAATTCTGGCTTGGAGATGAATGGATTAACCGTTTTCTGGCCATGATGACCTACTTTGTAACTCCTCATTATGACTCCATGCGCTTATCACTCCTCCAATCCGTAACGCCCATTTCCACTGGAACCTCCGACCTGGACTCCCATCCCGACCCCAGGAACCATGTCGGACACGAGTCTTACCTCTTGATCCGAGATCCTTCTCGGATGCCTGCAACTCCTCCCCTCCGGCCATACATCTCGGTTAGGTATTTATGTATGATCAATATATATATATATATATATATATATATATATATATATATTACATTTTGGAATTTTATTTTTGTCGAGATATTAAAATCGGAAATGCATGAATAATTTTAACTAGAGACCAGGTTGTTGCTCGTGTCATGGTCGTGCAAGACACTAGAAAATCTCTCACTGGTAGAGGACGGACTTAGGAGCACAGAGTCGGGCCTATATATTTATTTCTCATGACCACGCCTGATATCCAAGAAGACAACCCAATGACGTATCCCTAATTTGATTGCTTGTCTTATTTCAATTAAAAGTTATTGCATTGTACTTGATCATAGTTGTTTTCTCTGATGCATGTCAGATTATCTGATCCCAAAAAAGATCAAAGGAACCAATTTTGGTTTTTTATTCTAAAAATTAGATTTTTCTTTTATATAATGATAATATAAAGAAAATTATTATTCAAAATAATAAGTTTTTTTATACTTTTATTCATTTATTTTTCTTTAATTGACATATATTTTTTCTTCTTTTAATAAAAATGAGTTGATGTAAATTTATTTATTAATATTTTATTATTTTTGAAATCATTTTCAAATTATATTTTTAATTTTTTTATCATCTCCACTGGAATTAGCGCGACGGAAAGAATGTCATTTTACCGTCTCTATGTCTATGGGCTTGATTTTGACTGGTTTAAAAACGTTAAGAGCGGAAAGTAAACTATATGAACAAAAAAATAAATGCATTCTTTGGAGAGGAGAGAACTCGTCCTGGTTTGAATTTCATCTACCCTATCAAATATTTAAATCTACTGATTAATTGTACGCAATCTAACTCAGTCGTCAATATTATTACGTATCGCTCACAACAAAGGTTATGTATAACACGGAGTTGAGAGAACAACTGTATTGTCTTGGAGGTGATGTCTCACGCAACTCAATAACACAGAGATATTAGAAACAAATACTAACAATGATTATTAGATTTAAATATATCTCTAGAATCTATAACATAATTGATGTTCATCTTAAATTCGGATTCGAATAGTATATGTCGATAGCAACTCAAATCCAACATAAAACATGCAATCATTGGTATTGATTTGTAAAGTAGAGAGTATACAACACCGTGATCAATAAATATACACAAAATTAAGATAAACTTACATATAAATTCCAACAAATAAATAACACATAGAGAAGAAGAGAAGAGAACCAAACATCTATCACTGTGTAAATCGCGATTGATGAGAAATCTAACTTTCAATCATCAAGATGCAAGCTCCATTGTTGTTTTCTAAGCTCTAACATCAAAGAATGAAGTTGATGGAGTTGGGAGCAAAAAATACACAAACAATCACCTAAATATCTGAATGAATCTATTTATAGAAAAACATAATCTCACAGACTGCGCTTAGCCCACAAAATTGCGCTAACCGAACTCTCACTAATTACTCTTAAACAACCTTAAAATATGTTAAGCGCCCTCAGAGCGCGGTCACCTATACCTGGGACACTTATTTCTATCCAAAATTGGATCTTGAAGCTTTGAATTTGCGTCTTATTGATTTATGCTCTTACCATGTGATCATACATAAAATATATTATCCGGGCTAGGAGCGATAAATAGAGACCGAGATGGATCTACTAGCTGATAACCGAGAAGCACCTCGGCGATACCCCAAGGTCGGAGTCGAGTACTTAGGCCGGACGCGCTATGTAATGCCCTGAATTTAATTAATTATTTAATTAAATTTTATTAGGATTTAATATTGGATTATTAAATTAAAGTTGGATTTTATTTGGTTTGTTGAAGAATTAATTTAATTAAGTGTATTATCTTAAGTTGCAAGACTAGGATTTATAGTGTACCATCCATTAATTATTAAAATAAACCAAGGCACTTAGTAGTAGGTAAGTGTGTGGTTGTGGTGAAGTTGGATTTTTTATATTAAAACAAGTGCATGTAGTAGGTAGTGTGTGTTAGTTGTTTTGTATTATAAAAGGAGAGGAAGAAAGATAGAAATAGATTTTGAGAGAGAAAGGAAAGTAGAACACCATGTACAGTAGCAAGAGAGAAGAAAGAAGAGGAAAAATTGGGAATAAGGGTTTGCTAGAAGTTGAGGAGAAAAGTTCAAATTGCAGTCTGAGAGTGGTTGTTTCCGATCAAGTTTTTCGAGCTCTCTCCAATCCAAAGGTAAGGGGTGGGGTTTGATTTATATAATCATTTGTATGATGATTTTTATGTGGGATTTAGGGTGTATAAATTCACTGTAGATACGATGTTTTATGATGAAATTGATTGATCAATATTGAAAATATTGTTGTTTGTTAGTTGTTGTTGTTTCTAGTACTGTGTTGGTGTGATTATGTGTGTAGTTATATTGGTAGATAGAAGTTGTATCTTTGGAAAATAAGTTGATTATGGGTTGAACTGTTAGAACACATAGTGTTGGAAAAATAAGGAAATGATGAAGGAGATGAAGTTGTAAGGGGATGGTTTAGGTAGTTATTTTGGCATTACTTCTAGGAACCTTTTAAGTACAATGAATACATGTGGTCTGTAGCAAACAAATAGCCATAGCAGACTAGTTTTAATGAGTATAGTGATGGTCTAGAACTTCTGATGGTGCAGAAGTTCTGTTGGACAGATGTTCTGATGGTGCAAAACTTCTGATGGTGCACAAGTTCTGTTGGGCAGAAGTTTTGATGGTGTAGAACATCTGATGGTCCAGAACTTCAGATGGTGCAAAAGTTCTGTTGGGCAGAACTTTTGATGGTGCAGAACTTCTGATGGTCTAGAACTTCTGATGGTGCAGAAGTTCTGTTGGGAAAAGGTTCTGATGGTGCAGAACTTCTGATCGTCCAGAACTTCTGATGGTGCAGAAGTTCTGTTGGGCGAGGTTTTGATGGTGCATAACTTCTGATGGTCTAGAACTTCTGATGGTTTAGAAGTTCTGTTGGACAGAAGTTTTGATGGTGTAGAACTATTGATGGTCCAGGACTTCTGATGGTGCAGAAATTCTTTTGGGCAGAGGTTCTGATGGTGCAGAATTTCTGATGGTCCAGAACTTCTGATGGTGCAAAAGTTTTGTTGGGAAGAAGTTCTGATGGTGCAGAACTTCTGATGGTCCAAAACTTCTTTTGGTGTAGAAGTTCTGTTGGGAAGAAGTTCTGATGGTGCAGAACTTCTGATGGTCCAGAACTTCTAATGGTGCAGAAGTTATGTTTGGTAGAAGTTCTGATGGTGCGTAACTGATGATCCGTAACTTCGATGGTGCGTTCATGGCGTAAGTTCGATGGTGCGAACTCGATGGTCCATAACTTCTATAGGTGTAGAAGTTATGATGGGCAGAAGTTCTGATGGTGCAGAACTTCTGATGGTCAAAAACTTCTGATGGTGCAAAAGTTCTAATGGGGCAGAATTTCTGATGGTGCAGAACTTCAAATAGTCATGAAGTAGAAACTTCTAGAACAGGCTATGAGTCGACGCATGGAGAAGGAGTGCGCCTTCCCGAGCGCTGCTAGACTATAATTTCTCACTCATGAGCCGACCTAAGGACCCATGAGTCGACTTATGCAAGCTATTTTGAGGAAATTGCCTATTTTTGGATGTTCATCACTTTCACCGATTTGTAGCATGACTTTGTTGATGATGATTTGCATAATGCAAAATGTGATGATGTTAATGATGATGTTTTACCTTCGGTGATTAGTAAATGATATGACGAGTATATTTTGGTGAATATTAATCCGTAACCGAAATTAATTAAATTATGAATATTGTTGATATGCTTCTTTTAATTGAATGCATGATTTTGAAGATTGATGAATTGTTATTGGTGATTTGCATAATGCAAAATATGGTGTTGTTGATCGTTTTACCTTGGAGTTTGGTAAACGAAGCGTTGAAGGCCTAAGCCTAAATGATGAGTTGATGTTATTGTTGACCGTTTTACCTTGGTGTTTGGGAAACGAAACATTGAGGGCTTATGCCTAAATGATGAGTTAATGTTGTTGTTGATTGTTGTTGTTATTGTGTATGTCAGTCGTGTCCATTGAGTCACATATGTCAGCATAAGCGATGGGGGCTTTAGCCTCAGCCTTAATGGAAACTTGTTGATAGCAATGGGGGTTGTAGCCTCGACCTTAATGTAAATTAGTTGATAGCCATAATGGCAATGATGATTGTTCTTGCAGGAAAAACCTAATTAAAGATATTTTAGGGATTTGGAAGCTCAAGTGTCGTAACTCAAGTTCCAAGCTTATGATTGTCTTGCTTATCCCGCTGGCGGGAGCCCTATTTATACCATTCCTTCCATGAAGCTGTTTCTTCCCTTTCATAACTGCCTCAGCGCATTTACCATGGCTTTGAAGGCAGGAAGCTAGCTGTTACAGCTTGTGATCATTCACTTAGTAACATCTCATAAAGACTCTAGGAACTCTTCATCTCCATAACGTCTATTCAATCCTCATACTGAAATAACCATCGAGTTGTACCTCGGATCCAGGACGACCTCATGCCCTTCCCCGAGATCCATGTCGGATGAGAACCTCATCCTTGAGTCCGAGACATATCTCGGATCCCTCCAATCTTCCCTCCAGACATCCATCTCGGCTGAGGATTTTATGCATGATCAATGATGGCCTCTAATTATGGGCATTAGCGATGGGGGTTGTATCCTCGGGTACCACATGCATAAACATTGTCGAGTCGTATTCTGTTGTTTGTGTCGTCGTTGTGGTTTATGTTGTTCAAGTTGTTGAGTTGTTTGGTGATGCATTAATTGTTGTTGATTTCGTGATGATGTTAATGACGATGTTTGGTAAATAAAATGACGAGGGCTTATGCTATTTTGATGATTATGACAATGTTGATGTGTTGTTGTGTGTATGTGTTGTATTATGATGATTGTGATTAGTTGTGATGATTTATGTGGTGATGATAAAAGTTATTATAATGGGTGTTATTTAATATGTTATTTTGTTGATTGTTATGTTGTAGTTGGTTGAAGCAGTGAACCTTGTACGATTCTAGATCTAATATATTAGTTATCATAATTTTGCTTATATTTTTCAATATCTCACCCTTTCTATTTGTTCGACGTTGCCTTTAAATTGGTAACGTGCAGGTATCCAAGAATGAAGAATTAACCGTTGTTAGCTCAAGTTGGTGTCTTGCTCTGATACATAGCACTCGGGGGGACGTTTAGTCTATGTTGTTTATATTGTTGATTCTTGTTGATGTTAGTAATTGTTGAATCTTAACTGATGTTGTGAAATAAAATTTGTTCAGTATTTTAGAAGTTGAACATGATGTTTCTAGTTATTTTGAGTGAGTAAAGATGACCAGTTGTTTTAAGTTTTATGACTTATGATTTTCCGCTGCGAAATAAATAAAAGGTTGTTTTGTTTTAAAAGCCGAAGCAAGTGTTATGTGATCTCCTATTAATAAAGGTGTTATGTATATGTTATGTTTTTGTTGTTAAAGATTTTGGTTGTTTAGCAAGTTAGAATGCCTTGGAAAAGAATGATTGTTATGAGATAGAATTTAGTAAGTTGATGTTTAAGTAGACCATGTTGTAGAACTATTGAGTTGATTTTAAAAGTTGTAGAAGTTGTTGGAGTTGTTGGGATCTTTGAATCATGGGTGCAAGTTGGAAAAAGAATACTGTTTATGTTATTGACGACGGTTTATTCTCCATTATGGTTGTCGGATACCTATTGACAAATTGAGGAACTAATCATCCTTAATCTCTTGTTAATAGTAGACAGAATCGTATTGGATGGTATGGAATTGTCTTGCTATCTTAATGGTGTGTAAAGCGATGGGTTTTGCATCCATGCGATGTTGTATAAGTCAAGTAAGGGCAAGTGAAGGTTGTTGCTATGTTTTAAGATGTTGTTTCAAGGTATTGCCAAAATGGTTGGCATGTTAGTAAGGATTTTATTGCAAGAGTGTTGTAGGATTGAGATATAAGTATATTAGATTTAAACCATGGTTGGGTTATTTTTTAATCGAAAGATTAGATGTGAATGTGGTGTTAAGGATGGTTGTGCCGGATAGAATTTTGAGGACGAAAATATCCTAAGTGGGGGAGAGTTGTAACGCCCTAAATTTAATTAATTATTAAATTAAATTTTATTACGATTTAAGATTGGATTATTAAATTAAAGTTGGATTTTATTTGGTTAGTTGAAGAATTAATTTAATTAAGTGTATTATCTTAAGTTGCAAGACTAGGATTTATAGTGTACCATCCATTAATTATTAAAATAAACCAAGGCACTTAGTAGTAGGTAAGTGTGTGGTTGTGGTGAAGTTGGACTTTTTATATTAAAACAAGTGCATGTAGTAGGTAGTGTGTGTTAGTTGTTTTGTATTATAAAAGGAGAGGAAGAAAGATAGAAACAAATTTTGAGAGAGAAAGGAAAGTAGAACACCACGTACAGTAGCAAGAGAGATGAAAGAAGAGGAAAAATTGGGAATAAGGGTTTGCTAGAAGTTGAGGAGAAAAGCTCAAATTGCAGTCCGAGAGTGGTTGTTTCCGATCAAGTTTTTTGAGCTTTCTCCAATCCAAAGGTAAGGGGTGGGGTTCGATGTATATAATCATTTGTATGATGATTTTTATGTGGGATTTAGGGTGTATAAATTCATTGTAGATACAATGTTTTATGATGAAATTGATAGATCAATATTGAAAATATTGTTGTCTGTTAATTGTTGTTGTTGCTAGTATTGTGTTGGTGTGATTATGTGTAGTTATATTGGTAGATAGAATTGTATTTTTGGAAAATAAGTTGATTCTGGGTTGAACTATTAGAACACACAGTGTTGGAAAAATAAGGAAATGATGAAGGAGATGAAGTTGTAAGGGGGAAATTCAGGTAGATGTTTTGGCATTACTTCTAGGAACCTTTTAAGTACAACGAATACATGTGGTCTGTAGCAAACAAATAGCCATAGCAGACTAGTTTTGTTGAGTATAGTGATGGTCCAGAACTTCTGATGGGGCAGAAGTTCTGTTGGTAGAAGTTTTGATGGTGCAGAACTTTTGATGGGGAAAACGCGGGCGTGTTCGATGGTGCGTAACTTCGATGGTCCGTAACTTCGATGGTGCGAAGTTTTGCCGCGTAATTTCGATGGTGCGTAACTTTTGATGGTCCAAAACTTCTGATGGTGCGTAAGTTCTGGGCGAGGTTCTCGATGGTCCGAACTTCGATGGTTCGAAGTTTTGGGCGTAAGTTCGATGGTGCGTGTTCGATGGTCCGTAACTTCGATGGTGCGTGTTCATTGGGCGTAAGTTCGATGGTGCGTAACTTCGCTCGAAGTTCGATGGTGCGTAACTTCGATGGTCCGTAACTTCGATGGTGAATAAGTTACTGGGAAGAGGTTCGATGGTGCGTAACTTTGATAGTCCGTAACTTCCGGTGCGCAGGTTCATTGGGCAAAAGTTTTGATGGTGCAGATCTTCTAATGGTCCAGAACTTCTGATGGTGCAGAAGTTCTATTAGGCAGAAGTTCTGATGGTCTAGAACTTCTGATGGTGAAAACGTTCTGTTGGGAAGAGGTTTTGATGGTGTAGAACTTCTGATGGTCCGTAACTTTGGTGCGTGTTCGCTGGCGAAGTTCGATGGGGCGTAACTTCGATGGTCTAGAACTTTTGATGGTGTAGAAGTTCTAATGGGGAAGAAGTTTTGATGGTGCAGAAGTTCTAATGGGGCAGAAGTTGAAACTTCTGGAACAGGCTATTAGTCGACGCATGGAGAAGGCGTGCGCCTTCCCGAGCGCTGCCATACTATAATTTCTCACTTATGAGCCGACCTAAGGACCCATGAGTCGGCTCATGCGGGTTGTTTTGAGGAAATTGCTTATTTTTGGATGTTTCTCACTTTCACCAGTTTGAAGCATGATTTTGTTGATGATAATTAGCATAATGCAAAATGTGATGATGTTAATGATGATGTTTTACCTTCGATGTTTAGTAAATGATATGACGAGTATATTTTTGTGAATATTAATCCGTAACCGAAATTAATTAAATTATGAATATTGTTGACATGCTTCTTTTAATTGAACGCATGGTTTTGAAGATTGATGAATTGTTGTTGGTGATTTGCATAATGCAAAATATGTTATTGTTGATCGTTTTACCTTGGAGTTTGGTAAATGAAATGTTGAGGCTCTATGCCTAAATGATGAGTTGTTGTTATTGTTGATCGTTTTACCTTGGAGTTTGGTAAACGAAACGTTGAGGTCTTATGCCTAAATGATGAGTTAATGTTGTTTTTGATTGTTTTTGTTGTTGTGTTTGTGAGTCGTGTCCTTTGAGTCACATATGTCAGCATAAGTGATTGGGGTTGTTGCCTCGGCCTTAATGGCAACTTGTTGATTGTGATGGGGGTTGTAGCCTCGACCTTAATGGAAATTTTTTGATAGCCATAATGGCAATGATGATGGCCTCTAATTACGGGCATTAGCGATGGGGGCTGTAGCCTCGGGTACCACATGCATAAACATTGTCGAGTCGCATTCTGTTGTTTGTGTCGTCGTTGTGGTTTATGTTGTTCAAGTTGTTGAGTCGTTTGGTGATGCATTAATTGTTGTTGATTCCGTGATGATGTTAATGACGATGTTTTACCTCCGATGTTTGGTAAATAAAATGACGAGGGCTTATGCCATTTTGATGATTGTGACAATGTTGATGTGTTGTGTGTATGTGTTGTATTATGATGATTGTGATGAGTTGTGATGATTTATATGGCGATGATAAAAGTTATTATAATGAGTGTTATTTAATATCTTGTTTTGTTGATTGTTATGTTGTAGTTGGTTGAAGCAATGAACATTGTATGATTCTAGATCAAATGTATTAGTTATCATACTTTTGCTTATATTTTTTGATATCTCACCCTTTCTATTTGTTCGTCGTTTCCTTTATATTGGTAACATGCAGGTATCCAAGAATGAAGGATTAGCCGTTGTTAGATCAAGTTGGTGTCTTGCTCTGATACATAGCACTCGGGGGGACGTTTAGTCTATGTTGTTTATATTGTTGATTCTTGTTGTGCTTAGTAATTTTTGAATCTTAAATGATGTTGTGAAATAAAAGTTGTTCAGTATTTTAGAAGTTGAACATGATGTTTATAGTTATTTTGAGTGAGTAAAGATGACCAGTTGTTTTAAGTTGTATGACTCATGATTTTCCGTTGCGTAATAAATAAAAGGTTGTTTTGTTTTAAAAGATGAAGCAAGTGTTATGTGACTCCTATTAATAAAGGTGTTATGTATCTGTTATGTTTTTGTTGTTAAAGATGATAGTGTGGCATCCCAGGTGTCGTATGAAAAATTAAAAATACTCTGATTTTCTTTATACTTTCCGGGTAGAATTTGTGGTGTTATAGCTAGACGTATATCCGCGGCCTAAATGTGTTGGCCGGGTAGTACTAGACCGGGGTGCTTTCTGTTACAGAACCTATTAGAGAGCGGTTATATATGTTAAGTTACTCATGGGTCGGTTACGGACATTACAAGTCATTAGTAATCGATTACAAGTATTAATAGACGGTGACGTCATCATGAATCAGGGTGATGGCCATACTATATAAGAGGCCTTAGGGCCATGAAAAGGGGAAGATCGAAGATCCCTCTTCCACTCTCTCGTTTTCCTCTCTCAACTACATGCTCAAGAGAGGTCTCTTACACCATACTTAAGGGATCCCGACTGTGAGGTAAGCTAGACTCGTAGCTTGGAGGCCAAGTCATCCCACTTGAGCCACCGAAACCCTTAAGATCATATATATAATATTCCTGCAAAAACATTTGACGCCCACCGTGGCACTGATAAAACTAACCCGGTCCTCAAGTTCAATCATCGCCATCACTATGAAACACTCATGAAAAGGATTCATATGATCTTTCGTCGTTCAATTCAAGACTCAAAGAACTGTTATGGCATGTGAAGGAAATTAAGTAAAGAGGAGTTAGATCTTGCTAATTCCATTACAACCTTTTCACGTCAAAAAGAAAGAAGGAAAGTTGCCACATGAGGAGAATGGTTTGTGTGCCACGAGGCCACAGCTGCTGCTGCCAGGAGAACCTTCTCAAGGCCACGCAAAAAAAAACAAAGAAAGCGTCACTAACTCAAACTCTTAAAGTCCATAGTGTCCATCAACGCTATTGGTAATAAATTGTGGTTAAGTCAGTGACAATCCTTCGATGCCATGCGCACTCCATTACGAGAATCTATCTTTATGACCATCAGTCTAATCACTGTTGGCTATGATATCTTAGCCTCTGGAGATGACGATCTCAGATCGATGAAGAATCCCAGCGAATGGAGGCTGAAAGACTCATTCCACCGGCTTGTATCTTATGCGAACCTAAAAACGACACTATCTTCGTCATCGTCAGAACGAAAAAGCTACTCACTCCAATTGGGTATTATCCCATCGTCGTCCTCTCAGCATCACTGATGGCTATCAATAGTAGGGATAAGACGAGGTGATTCTGGGTAGCACAATAAGGATTGTTAGAAAGTTCTGATACCGATGTCTAGGTTGCACCCCAGATGCTTGATGAAAAGCATGAATTGTTGCATGCTTGTCCGATGCGAAGCGCCAACAGGGATTCAATGTGAATTCATAATTCCTGATGCAACAACATACTTTCAAAGATAAGTTATTTTTACACATTCTACTGATCGGTCAGGCTTAACGATAGTATGTATATAGTAATAATGGTTACAATTATCACGAATGTTATGATTTGTGAATTGATTATCATTTACAGCAAATTAATTTATTTATATCATAACATTTAATCGCCTGGTTGATAACTGCTGGCAAATTTGTTTCACAAAGGTTGAGTTTGTAATAGGATTGAATGTGGAAAAACATGATGCAGTAAGGAACGAATGTGGAGAAGAAGCCTACACTTTCACGGAAAGCTATGAAGGCAAAGTAAACCATACACCGACGTCACAAAGGAAAGTGCAGAGGCAAGCCTGTGTGGTGTCAATTTAGAAGGGTCATTGCTCAGCAACAGCGGCACCGTCTCCAAGAACACAGCGGAGACACCTCCATTAAAAGATAAGCGGTAATTATAGTGTTTATTCTAAGAATGTTATTTCTAAAATCAGTGATTGATATCGCCCGGATAATTGATTTGATCCGATACCCATGGCTCAGTTATAAAAGTTGTTTTTATGCCCAGTTAATTGACCAAATTATTAAAGGGATGGTGAAGCTTAAACAAGACAGTGGGTCTGTATCGGTTGAAGAACTGTCTGTTTAACCAAAATCTCCAAGTTTGAGCGGTCTCCGTATTTGGAACCCCATGAAAATTGAGGTTATGCCACGTCGACGGATCGTCATAGCAACGGGTATGTAGGATCCAGTCACCAGGGAGTCACAGCGGATGAGGTAAAGGGTTGTCGGAATGATTCTAGGTGGATATGATCGCAATGTCTAAAGGAAAACCCGCCTTGTACAACAATTCCTCAAACATGCTCAGAGACATGTAGTAATGAAGAAACAAGGATGACCGGGATACTATTGGGCTAACATATCCAGGAGATAACCATCATCGGTCCAAATGTGATCGTCAGAGAACCGATGTGCTGGAACGCCATTCTGATTGGCGTACAAAGTCGAAATCCCAAGGATCATAACACCAAATCCGCACCACCTCTGCCGTTGGCAAAAAGATAAGTCACAAACTCATTATGTTGCCATTCTGTTGCTTAAACGTCTACAATATTTCTTACACGTTTCTCTGATTAGGTGTAATGACAATTTCTATTTTCTATTAAGGCCAGAGTGAATCCCGATTTCAGTTAAACTTTTGGAAGTAGTTGCATAAGGAGACTTCTTCAATGTGGTTGTAGTTGAAGTAGATGCAAAAGTAGTCTACAAAAACAAGAGGACCACACCATCAATATGAGCATAAAAAGGCTGTAGATTATATTCAGCCGGATGTTACATTCGTCGGTTCTTATTGAGATATCATCGAGGGCGCATCACGATTCTCAGATATCAGCAGCGAGAATGAGTCATGAATTCGAAGATGCCGGATTTATAGTCATATCCAAGTTAGGATCCAGGAAGGCTCGGTATCAAAGAGATATGTTATCACCCTCGCTAAAGACTCTAGTCCTACTCAGACGTCCTTACAACGAGACTGTGATCCAACAAAAGTAGTGCACGCGGTACTAAAAGGAAACCCAGATAAACACAAGAAGACATAATTGACGCAAAGATGTATAGTTACAAATTTATACTTCAAGATTGTGTAAAATACCATTGTATAAGGCGGGCTAAATGTCTATGCCAGCTGTAAAAAGTTCCAGTAACATCTAAAAATAAAGGTGTAGTCTTACTCGCCTGTGTGGGCAAAAAGAGGCACCTTAAAAACAATTCTAGTTTGTAAAGATCAATAGGTTGTATCAGGCTCCCTTCCTTGGAATCCACCTTTTGGTGATCCTACTCAGGAACAACCCGGTGTTTTGCCAAAATACGGCTTAAAGCCTTGGTTCAAGATACTTTGCTTGGATCAGTGTCAGGCACAACCCGACTTCTCACCAAAACCCGACTTAAAGCCTTTGTTCAAGGTACTTTGCATGGACCTATACAGGCACAACCACAACTCGACTTAAAACCTTGGTTCAAGATACTTTGCTCGGACCTATACAGGAACAACCACAAATCGACTTAAAGCCTTAGTTCAAGATAGTTTGCTTGGACCTATATTGGCACAACCACAACTCAGCTTAAAGCCTTGGTTCAAGATACTGTGCTTGGATCAGTGACAGACACAGTCCGACGTTTTGCCACAACTCGGCTCAAAGCCTTGGTTCAAGATACTTTTCTTGGATCAGTGTTAGGAACAACCCGGCGTTTCACCATAACTCGGCTCAAAGCCTTGGTTCAAGATACTTTTCTTGGATCAGTGTCAGGCACAACCCGGCGTTTCGCCACAACTCGGCTCAAAGCCTTGGTTCAAGATACTTTGCTTGGATCAGTGTCAGGCACAGGCCGACGTTTCGCCACAACTCGTCTCAAAGCCTTGGTTCAAGATACTTTGCTTGGATCAGTGTCAGGCACAACCCGACATTTCGCCATAACTCGGCTTAAAGCCTTGGTTCAAGATACTTTGCTTCGACCAGTGACAGGTACAACCCGACATTTTGCCACAACTCGGCTCAAAGCCTTGGTTCAAGACACTTTGCTTGGACCAGTGTCAGGCATAGTCCAGCGTTTCGCCACAACTCGGCTTAAAGCCTTGATTCAAGATACTTTGCTTGAATCAGTGTGTAACACGGTGGGAGAACTGACTTTGTTTGTTTTGCGTTTGATCGCAAATGTTGCGGATAGCAAGAGTCGCCACCAACTTTTCTTTTATCCAATTAAGGGAAGACGAAAAGAACAGGAAAAGACCTTCGTTAGATTCTGAGTAAGGGAGTTGGTTATGAAAAGGGAAGGTGTTAGCATCTTTTCCATCCGTAGTTATCTACGGGCTCTTAATTGCTTTAGCTCACTTTATGACTTGCTTTTTTTTTGTGTGTGTTTGAAAAGATTTTGAAAAATTTATTTCGCTATGACTTCGTAATGATTCACGCTGGAATGTATACGAAGTGTTTGAAAATGTTTGGGTTTTGAAAAGGACTTTGTAATGATTCACGCTGGAATGTATACAAAGTGTTTTGAAAATGTTTTTGAAAGTGTGAGGTGTAAAGAGTATTTTAATTGAGCAAGCAAAAGAGACTTATTTTACCCACTCAGAACGGTCGTTTCCGTGTTATTTTGCTTTCCTTTAGAATAACGCTATCCATTCCATTAGTTGGCAGGTAACCCTATTCGTTGGATGTAAAGGGACATTCGAAGGGACATCAGATGGTCATAGAGGGCAACTTGTAGGAGTATCCTAGCACATTCGTAGGGACGATCATCACTTTTCGTAGGCAACAATCGAGAGACTAGATCATGTATTAGCTTAGGCAACATTGAGGGACTATGATCTTTTAAGTCGAAGGGACTATGATGATATTTCGTAGGCAACCGTGCTAAGATACACCCACGTTCAATTGACTTGACCATTTATAAGGCAACGAGAGAGAATACCATAGGGGGTGCATGTGTGAGAAGAGTGTATCGTTTTCAGATATTTATCTTGCAATTAGTGATCTATGTTGATTTTGTCTTGCCATACACGCCTAATTACTAGCAATTTAATAGGTACAGTAAATAAATTGCGAAAATATAAAGGGTCCTACGCTATTACATGGCTTGGGGGCAGATACATAATAGGAGGTGCGGAAAGTAAAGCGCAGAAAGTAAAATCCTACGCTATTACATGATAAAAAATTTGCAACCTATACATCCTTTCTAGAATTTAAAATGCAAGAGAAAATAAATAGCAGAAAAGATAACTAGTCCTAATATTTTTGGTATTTTTTGAAATTGGAGTTTATGTGAAAAAAACAACCTAGATCTAGTTGATTTTAATTAATTAATTAAAAAAGAATGATTAGTGAATACTAACCTAAATTAATTAATTAAATTAGATAAAGGAAAATATTAATGAAAGTTATCTAATTAATCCTAAATTAATTAACCTAATTACTAATTAAATTAATTAATTAAAAAAGGGAAAATAAGCAAAATATAAAAAATAAAAAAAAATAAAGCAAAAGAGAGCTTCGGCGAGCTATCCCGTGTCGGAGCTTCTAGAGGTTCCGTTGAGGCACCCGTGTCGGAGCTTCGGGAGTTCTGTGGAAAGGGTCCGTGTCGGAGCTTCTAGAGACTCGATCCGCCCGTAAGCTAGAGCTTCGGGACTTCTTCAAGCAACTCGATTTTCAAAAATCATTTAAATTTCGAAAACAGTGAAATCGCCACCTAATTTTATTTGTTCCAAAAGGAACGGGAAAATATAGATAAAACCCCACAAGTGCGGATAAGGCGGTCTACGACCAAAAACATGGAATCGGGAGTTGGTTATGTAAGAGGAAGGTATTAACACCTCTTACATCCATCGTACTCGATGGGACACATTTAGTTCTAAGTGTTTGTGTGTGTGTTTATTGCTAAGTTATGAATAAAAAGGAGAAAAGGGTTTGTTTATTATTATTTTGAGTTTGGCACGGTTTCGAAACCGTGTGCCTACGTATTCCCTTGTGCAATGAGAAAGTCAAAACTCCGTAGTTCCTCTCAAAAATGTTTTAAATTAGTTGTATTGATTTTATAAGAAAAACCGTGCATTAGACATTTCAAATGCTTAAACTTGGACTTGTTTAGTTTGTTTGAAAAGCTTAAGTCCTCGTTCATATTTGAAATGACTATTGCACTCTATTTGTGAGAAAAGAGTTTTGATGGTCGCATATGAGCGGGAAAAAAGGAATTGAGTGAGTTGAATTATTTTTTAAGTGAGTGAAAAAATACCGAACAATAGGACTAACGTCTTACGATTCAAATACTAGAAACCCGAGGAGCTAATGCTCAGACGAGTCGTCTATCACCCAAAAAGGTTTTCTTGAGAAAGAGTGAGGTGAAACAAGTTTCACATTTTTTTAGAAGTCTTTAAGCAATTGGTTTAGCGTCCAACGACTTAAAGACTAAGAGTTTATTTGGGACAAGTTTTTAAACAATTGGCTTAGCGTCCAACGACTTAAAAACTTGGATTTTATTATGAAAAAGGTTTTTAAAATGCACTCGACGTTGGATCGATGTTTGTAAGTTAATTATGAAAGTGTTTTGGAACTCGATGCGCGAGGAAATGAGAAATGGAGTCGGGTTATGATTAATTAAGTATATGGACTTAATTAACCTCGTGAGGAAAGGTGCTCCTATCCCCAACTATGAGACCCTGGTGCATGGAAAATTGATATATAGACCAATGTTATTTTCGGGTTATGATTAACTAAAGCAACAAGGGCTTTAATTAACCTCGTGAGGATGGTCATGCCCATCCCTAACTATGAGACCCTTTAAGAAATTGGCTTATGAGCCAATCAAAGAAAGATCAGATTAATTTTAATGTTAGTTGTGTGCGAAGTGTACAATGGTGAATAAATACCGGATAAACAAATAAACAAACAATTATTACACAATACAATCGGAAATTTAAATAATTATTAGAATGTATTTTTTCTATTTGATAAGAAATCGACTAATAGTTTAATCGATAAATTATCAAATAAAAACTATCAGAACTAATTATTATTTAGTACATCGCACAAAAAATTAAATCATTTACATAAAAATAAAATAATTTAAAAGATGAGAGTTTAGAAATGGGCCTGATATCGTAGCGATCTGGGAGGTGCGAAAAGAAATCCATCTGATCTTGTGTGACTGGTCAGCAAAAATTCACAATGTGTCGGCATTTCTGATGCGTCTGATCTTCTTTTTCAAAACCACACTCCAAAGGCCATAATAGAACCGTATTCATCAAATATTAAAGCAAGAATTAAAATAAAAGAAGTCAGAAAAACGTGGTGACACTTGTCACCACCAGCCCAACCTAGCTTAGGATAAAATAAAAAAATAAAAAAACATTAATTGAAAAAACTAAAATCAGAAAAAATTAAGGTGGTGACACTTGTCACCACCAACCCAAAATAAAAAAAATCTTAAGTTAAAATAAAAAAACAAAAATGCTAATTAAAAAATTAAACAGAACGTAAACACGCCCACTCTCTCGATTCTTCTCTGCTCTCTCACAATCTCACGCGAAACCCACACATCTCTCTCTCGAGATCCTTACCCAGAACCTCTCATCCTCTCACTCTCTCCGACACTGCTCACGCCTCTGTGTTCTCTCATCTTTCGCCGCTGATACTAATGCTTGCATGTTTCTGTGTTTCTCGTTCTAGAGCGAACGGTGGCCGGAAATTGCCCTGGCGGTTCTCACGGAGATTTGGCTCCGATTCGAACTTTTTTTACATACTTGCGTTCATGTTCTTCTTCTGATTTTGATTTCGTTGCTTGATTTGGCAGGAACTTGACGATTTGGAATTGGCTGAAAGGGGGTGAACGAACCCTAGGGCTCCGATTTGGCCCCTTCCGGCGTTCTGGGTGAGATTATTCTGATTCAAACTTCTTTTCCTCTTTTCTTCTCTCTGTAATCAGAAATTTATGATTTATGAAAATAAATTTCTGAAGGGTTGTGTTTAGGAACATGATGAATACTTAGGGTTTATGATATTCTGTTTGCTTGTTTGTGAACAATGGCTTGTTGTTTGATTTTCGTGTTCTGTTGGGTTTCTCTTTTGGAACTTGTTGCCTCTGGTATTTGATGTTTTTGCTTCTAGTTTGGAGTTGGCTTTTGTATTATGTGTTTCTGGTTTGGAACAATGGGGCTACTAGCTTGGTGATGGTTTTGGTGTTTTTTGGTTATCTGCTTCTGGTTTGGAACTTGGTTTTTAATTGTGGTTGCTGGCTTCTGGTTTGACTCTGTTTTTTATTTCTTGGAACAATGGTAGCTTGCTATGGTTTTTTTGGTTGTTGTCGGTTTTTTGTGGCTTTTTGGTTTCTTGTAGGAACCATATGTTCTGTGATGGTTTATGCTTTTGCTGCCTTGGTAGAACTTAGTTTTGTGTTAGAACTAGTTTTCTTCTTTATCTGATTCTGGCTGCTTCTATGTGTTGCCTTCTGCTCTGTGTTGCCTTTTGTTATGCTGATAACCCTTCCACTTTTAGCCAACCTGCTGTTGCTTTTCTCAATTGGCTTTATTACCTTGATATTTTGGGTTTTGTCTGCTCTGCTGCCCTCTGTTGCTTTCTGCTATGGTTTTGTCTGCTGCTGATAACTATGCTGGCTGCTGCCTGTTGCTTTGGATAATCTGTTTTGGGCTGAACTTTTACTTTGCTTGCCTTGGAAATATGATGTTATTCTGATTTTCCCCTTCACACCTCCTTTTGTGAACCAAACTTTATTTGTGATTTGCAATAGGAGGTTGTGGCCGATGAAGGAACTTTAAAGTTCTGAGGCTTTGTCGCTTGACCACGATCAAAACTCTTAAAACCTGATTCCTTAAACTTAACCCTAATGATGAGTTTGAAATAGAATGCTTTTCTCTTGATAATTCTTGCTTATTTAACTTCTTGATTATAATTTCTAACCATATTTTCCTCTCTTGTTTCATGTAATGATGTGGAGGACAAAGGGTTTGGAGACTTGAAGACGAAGAAAGAGAAAGGACCATAGATATCCCTTGGAACAACAGTGGAGCTTGGCACGGAGGATTTGTGATCCCATAACATCCATGTTTTGTTGCATATATTAGACTTTAGGAAATACATAAAGTGTCACAATTTAGAGCAACTTTTCCTTTGTAATTAACACTTATATTTCCTTGTGTATCTTAAATCCTTTGTATTTGGACAACATGTTGTATTATGAGAACAAATTCTTTGGATGTATCCATTCTTTAATTCAAATTTTTGATGAGACAAAACTCGTTAGAACTTCTTCGAAATCCTTGAATATTGAAATGATTTGAAACTTGATTAAATCCTCTTGAACCTTGAATGATAGTGAGTTTTATGAAACCTTGTAATTCCTTGTAATTTTAACGGGATTTGGCTTCTTTAATTGAGACTTAGTTCTTATGGTTAGCAAAGACTTCCTTGAAAACTCTTGATGAAGAATCAAATTATAGATATAACTAGACCATAGGAAATAAAAACATGGGATAATATATTCTATAAAAAAATGTCGTAAGACGTGAATTCTCCTTGCAACTCAACGTAAATCGATGAGGTATTGATACCATTGAAGCTACGGGTGAGAACGAAAACTTGATCTTTGTGAAAATAATACCTTGAAAACAAATTCAATTCTAAACCCTCTTTCAGACTCAATAATGCTTGAATATGTATTATAAAAGCTTTCAACTTGTAGTTTCAAAATCTCGAAATCCAAGTTACCTTGTAATTGAAGTAATCCCAATCCCGTCTGAATGATAGATGCCATCTTAATTAAAGAATACTCAATCCCTCAAGAAAGTTCGCAAGGAAAAAAATGTAACCCCGGTGAGCATAAATCCTCGACTTCACCCTCTAAACCTTTTGATGAGCAAATGACTTGTGGAAAAAGATAAAAATCAATGTGACCTCTGAAACAGAAACTCATGCACAAGAACTGATAGATAAGAGAGAATTAGGTTCACTATTAAACCCTTGTCATTTTCAACTCTCTTAGATTGATTGAAAACACAAACATCTTCCATATCTTATAAAAAGAAACACTGCGAGCCACCTTAAACTCATAACCACAGAACTCATGACATGAATGTATTTGCGTGCAATAGAAAAGAAGAGGGTAAGGGTTATTAGCCTCTGAGTCAGAAGCGATGCTCCGGTTATCTTCCCCGATTGGTACCAATCATCAAAAACTTGTAAAATGCATCAATTTATGAAAAATAAAAGCCCAGATTGACTATATAGAACCCTACAATCACGATGGTAAGGTTTGTTTGTCCTAAAACAGCCTGCATCGTGGAAACCGAATCTTCACTAAGTTCATGCCCTAAACAATGGCATCTAGTGATTTATACATCAAAACTTGTGGAGGATGGACCAAACCTGTTCTAAAAGACTTCATGAACCTATTAGCATGGTTAAATATCATGTAAACAGAATAAAATGCAAAATATGATTTTAAGAAAGTATGAAAACGGATGCTTATGAATGGCACGATTCAGCATGCTTTGGCCATGGATAATGATCCATTCTTACCCTACTATACCTCAGAAACAAGAATTAATTATTGGAAGCACTTGAAACCGACTGGAAGTTGGAATACAATTTGGCCAACTTTGAGAAAATTTTGAGAATTTTTAGGGTTTGTGAGAAGCTTGGCTGCACGTGTAAGAGATGTCTCCAGGGTTTTTTTTGTCTTGTAAGAGTGCTAGGTATTTATAGGAGAATAGAATTAGGTCAAGGAATTAAGATAAAATATTCTCCTTAAATGGAGAATATTTGATTTGAAAATTTGCACAAAATCTTTCCAATATTGATCAATCTCTTCCTCAATCTTCTTGCACGAAATTGACAGCTTGTAGTGAGCTATCTTGGACCCCAAGCCATGCAAATATCCAACCCAACTTGCCTTATCTTTTATTTTTGCATTTTATTTAATTAAATTTGAACTTAAGCTATTTTAAAAATAAATAAATAAAAATATAGACGGCGTGGCATAAATCATAGTGGTCATGGATAATCTCATGATCAAGTTTAAATCATAAAATCTTAGGCCCATTTGGAAATTTTTGGCTTTTGCTAGGTATTTTTCTTCATGCACCTCCTAAAAAAATGCTCAACTTGCACAATTTGTATCTTGCTCAATTTCCAACATTTTTTAGTGTTCTTAGACTTTTTGGAAAGCTCAAGGTGTCTTCTAAACAGCCTTTTTGGTTTCATCTTCATTGGGGTTTCCATGCTCATGGAAACTTCTTTTCAAAAAGATGACTTTTGTTGACTTTTCTAGAAGGATGTAATACGGCGAACTGACTTTGAGAATTTTGTTTTGCTTTTTATCGCAAATGTGCGGATAGCAAGAGTCGCCACCGACTTTTCTTTTATCCAATTAAGGGAAGGTGAAAAGAACAGGAAAAGACCTTCGTTAGATTCTGAGTAAGGGAGAAGGTTATGAAAAGGGAAGGTATTAGCACCCCTTTCCATCCGTAGTTATCTACGGGCTCTTAGTTGCTTTTGGCTCACTTTAAAAAATGCTTTCTGTGTGTTTGACAAAAATATTTTTGAAAAGGCATTTCGCTTTGACTTTGTAATGATTCGCGTTGGAATGTATACAAAGTGTTTGGAAATATTTCGTTTTTGAAAAATGTTTGAACTTTGACAAAAGTGTGAGGTGTGAAAAGTATTTGATAGAGCAAGCAACTAAAAGTCTTATTACCTACTCAGAATGGTCGTTTTCATGTTATTTTACGTTCCTTTAGAATAGTGTTATCCATACCATTAGTTGGTAGGTAACCATATTCGTTGGATGTAGAGGGACATTCGACGGGACATCGGATAGTCATAGAAGGCAACTTGTAGGAAGTATCCTAGCATATTCGAAGGGACGATCATCACTTTTCGTAGGCAACAATCGAGGGACGAGATCATGTATTCATAGGCCGCGTCGAGGGACTCATGATCTTTTATTCGAAGGGACTACGATGATATGTTCGTAGGCAACGGTGCTAGGATACCTCTACGTTCGAGGGACCTGACCATTTAATCGAAAGGCAACGAGAGAGAATTACCCTAAGGGGTGCATGTGTGAAAAGAGTGTGTTGAATTCAGATAATTTATCTTGGAATTAGAGGTTATCTATGTTGATTTTTATCTTGCCATACACGCCTAATTACTAACAGTTTATAGGGTGCAGAAAGTAAATTGCGGAAAGTAAAGTGCGGAAAATAAAAGTCCTACGCTATTACATGGCTTTGGGACAGTTACATAATAGGAGTGCGGAAAGTAAAAATCCTAATTAAACTATTACATCCCATGAGCAGTTACATAATATTGAAAAGAAAAGCGAAAAAGATAGTCTGAAATGTTACAACCAGTGAGTAGATACATAATCGGAAAATATAAGAAAACTCGCATCAGAGAAAAAAGGTTAGTAAAAATAAGATTTTGAATGAGGAAAAAGATTTTAGGTTAGTCATGCTGATTAGATGATAAGATAATTTTTTGGGAATTTTCTGGATCGATTTTGATAATTAAAAGCAATTAAAAGTCAATTTAATGGTTGATTAACAATTAATTAAAATATGCATGCAAAAATATTAATTTTAATGTCAAAAATTAAATAAACATTTTTCTGATTAAAATGCAAAAGAAAAATATTTTTGGTGATTTTTAAATGCATGAGAAAATTGTTTAAAGATAAATTAAATTAAAAGCAAAATATTAAAAGAAAAATAAGAAAAGTGTTAGTTATGAAAAGTTGTAAAAAATAATTGTCATGGCCAGGGATCGAACCAAGGACATCCAAGGAAAACACGTGCTACCTTCACCACTGAGCCAACCTGCGTTTGGTGTTAGAATAATGAAACAAAAACGTTTTAAACGAATTCAAATTCTGAGAACCAGAAACCGCGCGAAGAACTTCATCTTCTTCGTTGAATTTTTAAACAGTTAGCGTCGGCTTGGTTCGACGCTATAGCCCCTGCAAAATTTAAATATCAAGCACAAGCAATATAAATACAATATGAAGCCATGGTTCGACTCGGTTTCAACCCCTGATCAAGAATATATCATTAGTTTTGGTCAATTTTACGTATTTCAGGAAGCCCCAATTCAAGCAGATGAACCCTAATCATGGTGGTTTTCGATTCAGGCCTCTAAACTCCAATTAAACTATGCAGAAAGTTTCACAACTCCATTCTAAACACAAACAAAGTATCAAAACACGTTAAATATGCATGAAAATTAAAAATCGAAATTGAGTTTGAAAGTGCAAACCAAAATCTGGAATTCGTGATTCTGGATGTTTGGGAGGCTTGTGAGTATCTGGATCGATTCAGGAGACCTCTAGGAATGCAATGGAATGCTTGGAATCGATTGAAACAAACTGAAACTAGGGCTGCTAGTAGCTTGAAGGACACGGTTTTTTTGAGTTTGATTAGGGTTCTTAGAGGCAATTTTTCTGTCCCTTTTTTCATGTGTATGCATTGTGTATATATAATAGATGGATCTAGGTCAGAAATCAAGAGAAAATAATGAATCAATCAATGTAAAAATATTTTATTTGGTATAAAACCAAATCTTGCCTTTTTGATCCAATTTTCATCAATTCTCTTGCCAATCAATGCCAATTTCGAATTTGCCAGCTTTTATGGATTGCTTGGACCTCAAGAATGAGAGAAAAATCCAATTTGCATTTAATTTTGATTTTCTACCTTTTATTTTAATTTAATTGGCTTTTAAATTATTAAAATCCAAATTAAATAGAAAAATAAAGATAAAATTTGTGGCCTTGGGCTTGGAGGTTCCAAATTAGCTAAGGAACAAGTTTGAACCAAGAAAAGTTAGGCCCATTTGCAAAATTTTGGCTTTTGACAAGTATTTCTCTTTGTGCACCTCTTCAAAAATGCCCAACTTGTGCAAGGTGTATCTTGCTCAATTTTTAACATGTTTGAGTGTTCTTGGACTTTTTAGAAAGCTATAGATGTCCTCTAAACAACCTATTTGGTTTCATCTCAATTGGAGTTTCCATGCTCAATAACACCTCTTTACAAAAAGTTGACTTTTTGTTGACTTTGAAAAGGACCTTTAATGTTTTGATCCATACCTTCAAAATGATGCATTTTATGACCATGCTTGTGAGACATGAAGTTGTATAGAATTGAATTCTCTTCAAAATGAGAGGTGGTGGAAACTTTTTTGATAAAGTATGAGAAAGTTATGCTCAGTCAAAGTTCAGTTGACTTTTCCTCAAGAAACCCTAATTTGGAAAGTTTGACTTTTGATCAAATCTTGAGTTTTCTTGATGAATCATGATCGACCCTTGATCAAATGATGAATGTCACTTCAAAATATGGATGTTGACCAAAAATCATGAAGTTTGACTGTATGTTGACCACAGTTGACTTTTTGTCCAATACAACTGATTTTCAACCATCTGAGCAATTGTCTAAGGAAACTTGACTTGTAAGGCTTGAAACTTGACATGAAGATTCTATGAAGCATATGAGGAGGCATGATGACCATTGGAGATGTTGGAAACCACCTTGATTTGAGAATTTCCAAAACCCTAGTTTGGGTTGATTACCTAGGAGACGGTTTATCTGATCAACCCTTGAGGAATCCTTTAGTATGGATGTATGGAATGTCTTGAGAAGTAAGAGGGAAAATTTTGGGGTATGACAGCTACCAGTAATGTCTTGATCCATATCTTTCAAATGAAGCATTTTCTTCCCAAGCTTTTGAGACATGAAGTTGTAGAGAATTGAATTCTCTTCAAAATGAGCTATGGTGGAGAAATTTCTGATGAAGTATGTAAAAGGTATGCTTGGTCAAAGTTCTGTTGACTTTTGTCTAGAGAAGCCCTAATTTGGAAACTTTGACTTTTGATCAGATCTTGACTTTTCTTGAGGAATCATGATCAACCCTTGATCAAATGGTGAATATTACTTCAAAATATTGATGTTGACCAAAAATTATGAAGTTTGACAGTATGTTGACCATAATTGACTTTTTGTCCAATGTAGCTGATTTTCAGCCATTGGATGAGCAATTTTGACTTGTAAGGCTTGATACTTGGAATAGTGATCCCTTGGAACATAGGATGAGGTATGATGACTATTTGAAGCATTAGAAGTCCATCTTGACTTGAGAATGGCAAAACCCTAGCTTAGATTGATTACTTAGGAGAGGGTTTGTCTGGTCAACCCTTGTGAAATCCTTGAGAATTGAGATGTGAATTGTCTTGAGAAGTAGGATGGAAAATTTTGGGGTATAACAGTTGCACCTGTTCAATCTTCTTGTACTGGAAGGGTTAGATTGGCATGCTTGCCTTTCGTGACCTGAAAGTAGAAGATGATTGAACACTCGAGTACACTTGAAAATTTGCACTCGCTGTTGTATGGAATAGGATCGTCAGTTGATGATGAGCTGGTATGGGCTTATAGATGCCACTTGGAGAGGCTTCTACTGGAGAGTGAGTCGTACGCTAGACTCTGTATTTGTCTTTTGAATAGAAGAGACATCGGAGATGGGCTTAAGGATGCCATCCAGGATGGTGAAGATGCATAGTCAGAGATGGGCTTAAAGATGCCATCCGGGGTTGTTGATAATAAGAGAGAGTCAGAATAAACCTTCGTTTTGGCTATTTTTGAGGTGAATACTTGGCAGGATGCAAATATTTTTCCCGTCTTGCTTCTGGTGTTAATCCATAATCGGTTGCCTGGAGATAAATTGTGTAGTCTCTCAGATAGTTCTCCCGTCTTGTTTCGGGCATTAATCCTTGACCTTTCTATTTGGAAAATGACTTTTCACCTGTTGGGGAGATAAAATCTTGACAGGATATGGTTAGTCTTATGCAGATTATGATGCATGCGAGTGTATGACAATATTACTATGATGTATGTGTATGTTATGCCTTTTATGTAGATGTATGAATAAAGATGTTGTGGTATTTGAAAACATATCCATCTTGAAGAAGATAGGAACATTCTGGTGGAGACTTATGATGCTCGCTTAGGATAGGGTTGCTAAAAGACCCTGACTGGGAGAAAAAGAGATGCTTCCGATTCCTCCGATACACTATCTGACCAAATCTCGAGTTTGGATATTGATGCTGCCTGGAATAACAATGGTTGAGAACAATTTGGCAGGGGATCTTGTGCATAGACCTTTGTTAGGGATGATATGACACGATTCGTTATTGCTTGGAGACTGAATGTGGCATGGTGACGCTGATGGGGTCATTAAAGCTTGACGAGACTTGTAGGATCATTAAAGATGATGAGGCTGATAGGGATCATTTGAGGTGCTGGATCTGATAGGACCACTTGAGGTGATGAACCTAATAGGATCACTTAAGGTGATGAATCTGATAGGATCACTTGAGGTGATGAATCTAATAGGATCACTTGAGGTGATGAATCTGATAGGATCACTTGAGGTGATGAATCTAATAGGATCACTTGAGGTGATGAATCTGATAGGATCGTTAAAGCTGGCGAGGCTTGTAGCTGATGTAGCTGATAGGATCACGGCTCGGGGACTAATGTGATGAAATTTGAAGCTCGATGAAGCTGATAGGATCACTGCTCGGGGACTAATGTGATGAGGTTGATATGATCACTGCTTGGGGACTAACGTGATGAAGTTGAAAGTTTTGGAACACTGTTGGGAGGAAACTAGTACTTCGTCGAAAGAAATGTGTCTTTGTAGGGAGAGCGATGGCTATGTGGGGATTGATTATCCTGCGGATGTATTTTCTATGACTCTGTGGGGATGCATTGGTGACTTTGGCCGTCATCTCAATTCCTAGAGCCTGTAATAATTACTTGTTTCTGTTCACTTTCGTATGTTTGTGAACGGGTGTTTATTGTCAGATGCATATAATCATTCAAAGCAAACATTGGACTTTATGCAAACAACAATAAAATTAACACTGTAAAAAGGGAATTTGCATTAATTTTGAAAAGTGACCTATAGCCAGGCAGTTTGTATATAAGAGAGGAATATCCTAGTAAGAGGAAATTGTCATAATAGTAAAAAGCTATGCGGAAATAATCTTGTCGAGTTTCAACTGTGCTATTGCTTATATATTTTCGACTATCTCATCTCCTTGTTGTTAGAAGAAAGTGATTGCACTGATTCGCGTCGTTTGAATCTTGAAGTTGATAGTAGCGTGGTCTGTAAGCAAGTGATATGGATGAGACATAGTCGTACGCTTAAATCCATAATTTTTGCCTAGACCGCTCTTTCGGGTTTTTAGTCTAACGGGATACCCTTTTTTGCCCAAGCTGCCTTTGGAGGTTTTCGACTTGCCGGGTGTACATTTTTGTGTATATATCCTGAACTTTTTCCCGAACCTTTTTGGTTCGCCAGGATGCCCTTATTTTTGCCTAGGTCAGTCGACCTAAAGGGTCTCGTTTATGCGTAGTATTTTTTGTCTATGACTACGTTCATAGGGTGCGGAAAGTCTTCTCCATCCATGGTGCTAAGTATCATAGCTCCGCCGGAAAATACTTTTTTGACTACAAATGGTCCCTCATAGGTGGGAGTCCATTTTTCCCTGGGATCACCTTGTGGAAGGATGATGCGCTTAACTACTAGATCACCGACTTGGTAGACTCGGTGCTTGACTTTCTTGTTGAATGCTCTGATCATTTGCTTCGTAGATCATCCCATGGCGGATGGAGCCGTTTTCCGATCAAGTTGGTCTGGTCAAGGCGAGTCTGGACCCATTCATCTTTGCCTAGATCTGTGTCCTGGAGGACTCTGGTTGAGGGCATTTGAACCTCGATTGGCAGGACTGCTTCCATACCATATACGAGAGAGAATGGGGTTTCTCCTGTAGAGGTTCGTACTGTGGTGCGGTAACCGTGGAGAGCAAATGGAAACATCTCATGCCAATCTTTGTAGGTCACTGTCATCTTTTGTATGATCTTCTTGAGATTCTTGTTGGCGGCTTCCACTACGCCGTTCATTTTAGGCCGATATGGAGAAGAGTTGTGATGCTTGATCTTGAACTGCGTGTAAAGTTTGGTGATCATTTTGTTATTGAGGTTGGTACCATTGTTTGTGATGATCCTGTCGGGGACGCCGTACCGACAGATAAGATTATGCTTGATGAATCGAGTCACAACATTCTTGGTAACGGATGCGAACGAGGCTGCCTCTACCCATTTGGTAAAGTAATCAATGGCGACGAGGATGAAACAATGTCTGTTAGAAGCGATAGGCTTGATTTCCCTGATCATGTCAATGCCCCACATTGCGAAAGGCCAAGGAGCAGTCAAAACATTCAACAGTACCGGAGATACATGCACTTTGTCTGCGTATATTTGGCATTTGTCACAAGACCGAGCATAGCGGTAGCAATCGGCTACCATGGTAGACCAATAATAACCTGCTCTTAGAATCTTCTTAGCCATTGTATGTCCACTGGAGTGGGTACCAAATGCGCCTTCATGTAATTCTTCCATGATCCGTTCTGTTGTTTTCTGGTCTACACAGCGGAGTAAGCACAAGTCGTGATTGCGCTTGTATAAGATGTCGTTGCTGAGGAAGAATTTAGATGCGAAACTTCTCAAGAATTTCTTGTCATTGACAGATGCCCCTACGGGATATTCTTGAGTCTCGAGATACCTCTTCATTTCGTAGAACCAAGGTTTCTCTTTTTTATCAAGTTCACAACAGTATGTTGGTTCGTCAAACTTTTCGATGATGATTTGGGGAGCTTCATTGTCCCATATGACATTGAACATAGTAGCTAATGCATCTGCCAACTAATTCTCTTCTCGTGGAATATGGTCGAATGTGATTTCTTCGAAGTAGGGGATCAAACTCAACACATGCTCTCGATATGGGATGAGATTCAGATGCTTCGTATCCCAATCGCCTTTAATCTGACTGATCACTATAGTTGAGTCTCCATACACTTGCAAGAATTTGATTCTTAGGTCAATAGCACCTTTGATACCCATAATGCACGCTTCGTATTCGGCCATGTTGTTAGTGCAATTGAAACATGGTCTAGCGGTGAAGGGCGTGTGTCTTCCTGTAAGAGATGTAATGACGACACCAATGCCATTGCCAAGTGCGTTTGAGGATCCATCGAAGACCATGGTCCATCGAGATCCCAGTTCAGGTCCTTCGTCTGGTCCTGGTTCTTCGCAATCAGTAACTAGAAAAACACCTTAAATCGTCTGGAAACTCGAACTGCATAGACTGATAGTCATCTTGGCTTGATGAGCCAAATAATCGGCTACTACACTTCCTTTGATCGCTTTCTGAGTAGTATACTGGATGTCGTATTCGGTCAAGATCATTTGCCATCTGGTTATTCTTCCAGAGAGAGTAGGTTTCTCGAATATGTATTTTATCGGATCCATCTTGGAGATCAACAAGGTAGTGTGAGTCAACATATACTGTCTTAGTCGGCGAGCAGCCCAAGCCAAAGCGCTGCCAGTTTTCTCAAGCTGTGAGTATCATGTTTCACAGTCGGTAAACGTTTTTCTAAGGTAGTATATTGCATACTCTTTTGGACCAGACTCGTCATGTTGCCCCAACACACACCCCATTGAGTTCTCTAATACTGTCAAGCACATTATAAGAGGTCTTCCTTTGGCAGGCGGCATCAGGATAGGAGGATTTTGTAGGTACTCCTTGGTTTTGTCAAAAGCTGATTGGCACTCGTTGTTCCATTCCACTACTTGATCTTTCTTCAATAACTTGAAGATTGGCTCACAAGTAGCAATTAGATGTGCAATGAATCTGGAAATGTAGTTTAGTCGTCCCAGGAAACCTTTGACTTCCTTCTCGGTTTGAGGCGCTGGCATTTCTTGGATAGCTTTAACCTTGGCAGGGTCAACTTCAATACCTTTACCACTGACAACAAATCCCAGGAGTTTACCGGATCTGACTCCGAAGGTGCACTTGTTGGGATTAAGTCTTAGTCTGTATTTCTTCAGTCTATCGAACAGTTTCCGCAAATGATCGAGATGTTCTTCTTCAGTTTATGATCGAACTATCATATCATCGACGTAGACCTCTATCTCGTAATGAATCATGTCATAGAACAAAGCTACCATGGCACATTGATATGTGGCGCCAACGTTCTTCAGTCTGAACGACATGACTTTGTAACAAAATGTGCCCCACTGTGTAACGAAATTAGTCTTTTCCATGTCTTTAGGAGCCATTTTGATCTGATTATAACTAGAGAAACCATCCATGGAGGAGAAAACTTTATGTTGAGCAGTGTTGTCAACCAGAACATCAATATGAGGAAGTGGAAAATCGTCTTTTGGACTCGCTCTGTTCAGATCTCTGTAGTCCACACACATCCGCACTTTACCATCTTTCTTAGGTACGGGCACTACGTTTACAACCCACTATGGATAAGAAGTAACAACTAGGAAACCGGCATTGAACTGCTTCATTACTTCGGCTTTGATTTTCTCAGACATCTCAGGACGCATACGACGGACCTTCTGCTTCACACGGACAAAACCTTCTTTCGTTGGTAGTTGGTGTACCACAATGTCAATGTCTAAACCTGACATTTCTTTGTAGGACCAAGAAAAAATATTGATATAGTCTCGTAGCCTCTGCACCAATCTCTCTTTGACACTGTTCTCAAGACCCGCTCATATCTTGATTTCTTTTTTGTCTTCGTCAGTACCTAGATTCACAACCTCGACTGGCTCTTCGTGTGGCTGTATGACCCGTTCTTCTTGCTGTAGCAGTCTGGCAAGTTCTCCTGGCACTTTACAATCTTCCTCACCTTCGTCTTCGGCTTGGTAGATCGGATTATTGAAGTCATATTTAGCAATAGCAAAGCTGTTATCAACGAGATTCAGAGTGAACCTGTAGTGTACCATGTGGGTGTGTGTAAGAACACATAGCTTTTTGAAGGGGTGATAAAGTAAAAGAAAGGAAAGAGAAAAGTATTTGAATGCAAAATTCCAATGATTTTATTGAATGAAAATATGCAAATGACAAATAGTAACCCTCATAAACGAGCCGTGATGCCCCGGGCAAGGCACTAGGCTTTAAATTTATTGTTCGAACGTAATGAAAACGAAAAGCATAAC
Source organism: Vicia sativa (assembly GCA_021764765.1). NCBI lineage: Eukaryota > Viridiplantae > Streptophyta > Magnoliopsida > Fabales > Fabaceae > Vicia > Vicia sativa. Next base: position 143,544,215 of record CM038794.1, read on the forward strand.
AGAAAAAAAGAAGAAGCAAATACTCCTGTCTAAAGGAGATTGGTATGACGTATTCGGTCTTCCAATTGCTGAGTCCATTGTCTGGAGTTAGGAAGATCAAGTTGCTGATATTGAAGCCGTTGTTGTCGTCTTCTATGGCATGGACTCCATTCTTGTTGATGTGGAAGGGAACTTTGCCGGCACGTTCACGGCATATCATCTTCTGTCCTTTGATAGTGAAGCCTAAACCAGTTTTGTCGGATTTGAAAGGAAGATCGGGGAGCTGGCCCCAAATAGTACGACCTCTTTCTTCAACTGCAGCTTGGGCGTCTTTCAGTGAGGCCATCCTTGGTGGAACTTTAGCAACTTCAGGAGTGATAGGAGAATCAACAGGCATGACTCCTGGAACTATTTCGAAAGCTTGACAGGGGGTTTCAATGAATTCTCCTTCCATTTCGAGGTATCGAAATGACTGCAGATGGCTTACCATATATTCTTCCTCACCGCATACTGTAACAATCTTCCCCTTCACTGGGTACTTCAACTTCTGATGCAGGGTAGAAGTAAAAGCGCTTGCCCCATGTATCCAAGGGCGTCCAAGTAAGCAAGAGTAAGTTGGGCGAATGTCCATGATAAAGAAAGTAGAGTCAAAAGTCTGGGAACCGACTTTAACTGGTAGGATGAGCTCTCCAAGTACAGATCATTTAGAACCATCAAAAGCTCTTATGATTATGTCACTGGGCTTTATGACCACTTCTTCAACATCAAGTCGGTCGAAAGCGCTCTTCGGTAGAACATTCAGAGCAGAACCAGTATCCACCAACACGTGAGACAATGTAATGCTCTTGCATTCACTGAAGATTTGCAAGGCTTTGTTGTGTTTCCTTCTGGCAGGAGTTAAATCAGCATCAAAGAAGCCTAGAGTGTTGTTAACGGTTAGGCTAGCAATACAACCTTCGAATTGATCAGCAGTAGTGTCTTGCGGTATGTGAGCATCCTTCAGAAACTTTACTAAGGCTTTAGCATGAGTCTTAGGGCATAGTAGCAGAGCTAGCAGGTGTTGGCATTAAAAAGTGACGCGCTAGGGAATCGAATCGGAATTCGGATCCTCTGGCTCGAAACGATTTACTCTTTTGATTTGTTTATAAAGATGCCGCGAGCATCAAGCTTTATTATTTTCAACACAAGAAATGATGATTATGAAAAAGGGGAAAGCTGCTAATACCCTTAATTGATTATGATATGCATTACGACTAGCGCAAACTAGACGTAACGCATTGGGGAGATTCCGGATAAGGGGGTTTGTTATATAAAGGGAATAGATGGAGCACCCTAAATATATATGGTTATCCATAGCTTTATATATGAATATGTTTGATATGTTTGTGTGTTTTAAATTGCTATTTCTATGATTGGGAAAGTTTCTCCTTTGGGATTTTAAGAAGGATAGATTATGTGGGATCCTAGGTTTTGTTATTATTGTGCTCGCAAAGATCTTTGGATCTTCTGCATACATATCCCTTAATGGGAATCAGAGCATTTGTAGATCGGATCTAAAGGTATCTATGGTTTGTTTGGTTTGAGGGAGAAAGAAATTTGCTCGGCAAGGATGAGACCTTGTGCCTACGTATTCTCAAAGGGATGTTGAGAAAGTCAGAGCAATCGTAGTTCCCACTTATGCTAGTGGAAGCAACGGGATGTTATTAAGAGACAGAGACGAATGTCATCTTAATGAAAAATGTATCTAATCTATTTCATCACATACATTTTGAAAAGATTGATTGATTGAATCTTTCATCGTAAGTTATAGGTGTTTTGCTTGAGTGTAAAAGCGTTACCACTTATGAGTTTTTAGAAAGATATTTGAAAAAGATGATTGAATCTTTTAATTGTAAGCATTGGGTGTTTTTCTTGAGTGTACAAGCTTTACCACTTACAGATTAAGAGATGTTTTTTTTTGTTTGAAAAGTTTTTGATTGTATGTGGTGTGATAGATGAGATACTTCTTCCATAGAGATGATAAATGTCTAAATCTCGAGGAGAAATTGATTGGATTATGAGGATGCTTTTAAGAAGCCCGTGGGTCCTTGTATTGTAAGCCCAAGAGGAGGCATTCCGAGGGTCATCGAGGGTCCTTGTATGAAGCTCAAGAGGAAGCTATAGGGTATGGCTGGCTTTGGCTTTAAAAGGGATTTCACCGGGAAACCATCCTTTTAGGATTAAGAGCAATTTCACCGAGAAATTATACTCTCAGGGTTCTATCTTAGCGCGGGTGATTCTTTGTATTGGAAGCCCAATAGGAGGCTGTTAAGAGATTTCCTGGTCTCTTTCTTTGTATGATGCCCAAGAGAAGGCTAAACTCAATAAGGAGTTCTTTTGAATGAAGCCCAAGAGGAGGCTGACTCAACAGGGGAGTATTGTCTTATATGAAGCCTAAGCGGAGGCTAAACTCAGATGAATGAGTTTTCTTATATAAAGCCTAAGAGGAGGCTAAACTCAGATGAATGAGTTTTCTTATATGAAGCCTAAGAGGAGGCTGAACTCAGATGAAATGAGTTACCTTGTACAAAGCCCAAGAAGAGGCTAATACTGTGGGGAGCCTAGTGGTTAGACTAATTGTTATGTTATAACTAGACAGTTATATAAACAAGTGTGTGTGTGTGTGTGATATGTATTCACAGGATTTTATGAAGGAAATATAAACAGATGCATGATGTTTATTTACAAGAGTTTATGAAGGAAATATAAACAAGTGTCTGTGAAACAGACGTTTAAAACAAGCGTAACTTGATTATTTACAAGTTTGAATTGTGTACAAGGAAGTAAGTATGTAGGCGAACGAGTATTTATGTACGAGGAGTTGTGGATGTACATAGGATGGTTGGGACTTACACCATAAGGGAGGCCCATTGGTTTAAAAGCAGTTTCACCGGGAATAATGCTCCTTTTAATACCAATGGTATTCAGTGTATACACAAGCGAAATGAAAACAAACGGACAAAGTTTGTCTGTACTTGAGTATTTACAAAATATTTGTATTATATACAGGTAAAAATTTGTATGAATATGAAATAATTTGATATGTACAAGGAAATATGTATGTACATAAAAGAATTTTGGGACTTACACCGTGAGGGTGGCCCATGATCGGTTAAGAAATTCGAAGAAAAACGAATTCAATTTTATCGTTAAATCGGATCGATCATGGAAAAAAAGATGTAAGTTTGATGAAAAGTTTTGAAAAATGATCTTGAAAGTGTTTTTGAAAGATGAAGTTTACTTACAAGAAGTTTGGAAAAGAATCGGGCTTCGAAAGTTTGAAAAAATCACCTTTGAAAGTGCTTTAAAAAGTACTCAAATGTATCGTTTTCGGCTCGATAAAAATATAATCGGATGAAAGTTTTTCTGAAAATTTTTGACACTATCACAAAATATATATGTTAATTGACATGTGTACAAAAAATCACCTCAAAATGAGGAGTTTTGATTGGGTTTTGAAAAAGTCAAAGTTTGAAAAAAATATGAATAGAAAAACAAAAAGTTTGGCAAAAATGGTCCCAAGGCTACTCGAACCCGGGACCATTGGGCAAGGCATGGCATGAAAGACTTAAGAGTGAGCTGGCAACCGCTGGGGCGGCAATACATCTGTGTATTGAAATCAAACAATGCAATTATATTTTAAAACAAATATTTGAATTTGAAAAACGCGCGCAGCTTCTTCTTCCTCCTCCAATCTTCAATCAGCCATGGATTCTTCATTTCTCCATGAAATTGCTCGATGTAAACATCAAACTTGATCGTTTTAAACCCAGAAACATGATGATGTCCTTTAATTTCATTTATTTTAAGCCTAACATGATTAAATTTCTCAAGAACACGAAGAGCCCTAAATCTGAAAATCCTAATTGAAATCGTGTATGGTTGATGAATTAATCAATTGATTGAGGGTTATTGGTCAGTGATAGTGCAGAAACAAAATGGCCAAGAGTTTTTTGGACTGGAGGCAAGGAATCATAGAGTTTGAAGTTCGTGTTCTTACCTATTCAAGCTGAGATCAAAATTGATGATGGAGTGTTTCCAGAACTGTTTTGATGATTCCTATAGCACCAACGGCCTTCAAGGATCATGTGAGGATGGTCTTCTCACTCTGAAATTGCTTGGATTGTTCTGACCAAGTCCACCTGCATAAGCTTCAAAGTAAAACTCGAATTTGATGTTAGAGCTGTTATAGGTTGAAGTTAATGATCTGCATCATCCATATGGAGTATGTTGATGATGTTTGAGTGAAAAAATCACAACTTGTTCAAGCCAAACATCCAATTCAACAGTTAAGGCAGTTTTGGGCAAGCTTGAAATTTTGAAATGAAACCTTGAGTTTTAGTGTTTCTTAGATTGATTTTAAGTTTCAAACCAATTCTATTAGATGTTTATGACATGTTAGACACCAAATATCTCATGTTTCTTCACAAATTTTCAAAAATGCAAGACTTCTCAAATTACACTATGTTACTTGAATTTTAAGAAAGGAATGAGAAAGCTTGTTTTGGCATAGCTTTGGTGTAGTTTCAAATGGCCAATATGACCTCTATTTATAGGTCACAAGTTCTGAATGGCAAGTGAAGGAGAATGGCTTTGGTATTTACAAGTTGCCTTAGAGGGCAAGAAAGTCTTTTTTGTAATAAATGCAAAAGGAAGCTTCCTTTTAACCATGGTTAATTTTTCAACTTGATCTTATCCCATCATAATTACTCTCCACCTGATTTTTTATCAGCTCTATCTCCCTTTGCAAGGTGGCATGGCTTCTAGAAGAAGTAACTCAAAAATGACCTATAATCTTGAAATTTGTACTTGAAAATCAAGGATTTTGGAGCTCTATGTTTCAAAATCAAAAGTATAGCTAGACTCCATGGATTTGAGAGTTATTGGACATTTTGGAAAGCTTGTTTCAAGGGCTACAACTTTCATGTTTTGAGTTTTTTCTAATTAAAAGTGGAACTATGTGAAAAAATGCCATGAAGTTTGGAAAAAATGTGAAATTTTAACACTTGAAAAATTTTCTAAGTGTTGAAATTTTTGACTTTTTGTTGACTTTTCCAAATTTCTTGATTTTTTATGATCATGATGGATCATTTGAAGTATTTTGATGATGGAAAAAGTTTATCTTGAAAAAGTTGACCAAAAGTCAAAGTTTGACTTTTCAGTGCAGATGAAATTTCATCAGATGATCCAGAAATTGACTGATGAATTCTGTGAACTTCTGTGATGTTTTGAATCCAGAAATTAGGTCAAAATGTTGTATCTAAGATATGAAGATCAATCTGAAATAAAAAAATTCATTCATTGATCAGAAAATCAGAGATTGCTTGTCCTCGATGAAAACCCTAATTGGTCGATCCTTGATAGATCCTGAGGAAAAATTTGATATCTGAAGACCAGAGGTTGATGGTTTGATCAAGATATATCAAATGGGGTGGATAAAACTCAAACCCTAATTGATTGCCTCTTGAATCAGATGAAAGATTGATGAAACCCTAATTTTGACCTGTAGATGCTACACCCGACTAATTCTATTCTGAACTGTTAGTGATGAAATGATGCAAATGTAAGGTGGTATAGTAGGTCAAAAATTGGGGTATGATAGCAGGGATATCTTGGACGGAGTTCGTCCCAACTGTTCCACAACATTGTAATCACTCTTCCATATAATCTTTAGAATTTCCTCCATTTCTTGCTTGGAGGTGTCTTTAGACACTTCCTTTGGTACTTTTGTATAAGCAGGACGAGTTACTAGTTCTTTCCTTCTAGATTCGGAGATTAGTTCGATAGCAGGAATGCGAATTGGCATAGCAGTGTCTTTTGGGGGAGAGATCTCTAGAGAAAATACTCTTCCGGTTCTGGTCATCTTGCTTGATCCGGTGATGTTGTCGATGTCAGGATTGGTAGCTTCAATTGCAATGTCTTCAATGTTTAACGGGTCTTGCTTGACGCCATGATAGTAAACTTCGGCTCCATAGTTCCAAGGTATAGCTTTGTCAGTGGAATATGGAACTGGTCTGGGAGAAGTAATGATGAGAGGCGCCACTCTAGGCGCGGAATCGACAGAGGTAATCCTTATTGTGTTCACATCAGCATAGTCTTCTGGGAAATCGTCTCCCCATCCAGTTTCCTTGACGTCTTCAATAGGAATCTTGTAGCTTTCAGGAGAGGTATACTTCACCATGAAATCAAACTTTCCACTTGGTTGTCCCAAGGTATCCCAGACTTCTAGTTCGGCTTCGCTTACGTCTTCAATCTTTAGATTCTTAGGAATGTCTTCGCACAGATTCTCCACAGGTGGAGGTTTCAGAAATATTACTTCGCGGTTTTCCATCATGCATTGAATACGCCTTCTCAACCAAGCACATCCGTCAGATTCAGATGCACAGCAACGACAATCATTCGGGCATCCTAGAAACACACCAGCTTGCAGCAAGTCTTTCTTGATAGTCATCAGAGGAATAGTCAGCTTGTTCACATCATAAACATAGGAGTCTTCGTTAATAGCATTGGAACTTTTACCATGGTTAGGCATCGGTGCGTTGATCACATTCGGAGTTTCGACGGGAGGGTCGAATTTAATTTCTCTCGCTTCGATCATGTTTTGAATCTTGTTTTTTAGAGCCCAACAGTTGTTGGTGTCGTGCCATGGGATCTTGGAGTGGTATGCACACCTTGCATTAGGATTTTACTTTGGAGAGGAAGTGTTGATGTGCTAAGGAGGATCCCTCAAGGTAATCAGCTCTGCTTTCAACATGTGTTGCAATGCTTGCGACAGTGGCATATTGATCTTCGTAAACTGTCTTCGTGACGCGTTCTAGTTACGCGCTTTGTCTCGTTGAGGTTACGCTGGTGTAGGATTGGAGATCACAATTGCCCCCAAAGATTGAGTACGATCAACTTTGTCACGAATTTTCTGACCATATACAACATTGGCTTCTTTCTTACCACCAAAAGATCTCTTCGCAGCATTTGAAGATGACTCTACCTGAATCTTTCCGCTCTTGATTCCAACTTCGATGCGTTCGCCTGTCAATATCAGCTCGGTGAATCCGGCTAAAGAGTTTCCAATCAGATGATTGAAGAATGGGTCTGTCAGTGTTCCGATAAACATATCAACCAACTCCCTATTGGACAAAGGTGGTTGAACTCTGCCTACTAAATCTATCCATTTTTAAGCATATTCTTTGAACTTCTCGTCACGACTCATAGACATGCTCTGTAGCTGCATGCGGGTGGGTGATAATTCAGCATTGTACTGGAACTGCTTGTAGAAAGCATCTGCTAAGTCATTCCAGGTGTGAATATGGGTACTCTCTAGCTGATAATACCACTCCAACTGAGTTCTGGAAAAACTCTTTTGGAAGAAATGGATCCCCAATTTCCTGTCTTCAGTATGAGGATGGATCTTCTGAACATAGGACTTCAGATGCAGTTTTGGACAAGAGATGCCATCATATTTGGCAAAAGTAGGAACTTTGAACTTGCGGGGAATTACCACGCCAGGAACTTTGAACTTCCTTCACTGTTCTTGACACTTCCCTCAGTTTCACCGCTCTTGTCTGAGATTTCAAACGGGATGATCACCTTAGCTGGACCCTTGTGATTTCTTCCCATGTTGAGGATATCGATGGTCTTCTTCTTTCTGGTGATGAGCTTCTTCAGGTCTTTCTGGCCTTGGACCAAGTTGGTGAACATTTCCTAGAATTGAGCATTCTGAGCCTAGAGATCTTTGACAGTCTATTCAAGAGCCATTTCTGCTGAAATAAACAGCGAGAGAATAAGAAACCGGTCTTCAATGTACCTGTTATGAAATATTATGCCATGATATGCGATGGTATGCAATGCAATGTTTTCAAGGACCTTAGGAATTTAAATTTGTTAAACAAGCATGAACAAATATTTATTAGTTTCTCTTTATTAAGTACAAAAGGCAGTTTTTAAACAAATAATTAAAAAAAGTTCCTAAAGCTTTTAGGTCTCCCATGGGCGCTTCCTCTTTGTGTTGAAGTAGGTGTTGATGTTTCGCTCCTCGTGAAGTAGCTTTGTCAACTCTAGTACCTTCTTCTCGGTTGCATAGCACTGAGATTCGAACGTATCCCTTTCTTCTTTAAGCTGAATCCAAGATCTCTTCAAGTCTTCAATATCAGTAGGCATGTCTCGATGGAGAACGGTATAGGGTTCGTCACCTATAGCAACAGGTTCCATGATCACCGGTAGCACAGGTGTAAATGGCATCATGAGGTTTTGAGCTCGAGCTCGCACCCATTTGAGGTGAGGTTCCCAAGGAATAGAATTTTTGTGCCCCAAGATCTTGGTATCAGTCTTCTTTACCATGCCCCAAGCGTGCACAAATCTTCGACGGTAATTCTGGAGATCGTGGTTGTAGTCGAACACAATGTCTTGGAGAAGCATATCATGAGGACCATATCTTCGAGCATAACCAAACTGACGTAGCGCTAGAGAAGGGTTATAAGTGATACCTCCCCTTATGCCAAGGAGTGGTACATTGGGGAATTTCCCACAACGCGCAATGAAAGCGAACTCCTTTTAAGAAAAGAGACACCAACGAATATCTGAGTGAGAAAGTGACATCAGCCTTTGAGACCACTTCAACCTTTGCTTGTTCTTCATTACCGATTGAGGAAGGTGCGAAATAAACCACCTGGAAAGTAACGGTATGCAACACATGAGAGTTCCTTGTCGTTTGATGGCATGAGTGTGGAGAGAATGTAGAATGTCTCCAAGTAAGGTAGGCACAGGATTACGAATAAGAAATATCTTGATGGCGTTCACGTCTATGAACTAATCTGGATTAGGAAATAATACCAAGCCATAGATTAGCAAGGCAAAATGTCCTCAAATGCGTGGAAACTCATAGCCTTTAGGAATTATCGAGCTTTCTTTATCAAGAACTTATCGAGTAAACCCTTAACTCCGCTTCTTGTTTCCCAATTAGCTTCAATGTCTGATCGCTTTAGATGTAACTCCGATGCGATGTCTTCGTACTTTAGAGCTTTTTCTGAATCGCTGAATGGTATCTGATCAAGGATAGGTATCCCAAGTATCCTAGAGAGCTCTTCCAATGTAGGAACCAACTGGTAATCTGGGAATGTAAAGCAATGATGTTTCGGATCGAAGAACTGGAATAAGACGTGCATCATATCTTCTTCAAAACCGGAGATAACCAAGTCAAGCAGATAACCATGTCTTTTGATGAATTGAGCATGATCAAGAACTTCTGAAACTAGTTCTTTGAATTGAGAAGGTATACTCATGAAGTTGATTCGGATAGTCTTCCTGGAAGCCATGATCCCTACAAAACAGAGCAAAGATAAATTCCTAGGTCCTTGAAATAGTTAGAAATGATGTGATGCAATTTTATGATGCCATGTTGTCATGTTTAAGCAAATAGCAATCACAAGAAAATCACACAATAGTCCTAGGTTTGAGGCTTGCATGAGGTATAGGTGTCTACCCTACCAAATTTTGAGTGGGTTCAACCTGTCCTATAATAGTAACCGGGTTCTAGGAATCTCATATCATTGATCTTTCTCGTAGGCTTTATTTCAATACGACTACCAAGTGGTCGATCGAAACATCCCGAAAGTCGAATCTTAATGAGCGTAGCATCGAGTATCAACCAACCTTAGTCTACACCGAAGTCGTCCATCTCACTACCTTCTAATGGCCAAGATGGGTTAATTAGGGTTCTAGAAGTTGAGTTAGTGATGATGACACCACGCAGATGCCAAATTCTTTCCTCAACTAGACATGAGGAGCATCGGGACATCCAAAGTGTCGCATTACCGTAGACATCATGTTGACCGTTTCAGTATACGCCTAATGGTCGCGGCGAGTTATTGCTACTTACCTAAGGAAACCTGGATCCGGGTGTAGGATCTCCCACAAGTATAATACCCAAGAAACCCTTAAAAGTAAAGCATACAATTCAAACAGAAAGCAATAAAGTGATCTAAAGACCCTAAGGTAAACTCTATTTATTTTCCCCAGCAGAGTCGCCAGTTATGTAACACGGTGGGAGAACTGACTTTGTTTGTTTTGCGTTTGATCGCAAATGTTGCGGATAGCAAGAGTCGCCACCGACTTTTCCTTTATCCAATTAAGGGAAGGCGAAAAGAACAGGAAAAGACCTTCGTTAGATTCTGAGTAAGGGAGTTGGTTATGAAAAGGGAAGGTGTTAGCACCCTTTCCATCCGTAGTTATCTACGGGCTCTTAATTACTTTAGCTCACTTTATGACTTGCTTTTTTTGTGTTTGAAAAGATTTTGAAAAATTCATTTCACTTTGACTTCATAATGATTCACGCTGGAATGTATACGAAGTGTTTGGAAATGTTTTGTTTTGGAAAAGGACTTTGTAATGATTCACGCTAGAATGTATACAAAGTGTTTTGAAAATGTTTTTGAAAGTGTGAGGTGTAAAGAGTATTTTAATTGAGCAAGCAAAAGAGACTTATTTTACCTGTTCATGCAGGAAAAACCTCATATATGATCTTAAGGGATTCAGAGGCTCATACAAGGGATGCATGGCCTCCAAGCTATGGGTCTAGCTTACCCCGCAGTTGGGAGCCCTTAGATATAGCGTAGGAGACCTCTCTTGAGCGTGTAGCTCAGAGAGGGAATGAGAGAATGAATGTTCTTATGGCCCTAAGGCCTCTTTTTATAGGATAGTCATCACTAATGATCATAATGATGTAACCGTCCATCAATACTTGAAACAGCTACTTAATGATTCGTAACGTCCGTAACCGATCCATAAGTAATGTAACGGAAACCAATCCGGCTCTACACTACTCAGCTAGCACAGGTCGGCCGCGAATATACGTCTGGCACATCCGATATAAGGACTCGGCTCCGACCTCGGGGTTTCACCGAGGAGCTGCCCGATTACCGACTATCAGACCCATCTCGGCCCCTATCCGACACTCCTAGCCTGGACAGACATCCGGATCATATCCCGGGGCTGACCCGGTCTCCCATCCCAATTCCGGGAATCATGCCGGATAAGGGTCTCATATCTCAGCCGGGGAATTTATGTATGATCATAAGCCCCCTGAGCAGATGGTTTCTAGACCTTGAAGCCTTATGGTCGATTTAATATAAACATAAACTTTCGCCCCGGGCCGGACTTCCAATATCGACCTGTGCCTTAATGCGAATTTGAACATGGTGGTTTACCACTCTTCGTTTTTTAGGCTTTTAATGTAAAGCACGTCACTGGAATTAATACTCCAGTTTAACCCAAACGTAACGTTCGTCATTAGTCCGGGCTGGATCCAGGACGCATGGCCAGGATATATACCCTATACAAAAATTCCTTCCGACCTCACATCTTGGCTCAGACTCAGAACTTTGTCGGGCTATTGGTAGTAAGATCTATAGAAAGACTATCCCCCGAGTAATTTTTTCGAGGTTTTGTTAAGTCATACTTTAATCGAGTTTTCAAAAATTGACTCAAAGTTTGAAAGCCGAGCTGTGGCAAAATACCAGGTTGTACCTGACACTGATCCAAGCAAAGTATCTGGAACCAAGGCTTTGGTGAACTGCCTGACGGAATCCAATTAAGGTTCTTCGCCTTATATGCTTGGTACAGACAGAACTTTTATTCCGAGTAGGAACAGAGCTTCTAAGGTTGTTCATGAACAATTTTATGCCATATCATCCCAGCCATATGGTGCACCAAGCAAACCATGAAGGCTTTTTAATCACATAACAATTGTTCACGACTTCAAAACCAGTCTTTTACTGTATTAATGCATTAGTTACAGATCCCCCCTGCGGGTTGGCTGTTTTTAGAAGTTCAATGCCACTGAGAGTTGACCCGAGATAGGACCAGAGCTCTATGGGACGAACCAGTGGCTCCCGCCTTGGATTCGAGGATTTACCGCCACTGAGAGTTGATCCGAGATAGGACCAGAGCTCTATGGGACGAACCAGTGGCTCCCGCCTTGGATTCAAGGAATTACCGCCACTGAGAGTTGATCCGAGATAGGACCAGAGCTCTATGGGACGAACCAGTGGCTCCCGCCTTGGATTCAAGGAATTACCGCCACTGAGAGTTGATCCGAGATAGGACCAGAGCTCTGCAGGACGTACCCGTGGCTCCCACCTTGGATTCGAGGAATTACCGCCATTGAGAGTTGATCCGAGATCGGACCAGAGCTCTGCAAGACGTACCCGTGGATCCCGCCTTGGATTAGAGGAATTATCGCCCCTGAGAGTTGATCCGAGATCGGACCACAGCTCTGCAGGACGTACCCGTGGCTCCCGCCTTGGATTAGAGGAATTATCGCCACTTAGAGTTGATCCGAGATCAGACCAGAGCTCTGCAGGACGTACCCATGGCTCCCACCTTGGATTAGAGGAATTATCGCCACGCCACTGAGAGTTGATCCGAGATCGGACCAGAGCTCTGCAGGATGTACCCGTGGCTCCCGCCTTGGATTAAAGGAATTATCGCCACTGAGAGTTGATCCGAGATCGGACCAGAGCTCTGCAGGACGTACCCGTGGCTCCCGCCTTGGATTAGAGGAATTATCGCCACTGAGAGTTGATCCGAGGTCGGGCCAGAGCTCTGCCGGACGTACCCGTGGCTCCTGCCTTGGATTAGAGGAATTATCGCCACTGAGAGTTGATCCAAGATCGGACCAGAGCTCTGCAGGACGTACCCGTGGCTCCCGCCTGATCCGAGTCTTGAGGTGCAGAGTACTTATCCGTTACATCCTATTTAGTCTTTACAAACTATAATTAATTCCAAGATGCCTCTTCGCCCGCACAAGAGAGCAAGACGACACCTTATACACTGGTATTTTATGCAATTTTTAATCTTTTACAAACTTGTAACTATCTACCAGGTTGATCCTGTCTTCTATCATTCTTGATCGGGACGGTTATATGAGCCCCCAAGCGCAAGACTTTGTTGAAAAAAGACGAAGTGCTTTGACACCGAACCATCTCGATCAAAGAGAACTCTATTTTTTCACTATTGAGCTCCTTAGTCTTCCGCAACAAGGACAACAGAATTAGAGTGCTGCTACACATAAAGCATAACATTAATAGAGTAATGGAATGCCATTTAATAATTATTTACTGAAAATATATTTTTAATGAAAGCAAAATTGTTCCCATTCACCGTTACCGCTCTGTCATGTCTTAAAATTTATACTTTCTCTTGTATGCCTTCTCCCACAAGTGCACACTAGTAATAGGAGTGTCAATGTTTGATAGAGCGGCAGCTGACTACCGCTACAAGCTCACAGGTTCATACAATAAAGGCTATTTCATTATTATGTAAATAAAACAACAAGGTTGGTAAGATCGCATCTACCTGTCACATGTTTTATCTTACCAAATACAATAAACAAGTAGAATTGAGTAAAAGTCTTCCAGTATCATGATTTAAGACCAAACCGAGTATCAGTGGAAGGTTTGAACATCGTCTTAAAACCAACAAAGCTAAGTCATCACTTCCAAGTAACTAAAATCACACATCCACATTTTCCATAACCACGATAACTACCAAAAGTCTACAAATTAAAACAAAAACTTCCAGTACAAGCTTCAGTTTCGTTTTATATGTTGAATGTGGTATATAAAATTTAAAACTTACTGTTTATAATAACAAAACAAACATAGTTTAGAAAGTACAAAGATTACTTATCTTGAAGTGTCTGCTGCATACACCGACAACCTGAAACGGGAAATCTGCCAAGAATATCTTCTTCTTTGCATCTCTGTATTGGATTCAGGCCTTTCAAAGTTTCCTCTTGTGTCCCTCTAGATTTAATTGAGGTGCGCCGAGACCGTGATCCCAAATTCCTCTTTACTCGCTGAGTTTAGAAACAGCGATTGAGGTGAGCCGAGAAGCAAAGCATTACGCTTTCATACAACCAGCTCCTCTATTTCCAACATTTTATAACAGATGTAATCCAATAAAAACATGGTAATTGCATAATGTGATTGTAGAATGTGTACATCGTTGTATCTATAACAATCCAATTCTTCCCGTATCAAAACCAGTTTTACCATGTCAGCCTTTACCATATTGGCAACCTACCCTTACTACATCCTACAGTTGGTTAACTCCCAATCCAAAACTTGAAAGTCACAAATGAAATGACATAACTGGGCTGATATCATATTATAATGATGATAGAGACATACTATTCTAATCCTTCGGCTTGGTTATCATTGTCCGACCTCCACACTACATTGAACTTCTTCCTTTATTCTCCTACATCTCAATTCCGCCAAGGTGGCATGTGTAACCTTCTCCTATCCAGGACGTCCTACTGCTTATCTGGTAATCATAAGATTGACAGCCTGTGCATAGACCGTAGCAACCTCGTTCAAAAGCTTCTTCCACAAACATGTATAAGTGATGATCGCGTCTCGGATGTCTTCAACAAAATGACCATCAATTAGTATCAATATCTACCGAGGTTGCAGGCACACTGATTCATCCAGATTATCAAGAGGTTACTCCCCTGGTTCCCACAAAAAATAGCACAGAAAACTAACATAAGTCAAAAATAGTGCATAAGCATTATGTTCAAGATTATTTCAGAATGAGTCAGAATGACATTACCCGTACGAGATAACAAATAATTTACAAATGAAAACTACTTATCTTAATATTTCTTTGGGAAATCACAACCCACTCTCTGCCCCGGCTGTATCATCACTTAGAGCGCAGGTATGCCCTTTTGGCCTCTGAATGTCACACCCATTGCTGCGACTATGTGACATTGGTGTTTAACACTCAAACAGACATTGCTCTGCGCTAGCAAACTCTGGTCAAACTAAGTTATGCATGATATCCTAACAAAATCGGAAGAAGATCACTTATCTCGACGGTGGTATCAACTTTCCGAATTGCAAAGGTAAACTTCTGCGAGAGCCTTCTTTGTCTTTTCGACATTTGGTGCATGCCCGCGCTGAGGAATTCGGAAGTTCGTCTATCTCCTCATTTCATCCCTGCGACATCACTTAAATCGTTATTATGAACTTTAATTTGTAACTACCAGAACATTGATAACTCATAAGGATTTCAGTTTCCTTTCCTAAATTTGAGGCGTTTTGTTTTTAAAAAAGACAGTGTGTCTAAGCATTCAATAAACATAACCGACGATTTAGATGGAAATAATTATGAAGAACCACTTATCTTCCAATGGAGGTATCGGAACAACAGTTTACGATTTATTCTGATTTTGTCCGCCTTCAGCCTGGGTCACATATCGGATGTGTACGCCCGGATCAAGGAACGATAACCCGGGATGGCAAGCCCCAATTGCACCAGGACCTCATATGAGGTGAAATGGGTAACTTCAATGAGTATTGCCCCGAACAAAAACCCGGATCTAAGCAGCTTCCCTGATCGCGTATGTGAGTCGGAAATGAATAACGCTAGAAGAAGGGGATTATCGACAGACGTCAATGTCAACCTGGGTTCCCTCTGGGAGAAGTGGAGGTATCGACTCACATAGAGATGGTCGCCGGCTAGCTTTACCGTCAAGAAAACGTAGTTGAGGCCTCATTCTCCGCCCTTGGACTTAACGCTAAAACCAATATCGAAGCAAAATACATTATGGTTATCCATCAATAAATCTATTATGTAGATATAATACTGATACTGTATAGCCATGCTATTTTATAACAAAGTTTCAATTTCGAAGCCTGGAACGAAATTGTTAGGCAAGGTTATGGGTGTAGCGTGAGTCACCCAGGTGAAACAGGATTGTTTAGGAATAACATGTGTGGCCCGAGAAAATTTTACCGGGCCCCACGGTAGGCGCCAAATGTTCATGCAGGAAAACCTCATATATGATCTTAAGGGATTCGGAGGCTCATACAAGGGATGCATGGCCTCTAAGCTATGGGTCTAGCTTACCCCGCAGTTGGGAGCCCTTAGATATAGCGTAGGTGACCTCTCTTGAGCGTGTAGCTCAGAGAGGGAATGAGAGAATGAATGTTCTTATGGCCCTAAGGCCTCTTTTTATAGCATAGTCATCACTAATGATCATAATGATGTAACCGTCCATCAATACTTGAAACCGCTACTTAATGATTCCTAACGTCCGTAACCGATCCATAAGTAACGTAATGGAAACCAATCCGGCTCTACACTACTCGGCTAGCACAGGTCGGCCGCGAATATATGTCTGACACGTCCGATATAAGGACTCGGCTCCGACCTCAGGGTTTCGCCGAGGAGCTGCCCGATTACCGACTATCAGACCCATCTCGGCCCCTATCTGACACTCCTAGCCCGGACAGACGTTCGGATCATATCCCGGGGCTGACGCGGTCTCCTATCCCAATTCTGAGAATCATGCCAGATAAGGGTCTCATATCTCGGGCGGGGAATTTATGTATGATCATTACCCACTCAGAACGGCTGTTTCCGTGTTATTTTGCTTTCCTTTATAATAGCGCTATCCATACCATTAGTTGGCAGGTAACCCTATTTGTTGGATGTAAAGGGATATTCAAAGGGACAATGGATGGTCATAGAAGGCAACTTGTAGGAGTATCCTAGCACATTCGTAGGGACGATCATCACTTTTTGTAGGAAACAATCGAGGGACTAGATCATGTATTAGCTTAGGCAACATTGAGGGACTATAATCTTTTAAGTCAAAGGGACTATGATGATATTTCGTAGGCAACCGTGCTAAGATACCCCCACGTTCGAGGGACTTGACCATTTATAAGGCAACGATAGAGAATACCGTAGGAGAAGAGTGTATCGTTTTCAGATATTTATCTTGAAATTAGTGATCTATGTTGATTTTGTCTTGCCATACACGCCTAATTACTAACAGTTTAATAGGTGTAGAAAATAAATTGCGGAAATATAAAGGGTCTTACGCTATTACATGGCTTTGGGGCAGATACATAATAGGAGGTGTGGAAATTAAAGTGCGGAAAGTAAAATCCTACGCTATTACATGATAAAAAATTTACAACCTATACATCCTTTCTAGAATTTAAAATGCAAGAGAAAATAAATAGCAGAAAAGAAAACTAGTCCTAATATTTTTGGTATTTTTTGAAATTGGAGTTTATGTGAAAAAACCACCTAGATCTAGTTGATTTTAATTAATTAATTAAAAAAGAATTATTAGTGAACACTAACCTAAATTAATTAATTAAATTAGATAAAAGAAAATATTAATGAAAGTTATCTAATTAATCCTAAATTAATTAACCTAATTACTAATTAAATTAATTAATTAAAAAAAGGGAAAATAAGCAAAATATAAATAAAAAAACAAAACAAAGCAAAAGAGAGCTTCTGGCAGAAGCTATCCCAGAAGCTGGAGCTTCTGGACGTTTCGTTGTTGGAGGCACCCAGAAGCTGGAGCTTCTGGGGTTTCTAGTGCTGGAGGCGCCTAGAAGCTGGAGCTTCTGGGAGTTCTGGTGCTGGAAAGGGTCCTGAAGCTGGAGCTTCTGGAGATTGTGGATCTGGGGCGTCCAGAAGTTGGAGCTTCTGGGGACTTCTCTTCTGGGGTCATCTAGAAGCTGGAGCTTCTGGAGTATTCTGCGCTGGGGAGACCCAGAAGTTGGCACTACTGGTGCTGGCGAGGCCCAGAAGCTGGAGCTTCTGGTGCTGGGCATGCCCAGAAGTTGGCACTTCTGGAGGCGTTCCTTCTAGAGATCTAGAAACCTGCAAAAAATAAAAGAGCAAAAGGTGGGGTTTGAACTCACGACCTGATAGAGAGAATGACATAGTGCGCGCAAGGTGAGCCGCTGCAGCGGCGGTGATACATCCATTCATCCTTCTGAACCCATAAATAGGTAAGGGTTATTAGCCTCTGAGTCAGAAGCACCGGAACGGTGCTCCGGTCATCTTCTCCGATTGGTATCAATCATCAAAAACCTGTAAAATGCATCAATTTATGAAAAATAAAAGCCCAGATTGACTATATAGGACCCTATGATCACGATGGTAAGGTTTGTTTGTCCCAAAATAGCCTGCATCGTGGAAACCGAATCTTCACTAAGTTTATGCCCTAACAATGACATCTAATGATTTATACGTCAAAACTTGTGGAGGATGGATCAAACCTGTTCTAAAAGACTTCATGAACATATTAGCATGGTTAAATATCATGTAAACAAAATAAAATGCAAAATATGATTTCAAGAAAGTATGAATTTGGATGCTTATGAATGGAACGATTCAGCATGCTTTGGCCATGGATAATGATCCATTCTTACCCTACTATACCTCTGGAACAAGAATGAATGCTTGGAAGCACTTGAAACCAGCTGGAAGTTGGAATACAATTTGGCCAGCTTTGAGAAAATTTTGAGAATTTTTAGGGTTTGTGAGAAGCTTGGCTGCACGTGTAAGAGATGTCTCCAGGTTTTTTTTTGTCTTGTAAGAGTGCTAGGTATTTATAGGAGAATAGAATTAGGTCAAGGAATTAAGATAAAATATTCTCCTTAAATGGAGAATATTTGATTTGAAAATTTGCACAAAATCTTTCCAATATTGATCAATCTCTTCCTCAATCTTCTTGCACGAAATTGACAGCTTGTAGTGAGCTATCTTGGACCCCAAGCCATGCAAATATCCAACCCAACTTGCCTTATCTTTTATTTTTGCATTTTATTTAATTAAATTTGAACTTAAGCTATTTTAAAAATAAATAAATAAAAATATAGACGGCGTGGCATAAATCATAGTGGTCATGGATAATCTCATGATCAAGTTTAAATCATAAAATCTTAGGCCCATTTGGAAATTTTTGGCTTTTGCTAGGTATTTTTCTTCATGCACCTCCTCAAAAATGCTCAACTTGCACAATTTGTATCTTGCTCAATTTTCAACATTTTTTAGTGTTCTTAGACTTTTTTGAAAGCTCAAGATGTCTTCTAAAAAGCCTTTTTGGTTTCATCTTCATTGGGGTTTCCATACTCATGGACACTTTGCAAAAAGATGACTTTTGTTGACTTTTCTAGAAGGACCTGTAATGTCTTGATCCATATCTTTCAAATGAAGCATTTTCTGCCCGAGCTTGTGAGACATGAAGTTGTAGAGAATTGAATTCTCTTCAAAATGAGCTGTGGTGGAGAAATTTCTGATGAAGTATGTAAAAATTATGCTTGGTCAAAGTTCTGTTGACTTTTGTCTAAAGAAGCCCTAATTTGGAAACTTTGACTTTTGATCAGATCTTGACTTTTCTTGAGGAATCATGATAAACCCTTGATAAAAATGGTGAATATTACTTCAAAATATTGATGTTGACAAAAAATTGTGAAGTTTGACAGTATGTTGACCATAGTTGACTTTTTGTCCAATGTAGCTGATTTTCAGCCATCTGAGCCATTGGATGAGCAATTTTGACTTGTAAGGCTTGAAACTTGACAAAGTGATCCCTTGGAACATAGGTTGAGGTATGATGACCATTTGAAGCATTAGAAGTCCATCTTGACTTGAGAATGGCAAAACCCTAGCTTGAATTGATTGCTTAGGAGAGGGTTTGTCTAGTCAACCCTTGTGAAATCCTTGAGAATTGAGATGTGAATTGTCTTGAGAAGTAAGAGGGAAAATTTTGGGCTATAACATAGTGATAGGCACAGCCCGAAATCGGACCTGTCAATTTGAAAAAGCTTGACGGACCTGTCAAAAGCCACGAAAAATTACTCGGGGGTTGATCTGTCTATAAATCTATGTCTTACTACCAATAGCCCGACAAGGTTTAAGATATGCCTGTCGAGATGCTAGAGTAAGGTTGGAAAAAGTGAACAAATGATTGTGTCTTCTCAATAAAGTCTTCATGGCTTAAAATGAGCCATTTGACTTGGGGGGCTACTATATGACACATATCCATTCACGTAATCAAAGCGTTAAAACACTATGAAAGTGGTTCATGCAAGTGAGCTAAGCATACGAAGCATACGAAGTATAGAATGCAAAGTGTTGAATTTAAAAGGAACTCGTTTTGCCAAATAACTGGGGGGCGCGTCATCATCACCAACCTCTATAAAGCTTACATGGTTGTTTAAAAACTTAAAAGTTTCCTTATGGGAAAAGCTCCCAAGCGAAGAACCATGAACGGATTCCGCTAGAATTTATTTAAGGCTATTCTCGAGAAGTTTTGTACCTTGGCTCACATCAAAATCGAGCTATAAAAACGGAGAGGATGATGCCAGAGTATGATTCGGGTATGCAACTTGGACGAATAGACATAAAAGAAACATAATACTATCCGGGTATGGTCCATTTAAACGCTTAAAAAGCTAGTTATCGACCTATACAAGCTGGTACAGGGTATACAAGCCGGTACAGGACTCTATACCTCGGTTCTAGGTTGAGTCGGCTTAGTTATAATCTTACGGTTTGCATAAGCTTTATATGGACGGGGGTTAACAACTTTTGGTGTTCATCCAACCTATTCACAAACAGAATCTTAGGTACAGTCTCTGGTAGAAAAAATCCGAAGATTCGTGAATAGTGATATGTCTAAACTAGAAGTTTCGATCTAAAAAAGCCTCAAAAGCGAGAAAAAAAATGCTTGAAAGCTACTTTTAAGCTCAGTCAAAATTAATAAAAACTTTTCCCACGAAATAATGCTTGCCTTGAAGCGAAAAAATGTTAACCACCATGTTCAAAAAAAAATTTCACTAAGGCATAGCTCGGTATTGAAAGTCCGGCCCGGGGCAAAGATTTATGTTTCTATTAAATCGACCATAAGGCTTCAAGATCTAGAAACCATATGCTCGGGGGACTTATGATCATACATAAAATATATTTCCCAGGCTAGGAGTGATAAATAGAGACCGAGATGGGTCTACTAGCTGATAATCGGGCAGAACCTCGGCGAGACCCCAAGGTCGGAGCCGATTACTTAGGCCGGACGCGCTAGACGTATATCCGCGGCCTAACTGTGTTGGTCGGGTAGTACCAAACTGGGTAGGTTTCTGTTATGAAACCTATTAGAGAGCGGTTATATATGTTACGTTACAAATGGGTCGGCTACAGACATTATAAGCCATTAGTAATCAGTTACAAGTATTAATAGACAGTTACGTCATCATGAATCAGGGTGATGACCATATTATATAAGAGGCCTTAGGGCCATGAAAAGGGGAGGATCAAAGATCCCTCTTCCACTCTCTCATTTTCCTCTCTCAGCTACATGCTCAAGAGAGGTCTCTTACACCAGACTTAAGGGCTCTCGACGGCGGGGTAAGCTAGACCCATAGCATGGAGGTCAAGTCATCACACTTGAGATGCTGAAACCCTTAAGATCATATATATAGTTTTCCTGCAAGAACACCATGCAACAAATATCTACAAAAGATGTAAAAACCTATCAAACAATACAATATTTATATGAAAATACAATTATACTCTTATTTACATAAAAGTTGGGGTTTTACTTATTAATAAACAAAAGTAGAATGATAAGTGCCACAAAATACAACTGAAAATAACGATATTTTTCCGTTATCACACTCCCCAACTTGAAACTTTGTTTGTCCTCAAACAAAGGTCAAACGTGTTAGAACAAGATTTGGTTGTGCAATTATGTCTCTGAGTTTTGATGATAACAAAGAGTATGTTTGAGTGAACAATTTTGTTACTCAAATGTTTGTTGTATTTTTAATAATAAACAAACAGGTCCTGCTTCTGATGAATGGCATGGCCAATACAATAAGAAAATGCTTCACTTCTAAGCTACAGAGGTTTTGATGAATAAGTAGCAAGGAAAGCTTCAGAAGGCTCTGAAGCTAAGTTACTCTGATACGACCGTCTGAAGAAACCAGTCAAAAGATCTAAAGACAGAAGTGCTACTTATGACAAGATATTGAAGACTCAAGTTTCGGAAGATAAAGGGTTCTGAAGACCAAGTGCTTGAAGACTCTAAAAATGTGGCTCTGAAGATTCTAAAGACTTGAAGTTCTTCTAAATTTATGTTACGATGTAAGGTTACAAGACCAAGTGCTGAAGACTCTAAAGACGTGGTTCTGAAGACTTGAAGTTCTTTCAACCTTATGTTACAATACAAGGTTCTTCAAAACAAAATGATGAAGACTCTGAAGAGGAAGATCTGAAGACTTGAAGATTTGATTAACCAAGGTGTTAGATTATCTCCTCTTACTCATACTCACATAAGCGTTTGAAGGACATAAGGTTAGAAGATAACGTTAACATGGTACAAACAAACGTTTCATTCCACTACCATGAAGGATGAACGTTGCATACGATATTTTCCCCCGCGTTCTTTCATGCCACCACAAGTTTCATATTTCCAAATGTACCCTCCAACGGTTACATCACATACATGGCACTATATAATGGCTTGAAGACTTGAAGAAACAACGGTTAATTCACGAAGAAACTCTCTACATTTAAACTCTATTTTTCTTTGTAAAAAGATGTAAATTCTTTCAAGTCACTTGAACTAAAAATCTGTTTACATATCATCTTATGTAGAACCATATTTACTTGTAAACAAACTTGTTACCAAAATATTATTTGATTGTTCCTTGAGAGATCAGTTTGGTCAACTTCTCAAGAAGTTTAGGACATTTAATCTTAGAGGTTGTTAATCACAAATAGTTGGTGTGTGCAGGTGTTAGTCACTTCCAGTTGGGTTGTGCAAGTATAATAATCAATTGGATTATTGGATTAAGTCCTCGTTGGAGAAAGGCAAATCGCCTCGGAAGGGTGGACTACAGTAGCTTGATGTTTCAAGTGAACTAGTATAAAAATATGGTGTTGTTTATTGCTTTCTTAGTATTTCAATCTTCATCAAAAGAAAAGCATTTTCAAAGGGGGTTGTTTTTAGAAGAAAATTTTTTCAAAGTATAAAACCCAATTCGAACCCCCCATTTCTTGTGTTTTTTCGCACCTTTCAAACGAACCTAAAGAACTAAAAAAATTGAGAGTATCATGAATCAACGTGTTTGGAAAATGAAAAACAAATGTACGTGTCGCACTCCAAAATTTACCCTCCTAAGCTCAGGGTTTCAACTTTCGCAAACGACTTTTGAGTTTGTGTTTATGAGGAGTGATCATTAGGCATCCCTTCTTCAAGAAATATATTCTTTTGAAAGTGCACAAAATCAAGAATTTTTTCCCTTGTATTTCACATAAGATCATTGCATCACCAACAGTTTCAGAACAGGATAGATCGTGCGTATGCTCCTAAAGTCAAAGTTAGGGTTTCTTCAAAATTTCATCTGTTCAAGATATGATCAATTAGGGTTTGAGTTTCCACTCACCTAAAATGATCTATCTTAATCAATCATCAATATTTGATCTTCAAATTCCCAACTTTTTCTCATGATCTACCATGAATCGACCAATTAGGGTTTTGATCGAAGATAGTGAATCATTGACTTTCTGCTCAATGGATGACCTATTTGCTTGTAGATTGGTCTTAACATCTTCAATGCAACATCTTAACCTAATTTCTTGGTTCAAAACATTGCAAAAAATCCATGTTTCTTCATCAGACAAATTCTGAATCATCTGATGAAAATTCATCTACTCAAAAAGTCAAACTTTGACTTTTGGTCAACTTTTTCAAATCCAAACTTTTTCAATCATAAAAACATTTCAAATAATCCATCATGATCATAAAAAAAATCAAGAAATATGAAAAAGTCAACAAAAAGTCAAGATTTGAATTTTTTCTAACACTTTGAAAAATTTTCAAGTGTTAAGAAACATGGTTTTTCCTCACTTTCATGGCCATTTTTCACCTAGATCCATTTTGATTCAAGAAAAACTCAAAACATGAAAGTTGTAGGTCTTGTTACAAGCTTTCTAAAAAGTCTAAGAACTTGCAAAAACACTTTGTCTAGCTAGGGTTTTGATTTTGAAACATAGAGCTCCAAAACCATGGATTTCCAAAATCATGCATCAAAGTTACAAGTTATTTTGCAACTTTCTCCCTTCTAGAAGCTTTGTCACCAAATGAGATAGGATTTTAGAGAAAAAAATCTGATGGAAATGGCTAGGAAAGGATAGAAACACTTGAGTTTTCTAAAGCAATGATTACAAGATTCCATTTGCATTTAATGAAGGAATATTCCTTTCTTAAGCTTTAAGCTCCAAGTTGCAAGCTCTAAACTTATTTTTGCCTTGCCATTTAAGAATTCCTTGCCTATAAATAGAGGTTCTCACTTCATTCAAAACGACACCAAAGCTACCATAGTCAAGTTTTCCTTCTTTCTTTCTTAAATTCCAAGTTTCTAAAGTTCAAAGAGGGAAATTTTGCAATCTTCAAACCTTGAAAAATCTGAGTAAGCTTAAGTTTCTAACATGTTCTAAACATCATTTAGAAGTAGTTTATAACTTAAAACCACCAGAAAAAACTACCCAAACTCAGAATTGTCTCCAAACTCTATATATTGCAATTTTGAGCCTTAACATCCAAACTTCCATTCCACTCGTGTATATCTCAATTTTTCACTTCAAATACCTTTCATACACTTCATATGAGTGATCCAAGTAATCATCACTGACCTGTAACATCTTCAACTTCAAATTCGAAACTCACTCCAAGTGGCTGCAGTTGGACTTGGGTGGAACGATCTAGACCATTTCAATTCAAGCTAAGAATCCAGATACCTTCCATACAACTTCTGGAAACACTCTAACTGAGAATTCGATTTTAGTTCGAAGAGGTAAGTTGCTCAAACTTTGAACTCTATGATTCGTGCATTACAGATGAAAAATTGCTTGGCCATCTTGTTTCTACACTCATACTAAATGATAACCCTTAATCAATTTCACAAATCATGATTCATACACGATTTCATATTGATTCTTAGAATTAGGGTTCATCTGTCCTCGTTCAAAAATTAATCATCTTAAGTTCAAAATAAGTGAAATTAAATACCACCATCATATTCCTGGGTTCAAATCGAGCCAGTTTCATGTTTACAACTTTTAATTTCATTGAGAAATGAAGAAGTTACAAAATCAAAGCTTGAGGAAGAAGAAGATGGAGTTGCGCTCGTTTTCAGTTTTTCTGGAAAATTAAAATAATTCGTTTATAATATAATAACATGGAAGCGAATAAATTAATGGATGTATAGCCACCCTAGTGGTAGTCAACGCGCTTTTCATGTCCTTTTCCTTGCCTATGGTCCAGGGTTCGAATCCCCCTGAGACCATTTTTTTCATCTTTTCCATTTTCACTATTTTCAAACATTTTCAAAACTTGTTTTTAAATATAATCAAATGAAAGCGTGTAAATGACAAGTTAAACACATGGCTCAGTGGTAAAGCTTTTCACTTCTAAGCCAAAGGTCCTGAGTTCAAACCTCCTTCGGACCAAAATCAAATTTTTACTACTTGTTTTCTTCACATTTTCTATCAAACTTCAACCTTTTCAAAAACCAATCAAAACTTCTCATTTTGAGATGTTTTTTTGCATACTTGTCATTTAATATGCCTATTTTATGATTATGTCAAAAAATTCTGAAAAATATTTTCTTTTTGATTATATTTATTTTAATTTTCAAAAATGTTTTCTTTCCAACTTTCAAACTTAAATCTTTTTCAAAACTTCTTGTGAATATCCTTCACTTTTCAAAATCATTTTCAAAACCCCATCTAAAACACTTTCACAATTAACTTACAAACCTCGATCCAACATCGAGTGCATTTTCAAATTTTCTTTTCATAATAAAAAACCCAAGTATTTAAATTGTTGGTTGCTAGACCAATTGTTTAAACACTGGTAAAAAAAAATAAACTTCGAATCTTTAAATTTTTGGATGCTAGTCCAATAGTTTAAAAATTCTTAATAATGTGAACTTTGTTTCACTTCACTCTTTCATAAGAAAAAACTTTTAGATGATAGACGACTCGTTGAGCATTGAGCTCCTCTTGTTTCTAGTATTTGAATCGTAGGATGCTAGTCCTATTGTTCGGTACTTTTCATCCACTTTAAAATAAATTCAACTCACTCAAATCTTTTTCGCTCATATGCGACTATCAAACTCTTTTCTGACAAAGAGTGTGCAATAGTCATTTCAAGCATGAACAAGGACTTAAGCTTTTCAAACAAACTAAACAAGTCCAAGTTTAAACATTTGAAATGTCTAATGCACGATTTTTCTTATAAAATCAACACAACCAACTTAAAACCTTTTTAAGAGGAACTACGGAGTTTTGACTTTCCCATTGCACAAGGGAATACGTAGGCACACGGTTTCGAAACCGTGCCAAACTCAAAATAATAATAAACAAATCCTTTTGTTTCTTTTGTATTCATGACTTAGCAATAAACACACACAAACACTTAGAACTAAATGGGTCCCATCGAGTACGATGGATGTAAAGGGTGCTAATACCTTCCCCTTACATAACCGACTCCCAAATTCATATCTTTTGGTCACGTAGACCGCCTTATCCGCATCTGTGGGGTTTTATCTATATTTTCCCGTTCTTTTTTTAGAAAAAATAAAATTAGGTGGCGACTTCATTGTTTTTAAAACAACCGATGAAAAAACCAGTCATCACGGTACAGTTCAAAACTACAAAGGTACAACGAAGCAATACTTACCACTAAACTACAACGACAACATGAAAATGAAATAAATTCTAAATACAAAACACATGTAAAAAATTCTAAAACCATACATGTTCAAAGATGAACCATAACACCCAACTTGATCAAGGGAAGAAGAACAAAAATATGGGGGACTTTACTCTCACCCAACAATCAAGCTAACAACAAGTTAAATTATGCATTCATCGAGAAAAAATTCATATTGAAAGCTCAAAATCAAAAATCACAAGGTCTTCGAGGTTGTAATGTGGATTGGGTAACAAATAATGATCATTTATAAAGGTCAATGAAACTAAATTGCCAAAACCTATAAGAACAATAAATCCACACACATTCAAGAAATCAAAATTTTATTCACGCCCTCACTTTGCTCATTTTCTACAAAAATTGATCTTATTATTTTTTTTCTTTTTCTTTTTTTCTTTCTTATGTTTTTCTTTTTCAACCACTTATTTCTTGAAACCACAAAGCAACCCCAAATAAGAAAACAGTCATTTTCTATCCAACTTGAATACAACCAAATATCATAATATGAATGCTCTCAATTTTCTAAGGAAAGAGCAAAAATTCAAACCACAAGATATGGTTGAGGGTTCAAGAAAAAATTTAGAATTCAATCCAAAATCAATAATGAACTAATTAGTTATTTACAAGTTCGAAGATTTAATCATCAAAATGGATCATAGAAAAGGCTCAAAAGGGGATATGGATTCTCGTTCATTCACGAGGTAAATTACTTTTTGTTAGGTGGTTATGCTCAATTTCAAAAAATTCCTTGATCATTTTCTTTCTTCCATACACTTCAACACAAGTACAAGATTAAACATAATAAAATCGAGTTAAACAAGAATGTTTGTTCTCTTGCATGTAGTAAGCAATGGAAACCTCACTCACTTTTGGGCGAAGATCTAAAGTGATTCAAAATTGAAATAGTCGTGCAAAAGAATACATGCCCTACTACAAATAACGCTTCTAATGTCGGACGTGAAAAGATTTGTACGTCGGCAACAAAAGTGAGATAAATAAGATCACCATGAAAAGTCTCCATTTAACACGTCGGTGTTTCCAAAATCGACGTGAATATTTATTTCAAAACCATTTAGTACACGAGTTCGAACCCCATGTGTTGCACCTTTATAATATTCCAAACTAGCATACTTTTATATCGGTTTCTTCAAAAACTGAGGGGTATATAAGATTTGTTTTTATAAATTGTTACATTTATATTCTTTATTCAGAATATGACATTGTTTACACATAACATTGTTTGCCCATAAAATTATATTGTTTACTCAAAAAATAAAGATAAAAGTCAAACTCTACAAGGTGCTTCAAGATAAAAATCAAATTCCTTAGGGTATCTTATTTCCCCTTAAGATGTAGATTTAGATTTTCATATAATAGAATCTTGGGGAACATCTCCTATTAGCTTGGAGAACTTGTCGAAGTTCAAAGAGTTGATGGTGAAGGAATTTGAAATGCCAGATTTGGGAAATTTGTCTTATTTCCTAGGCATGGAATTTCAAATGTCAAAGAAAGGAATGATGCTATTTCAAAATAAGTATGTCAAAGAGATACTCAAGATATTCAGAATAGATGATCCAAATCCTGCATCCTCATCAGTGGAACCAAATATGAAGTTGGAGAAAAATTGAGAGGAAGACAAAGTCGATGTAACTTTGTTCAAGCAAATTGTGGGATATCTGAGGTATGTGTGCAACAGTCAACCTGATATAGGTTACGCAGTAGGATTAGTGAGAAGATACATGAGTGAACCAATGGTGTCACACATGAAGGCTACAAGAAGAATCTTGAGATACCTTAAAGGATCGATAAACTGTGGAATACTAGTTCGACAATATTCTAAAAGCAAAAAAGTTATAGTTAATTGCTTTTCAGATGTTGATTGGTTTGGAGATAAAGAAGATCGAAGAAGCACAACTAGATATTTATTTCTAGTATTTGGTGCCCTAATCCCATGGTGCTCGAAGAAGAAACATGTGGTGGCATTTTCATCCTGTGAAGCTGGCACTACTACAAAACGAGCATTCAACAACGCCATGTTCACCATGGTTCTTTCCTACACCGTGGTGACATCTCTAAAATGAGGCGCTGACATATTTATTTTGTTTATTCATTAAAAATTATTTTTATATAACAACGGCTTTTGTACCAACCGTGATGATACAATCAAACTTTCATGGGTTCGAACCTTAGTGCCATAAAATATTTTATTCCTTTAACGTTAAGGCGCACCTTTTTTATTTATTTATTTTAAAACTCACAAATAAAAGGGATATCGCTACGGTGCTTTTGATTAACCGTTGTGATATATTATAATAAATAAATACTTATCTATACGGTTGGTAGTGTTAACCGTTGTCAAATAGTTTATCCACATATAAGCGAATTAACTCTCACTTATATTGCAAACTTTGACCTATGACATAATTTTGAACTAGTTTCTTTTGCAGGAACTCCTCTCATAATATACAGAAGGATGATTTTTACAGTTTTTTGACATTCCTAATAAGTTTCGATTAATTTTAAATTTTTTAATTAAAACATTAAGGAAAAACAATAAAGGAATTGGGTGTTAGAATTAGCAACAAATTAAAAGATTAAATTAGTAACAATTGAACAACAAATTAGTGACCCTTTCTAGTTAAAGTATGATTTCCATCTTATGTCATCGATTTCACAATGGATTTTCGGTCACAATATAGTATTTTAATACTGATAATGTGAAATTGTTATAGATTTCCACATGTCATGTCATGTGAGGATTGTCTCTTTGTAATTTCCCCATGTAAGCTCATTCACCCAAAATAACAATTTTGCGTGCTATGTCATTCTTTCTTAATAGACATAATTTGGAGGGACATTTATTATGGATGAAAATATTTAGAGGGGCCATTGTTTAAAGAAAAAAACTTGAGAGATTAAAAGCTAAAATTGATATTATTTAATCGAGCCACACACAAAAAAAACGTGCAACTTAAAGGGTAAAATAAATATTTAAGTAAAATATAGGGGGTGTCGGGTGTAAAATTGGGGGTACCAATTAAATTCCTTGAGAGTTTTTGTTTTGAAATATTGTTGTTTAGGTATGTATGAGAAAGAGATACGGGCTATCTCTTTTTGGGTCTAATATTTAACATGGCTTGAGATAGCTGTGTATAAAAACTAATATTTTATGTTTTACTCTTTTGACCCAAAAAATTATAGTTAATATCTTCTAGAACATATAATGTTAAAACTAACCTAAAACCAAACCCTATTCAACAGCTCTTTATAAATACATGCTCTTGTTTACGTCTAATAATAGGTCGACGCCGCTCACCCAAAATTCCAATTTTCAATTTCTCCTTCTCTTGATCTATTATTGATATGGTTTTTCATTATACATTTATATAATATCAATTTGTATACATATAATATGTTCACATATGATTACTTGTATGATTCGATTAGATATGTTAATATGTTTGCGAGAGATAGATCTATTGCACCGACACTCAAATCAAACCAATACAATCATGAAAAATCTCAGGTCAATCATCTTGTTCTATCATTTACGTTATTTATTTATAATTTTATTATTTACTTCTATTAAATCTTGTTTTATTTGGTTTCCACCAGATCCATGGTCGAAATAACAACAAAAAGTTCATGAAGTGTCATTCTAGACAAAATCAAATGAGAGTCATCAGCTTTGTTTTGAATTTGTACGCCTTATTTCCATCGGCCGTAATTTCTTTGATTAAATATAAGGTAAATTGAAAATTCTATAATGTCTTCGGTTATTATATTTTATTTTGAATTAGTTGATTTTAATCAGATGAGTTCCACCTAATTTATATTTTAATTTCTAGATTCTACGTTAATGACGTGATTAGTGAGTGACTAATAATTTTTATTTTTTTTTGGTATTTATAAAATTATTTATGTTTTTCAATTCTTTTTATTTTTTATGTATCAATGAGTGATTTATTTACTCGATTTTCTCAAAAACCATACCGTAACCCTCCTTTTATACAATCAACAATGTACACAATTTCATCTTAATCCATGTTTGGTGACATATATTATTAGGTGTAAAAAAAATCATTAAAGCATAATATTTTAAATATAAGTATTCATTAAATTTTAATTAAAGAGGTAATTTTATTATATGAATTTAAAATGAGGATATTAATTTTGGCAAACTCAATCTGATTTTTATTAAATCTTTGTCTCACAATTACAAATTTTATATATTTAACCTCTATGATAACTTCGTTTTCTTTTCTAATCACATACATATGTTGTAAAATTGTGAATTATTTGAATTTTATTTTTCTTTTGCCTAAAATTCCTTACAATTAGAGGCTTTAGCAAAGTCTGCAATATCATAATAGATAGAACATATTATCCCTTGAGTGGTTGCGCAACTAGTTAGAGATTTGTTGTGAATTAATGTATTTATTGTGAATTATTATAAACACAAAAATTCAAGAATCAACTCATCACCCCTTTTGATTTCATATGTAGAAGCAAAAGGAAGTAAGGTTTAATATATTTTTTCTTTAATTTTTCTATGGCATATTCATAGTATACAAATTTTCCATTAGATATTTACCATTTGTATTATTATTTCATACTATGGTGTAATCACATTCAAAATTATGGAAATTTTAAAGAAAATGCAAATTTCTCTTAATTCTTTTCACCATCTTGGTTGTGACTTTCAACAGGTATCACTAAGATGGATGAAATCACCACCCTTTGTGGAATTGATGCATGCGTGGTTGTCTACGGTGAGAAGAAAAAAATACAATCAATAATTTGGTCATCAGAAGATGCATTTCAAATATTATTGAAGCACACTATAGTGAAAGAGCGAGAAGAAGGAAAAGAATAATTTACTTGATTATTTTATTCGAACAGGAGAATTTGATGGAAATGATTTGAGGAGTCGAGCAGAAGATTAAATAGATTCAAAGTATATATCTTCATGTTTCTGACGTTCCATAAGTAGTTGTTCTTTTTAGTGTCTAAGTTTTTCTTTATCCTCTATAACTTTGTCGTTCTGATTCTGTTAATGGACCAGCATCAACACTAGGTATTGAAAATCATTAAATACATTAACTTTACTTACATAGGTGTTAAACTATCCGACGAAACTCGAGAAATTATTATGCTTAAAGAATTTGAGCATAAAATATAAAATCGGAGGATGTTGGAAATAAATTGAAACATTATGAATGTAATAAATTAGATAGTCATTTGTCCTTTGTTTCCTGTGAAAATCATCTTTTCCTGGATTTATAATAGTCAAATGTATTTGATTTAAAATTTAGACCAAATGAATTTAAGTTTCTATGTATTTTTCAATCAATGCTGTGAGTACTATTATTAGATTTTTTTTGTCATTATTTGATTTTTATTGTCTTTTTATTTAAATATGTATTTATTACCGGTCTTCAAATGCATTTTTGGTCTTTGTTAAATTATATTTTAAATTTTAAAATTTTCCTTCTACATTGTTAACTTATAATTATTTTTAGAGTTCGACTTCTCATTATATTTGGTCTTTGTTCAATTATTTTTTGGTAATTATTTAAATATATTTAAATGTTAGAATTTATTATTCTAATACACAATATATTTTGGGTTAAATATATTTTTGATCCTTATAAATATTTTATTTTTTTATTTTTAATCCTATTAAAGAATTAATATATTTTAATCCCTATAAAATTAATATGCACGTAGTTTTAGTCTCTCATGTAAACCAATGTGTATTTTTAAATGATTATTTTGTAGACATTTTTAGAACATAATATAAAGTTCCACGAAATAAAAAAAAGAAACTCAAAATTTAATTTCTAAACTGAGGTTTTCATTACTTTTATTATTATCTTTTAAAATTTTAAAAAAATTATATTCAATTCTTCTCATTTTAATAAATTCCAAAATTTGGTAAAGAAATATTTTATAGTATTCTAAACATATATGAAAAAACTTATTCAAAAATTTAAAAGTTTAAGGATAATTAATGCGTTTTAAAATTTTTAAAAATAGTAGTGACTAAAATTGTATGCATAAAACATATTTAACCTTATATTTTATTTAAACAAACATTTTAAGAATTAATTTTACCAAATAAATTTAGTTTGTGAAATTGACTCTGAATGATTTTAACATGTGAAATTTTGTTGAGGCCAGACTCAGGATGTCATGACATCTAATTTGACCTTATAAAACAGACAAGGTAGAGTATAACAATTAACAGTGCAGATAACAAAAGAACACAAGGAGTTGTTAACCTAGTTTGGTTCTAACCAACCTGCATCTGAGAGCATACCAAGTCAGAAATGAAGTTCACTATCAGCAGTATTAATTCAGAGGGAAACCTCCATGTTTACACTCCTCACTTAATCAGACTACCCAATGACCCTTCGACTTAAGATACCACACTTAGATATGAGAACCTCCACTCACTTCCAATCACCTCGGTGATGTCTATCAGTAACTATCACACCATTAACTGCATCAACTACTTGGCTCCTAACACAATCAACTTGGAGATACCTCACTCCAAACACAACTAAAACAGTTTGAAGATACCACACTTCAAACATAATATAAAACAGTCACACATGTGACACAAACAAAACTAAGAATTGCTTCACAGCTTCTTCCAAGGACACAACTACACTCATTGCTTCACATCTTCTGAGTGAGTAAAATAGCCCTCTTGCCTACAGGCTTCGAGCTACAAATCAGTGACCATCCCACAATCCGGGTGGTTCACTTACATGGCTAACCCTAAAGATTACATATTTTTATAACCTGATAGCTTACTAAAACTAGGTTACAACTTCTTATTTATAACCTATTACCAACTGGATATGGGCCTTCAAAATAACAGCATAAGCTGTAAGAAAATTCTGCAGTAACAAACTTTCTGCAGAGATAAACAAGCAGATAACTTCTGCTACAATCAAGGTCCTTGTTGGTCTTTCTCCTTAGCTCTTAGACCTTCACATATGCCTTCACAAACACGCCACATATGATGCATAATATTCCCTGAATATTCTGCATAATTTAAAATAGAACTATAACAAACTTTGACAATTCAGTAGCGTGATGTCTAATGTCTGGTGTCACGACATCCTCTTTGACATGTTGCTCCAGATGTTGAAAAATTTCAACACAACATGTTTCTTCATTAAATAGAACTTTAACTTGCTTTCTCCTTACAAGTTATAAATCCTATTTAACCTATTGATGTTGTATTAGTTTTACCAAACATAAAGCCAATCCTAAAAATAGATAATCAACAATCTCCCCTTTTAGCTTATTTTGGCTAAAATTAATTTACATAACCTTTGTATTACATAAGTATAATAACATATACAAGGGTTTAAATAATTTAATCCATCAGTTGTTTTAAAAATAATGAAGTCGCCCCCTAATTTTATTTGTTCTAAAAAGAACGGGAAAATATAGATAAAACCCCACAGATGCGGATAAGGCAGTCTACATGACCAAAAGATGTGAATTCGGGAGTCGGTTATGCAAGGGGAAGGTATTAGCACCCCTTACATCCATCGTACCCGATGGGACCCTTTTAGTTCTAAGTGTTTGTGTGTGTTTATTGCTAATTTCTAAGTTATGAATAAGAAATAACAAAAGAAAAAAAAGGGTTTGTTTATTTTGAGTTTGCCGCGGTTTCAGAACCTTGTGCCTACGTATTCCCCCGTGCAATGGGAAAGTCAAAACTCCATAGTTCCTCTTGAAAATGTTTGAATTGGTTGTGTTGATTTTATAAGAAAAATCGTGCATTAGACATTTCAAATGCTTGAATTTGGCCTTGTTTAGTTTGTTTGAAAAGCTTAAGTCCTCGTTCGCATTTGAAATGGCTATTGCACACTCTTTGTAAGAAAAGAGTTTGATGATCGCGTATGAGCGATAAAAGAGTTTGAGTGAGTTGAGTTGATTTTAAGTTGTGGATGACAAATATTGAAATATTAGGCTATCATCTAATGATTCAAGTACTCGAAATTGGCAAGCAAGTTCAACCAATCATCTCTCATCCAAAATATTTATTATGAAAACAATGAAGTGAAACAAAGTTCACGTTTATTAAGTGTGCGAATAAAAGTATTTAAATCATTAGGCTATCATCTAACGACCCAAATACTTTAAATTCAATTAAACCGTCGGGCTATCATCCAACAATTTAACCGAATGCCACAACACTAAGTTTTTGTTTATTAAAACATGGGTAAAAGTTTTTTAACTTATTATGTTATCATCTAACAATTTAAACAAACCCCATCCAAATGTTTTTTTTATGAAAATTAATTTAGAAAACAAGTTCAATTAATTAATTTGATTTTTGAAAGTGTTTTGAGGTTTGGTACGCGAAGAAAAGAGAAATGGAATCGGGTTATGATTAATTAAGTATATGGACTTAATTAACCTTGTGAGGATAGGTGCTCATATCCCTAACTATGAGACCCTGGTGCATGGAAAATTGGTATGTGGACCAATAATTATTCGGGTTATGATTAATCAAAGCAACAAGGGCTTTGATTAATCTTGTGAGGATGGCCATGCTCATCCCCAACTATGAGACCCTTTAGGAAATTGGCTTATGAGCCAATCAAAAGAAATCGGAGTTGTTTATATATTAATTGTGTGTGACGTGTATAATGATGAATAAATCGTACAAGCGTATAAAGCAAATAAATAATTATCAAACAATACAATTAAAATTTTAAATAATTGTTAGACTAGATCTTTTTTATTTGACAAAATCGACTAATAGTTTAATCGGAAATTGTCAAATAAAAATTATCAATGACTAATAATTATTTAATACAAATGATCACAGTTTATCTGCAAATAAATAAATAATAATAATTATAAAAGATTAAGTTTAGAAATAGCCTGTATGCAACAGATTTGGGGGGTGTGAAAAGAAATCCAGAGATAAAATTTTTGAGCCCAAATAAAGGGCCCATTAAGCCTTCAGAAAAATCCAACGTGGAGACCAATAGAAGGTGCATCATGGAGGACAAGATCTGACTGCTTGATCAAGAGACCAAGGAGATTTGAATCAAACGCACGGTGAGATGGCAAGGGCGTGTGGCAGCACGGATAAAGCATATTGATTAATAAATAAAAAAATAAGAGTTTTATTTAACGGTGGTGACAAGTGTCACCACCATGCTAAACCCAACTTTAAACTTTAATTAAAAAAAAAACAAAGGATTAATTATAAAAAAAAAGAAATAGAAGCGTGAATGGGTCTCATTACGTTACTCTCCCTCTCTCTCTAAACACGACACACTCTCTCTTCTCTCTTACATTTCCTCGCCATAAAACAAAACAGCCGTGTCGGAAATCTCCCCATGGCGGTTACGGCGGTGGCCCGGTCCCAAACCTCAATTCTTTTACATATTCTTACGCGTTTTCTCTTCCCTATCTTAATCTAGTGTTAATTTTTGCAGATACTTAGCGATTGCGATGAGATCTGAAAGGGGAAAATGAAAACCCTAGTTCTGTTTACGCAAGATCGGCGCTGTCAGAGGGAAACTAAGTGATGGAAACGTAACATGCAAGGAGATAAAGAACTGTGGTGATGATTAGGAGACCTAACGGCGGCGGACGACGGTTTACAGCCGCAACCCTGGTGAGGTCTTTCTGTTTACCTTTTTCTCGCCTTGTTTCTGCTTTATTGTGCTGTCTCTTTTTCTTTTCTGAAGGGATTAGGAGGTAGGAACGTGATGATAGTTAGGGTTTTCTTTTCTCTATGTTTGATGATGCGGCTGCTTATGGTTGTTAGGGTTTTTTCTGTGTTCTGTTTGTGGCTCTAGTTAAGGTTTCGTGAACAGTGTGGCTGCCTCTTGTTAGGGCTTTATGAACAGTATTGATGGTTTTTATATCTGATGTTGGGGAATTAGGGTTCCTTTTGTTGGTTTGGACTTTTTATTTTTTTGTGGAAAAATGGCCTACGAAAATTTGTTGTTGGACCCTGTTACTTCTGAAAATAGGCCTATTATGTTTGCTATTGGGCTTGAACAAACTGATTTTCTAAAGTCTTTTGGCATTTTTTGTATCTGACATGTTATGGTTTTGAATTATGATATGTTGGACTCTGGAAAAAAAAACAAAGTTGTTTTGGGCTTTGGGAAATGTTGGCTTTGTCTGCTCCTGCTCTACTGTACTGGCATGAATCTGCTGTTGGCTTTAATGTAAATATAATGCTTTTGAGTTATACCCCCATTGTGAACCAAAACTGTTTGTGATTTGCAATAGGCCTGC
Source organism: Vicia sativa (assembly GCA_021764765.1). NCBI lineage: Eukaryota > Viridiplantae > Streptophyta > Magnoliopsida > Fabales > Fabaceae > Vicia > Vicia sativa. The sequence continues at coordinate 143,581,119 of CM038794.1, forward strand.
TTTTAGCTAATGATTCAAAACTTGGATTTTGTATGAGGCTGATATAAATTCTGCATTATTCTGTTAACCATGATGAGTGCTTCTGAGTTTTCTTCTCTTTGAGAACCAACTTTTGTTGTGACTTGTAAAGAGACCCTAGGCCAATGATCAAGATACAATTCCATTTGTATAAGGCTCTACTTGTTGTTTGAACATGATTAGATGATTCTCCCTGTATTCTGATTCTTGCCATAATCCCTAATGATGAGTTCCTATAATAAATTATGTAAAACCTTGTGTATTTAATGCTACCAACTGTTTGCTAACCATTCCTTTCTTTATTTTCATGTATGGCTAATGGCATGGAGATGGCAAGGCTTAGAATAACTTCGAGGAGCTTGGAGAAGAAAAAATAATGCATCTTGAAGGGAACATGAGGACCTCGCTAGCCAAATTAGGACTTAGAATTCTTTTAGTTAGGTTCTTGTAGAAGATAGGCTAGCAATTGTTCGGAACCTTGTTAGATTTGTAAAACTTTGGTGTTTTGAACTTGAACAACTTTGTAACTATGATGTAATCTGCCTGCTCGTAATGTATGCACTCTTGAAATTTGAATGAAATAATGACTATGTGTTATATACAAACTTTGAATTTAATCTTGGCTCCAACACTTTGAATTTAATCCTGACTATGTATTTTTTGCTTATTTGCCATAATGCTTGTAAAAAGAAAAAAGAGTTGAATCTTGAAAGAAATATATATAAGAAAAACATATATATTTTGTGTAAATTTTTCCATGTTGAATGATCCTGAATGAAACTTCAAGGGCTCTTGGATTAGTACTTGAATGATACCAATCGAATCATGGTTCTAAATCAAACTTCAAAGAACAATAATGAACGCTCATGTAACTGCAACGAGTCCTTAAATCAATTAAAGTGAATCTTAAATTCAAAATAAATCATGATTCATCTTAACGGTAGAAACTAAGGTGTCTTGATCACAATCCCATCCTTTATGCCAAAAATCAATTTATACAAGACAAGACTTCTTGAACTGATGACTAACTTACATATACTTCTTCTGACAAAAAGAGTTATATTAGCAAAACCTCTTAAATGGTGATGAAACTTCTAACAAGGAATAATGATGTATTGATTAAACAGAAGCTTGTAATGAACGAACAAAACCATATTTTCAGTCAACTTCAGGTGATGCAATGATCATATGAGAAATACAAGGAAATAAAGTCCTGATCTTGTGCACTGACGAAATTTAAAGGAGTGTATTCCTTGAAGAAGGGATGCCTCACGATCACTCCTCACAACTACAAACCCAAAAAATTCACTACCTGAAGATAAAACACTTAGCTTAGGAGGGTAAATTTTGGGGTGCGACAGTTGCCCCTATTCAATCATCTTAAACCTGATAAGTGAGAAAGGATTGCTAGCTTTCGAACGTTCAAGGTGGAAGAGGATTGAATATCAAAGAATCCCAAAAATTTCCCTGCGTGGGATACAAATGCCAAATAATATCTCTTAACCACAGGGTCAGGGAAGAGACGCTTGAGGAGAATACACTTGTTAAGCATCACCGGAATGTCTTAACAACAACAGTAACAATTGAGAAATATGAGGAGATCTCAACAACACTAGGGATAACCGAGTAACCAAAATGAGCAATAAACATTAAGTTTTAATGAAAATGCTTATGAGAAGCGAACCACACTTCTTAAGCGAAAAGAAATAAGATAAATTAAGTCATCTCAGCAATGCCTTAACGAAAATGCTTTGAGAAGAAAAATTGTACTTCTTAAGCGAAAAGAAATAAGATAAATTAAGTCATCTCAGCAATGCCTTAACGAAAATGCTTTGAGAAGAAAAACCATACTTCTTAAGCGAAAAGAAATAAGATAAATTAAGTCTCTCAGCAATGCCTTAACGAAAATGCTTTGAGAAGAAAAACCGTACTTCTCAAGCAAAAAGAAAAACAATAGATTAAGCCATCTCAAGATGTCTTAACGAAAATTCTATGAGAAGGTAACCGAACTTCTAAAGCGAAAAACAAAACAATAGATTAAGCCATCTCAGGATGTCTTAACGAAAATGCTATGAGAAGGAAACCGAACTTCTCAAGCGAAAAGAAAAACAATAGATTAATCCATCTCATGAAGTCTTAACGAAAATTCTATGAGAAGGAAACCGAACTTCTCAAGCGAAAAGAAAAAATAACAATAAATTAAGTCAACTCAGGATGTCTTAACGAAAATGCTATGAGAAGGAAACCGAACTTCTCTAGCGAAAAGAAAAAATAACAATAAATTAAGCCATCTCAGGATGTCTTAATGAAAATGCTATGAGAAGGAAACCAAACTTTTCAAGCGAAAAGAAAAAATAACATATCAGAAGACTTTATCGATGATATGATGGAGGATTTGTCAAAAAAACCCAAAGAGTTAAAGAATACCTGCAGGATTTAACAAAGATATGATTGAGAACCTGTCTGAAGATCCCAAATAAGATAATTGAGTAATTGTCTGAATATCCCACAGAAGATAATTGAGAAATGGTCTGAAGATCCCAAAGTAGATAATTGAGAACTTGTCTGAAGATCCCAAAGAAGATTTGATTTGAGAAATTGTCTGAAGATCCCAAAGAGTTAAAGAATACCCGTAGACGTTAACGAAGCTATGATCGAGAATTTGTCAGAAAAATCATGAAGAGTTAAGGAATACCCGCAAACCTTAACGAAGATATATGGCTAGAACAATATCAGAATTGTTGTGCACAAAGGTGCGAGGAGCCATGGCATGATGAATGTCTTAACCATGTAACTTCCGAGTTACAAGAAGAACAAATTCAGTAGCGCACCCGAGAATACACTTCTCTAGGGATAAACAAATCAATATCCAGCACACTGGTGTGATATAGATGTTTATGAAGTCGATAAATCTTTGTTTCCGACATTTTTGCTGATGAAATCTCAATGAACATGTAAAGACATGTTGAACAACTTCCGAGTTGACAAGATCTTCAACCTGTATGCAGATAGCTTTATCGGTGATAGAAGAATCAGATTCAGCACCTGCGACTGAAAAACTTCTATGGTAATGAGCTTCAATTTGCTGGCATCGTACCGACAATGCGTTGTAGCAAGTGGATATCTGGATCAACGTCCGAGTTAGTGAAATATCCTGAGATTGAATAAACATCCTACCTGGTGGATATTTATTTGTTGATTAATTGAAGACTTACTGGGGAAATAAACACACCAGCAGTTCAATGGTATTTTGAGAACAGCTCCGAGAAGCCAATTTGTAGAGGTTGCTGCCACTAAAATTTGTTGGGAAAATTCTTGTCTGAAAGAACCTTGGAAAATACCCTGAATAATGTTGTAGTAATCATTTCTAAAAGAGACTCACTTGGGAGTAAATTAAACTTCGCTGGGGAAACTCCATAAGAAAACCGTGTGGAAAACAACATTGGGGATTCCCGGTTGATAATTTTGATGACAATTAGAGTCCACTTGGGAGCAAAGACAATTGTTTCACTGGGGAAGAAGTCTTGATTGGAGAAACCATCAGTTTTTAAGATCCATACAAGTATACAAATTTTGCTGGAGAAAAGAGGATAATTATGTCGTCTAAGAACTAATCCTTCAATTTTGATCCTTATAAGGATATTTGCAGTTTCCGCTGGGTAAAAATCCTGCAAAATAAAACTAGCCGAAGCCAATGCATGAATATGATATGCATAATTTTTTTTAATGTTTTAGTGCAAAGAGCATATGATTTCCTGATACTATTGGAAGAGGAAAATTCAAATGCATCTTGCAGATAATGCACCAGTTTCTGAATGTCGGTCTACCACTTGAAAGGCTCCACGGTAATCCTTGTAGAAGGAAAGATAACAATTTCTGAAATGCATTAACAGAATGCCCCAAGTTGGATGAGTTGGACCAAAGAGAACATGGTCGGTAACTTTGAAGATCGAAGATCGATAACTCTGAACAGATCTTGGTTGAGAATAAGAATACTGGGGATACCGCAACGATAATCCCTGTTGAGGAAGGCTCACTTGGGGAGCAGATGGAGCTTCAATGGAGAAAAAATTCTAAAGATAACTCTATGGGGAACAACACTAGGGAGATCCAAGTGGAAAATTTCGTTGACACAAGAGTTCACTGGGGATGATTAATCACTTCTCTGGGGAAGAGTCTTAGCTTGAGAGTCGACACCACTGCCAACTGATTATTGAATAAACATTCAACTTGTATTAGGGAGAAGATCTAAGTTGTCATTTGATAAATAGTCTTGGGCGCTTGCATTGGGGTACTTCAAAAGAAACTCTATAAAGAAAAATCACTAGGGAAAACCCGAGTAAGAAATTTTGTTGATACAAGAGTTTGCTTAAGGAAGCTCAATCACCTTGGAAGAGGTTCGATTTAAGAATCATCACTGTTGTAGACCAATTATGGTCAAGCCTTCAAACTTGTGAACGGAAGAACTAAATTTGTCATTCGAGAAATAATCTTCAAAGTCTGATTTTGCTGAGTGATAAGTGCCAAAACTAAGTTATTTTGTATATATGTTTAGTGGCACTTATCGGTGCTTTTGTTGATATTCTTCAAATAAATCCCCCTCTTTTTGTATAAATGTGTACATAATAGAATAATTGATTTTTTGTGTAAATATTGTATCATTTGATAGTTTTTCATCTCTTTTATAGGTATTCATTCATAATTGGAGCATTGAGTAATAAAGTGTCGAAGACACGGCTTCAAACGCGCGATTTGAGCAACTCATCAATGAATAAAGCTCAAAATAAAAGAATAAAAGTCATCAATTTGATTGATATTTTGTCATGGTTAGATAGGAAATTTAATAATCTTTCGAACACTTCAAACCGGGCGCAATTTTGAGTTACGGTTCTCAAGATATGGCAAAAACAAGATGCTGATTTTTTTTTCGGAACATCACAGACCGCGCTTAGCGCGCCCTGTGATATCAAAATTCTTTAAAAGGGGCTAAAAATACATTTTTAGGTTATGGGTTGGGTATTTTTGAGTCCCAACACCATCAACATCATTTTTTGGTCTAGAGAGCTTAGAAAACAACATTGGAGCTTGCATTTGGATGATCCGGAGTCGAATCCCTCGTCGATTGGTGTTGACAAACTAAGAAATGTTTGGTTCCTCTTCTTCTCTTCTCTTTGTAATCTCTTTTGTTGGGTTTTTATGTATATCTACTATAACTCATGTATATTTGTTGCCCTTGGCGTTGTATAAAGTTTGCTTTACGAATCTGTGTTGGTGATTGTCTTGGATTTTTACTCTATGTTAGGGATTTGAGCTTTATTAGAGATAGATTGCTTAGATTCTTTTCTAGGATGATTATCTGTTAGTTTCTGAATTCTAGAAATGGGTTTAGAGCTAACATTCACTATAGAGTATCTGAACTTAATGCCTCTGCGTTGGTGAAGTATGCCAAAGATGGGTATGGAGGTGACGCAGTTGGCTTTTGTGTTGTTGAGATAGGCCAGAAATGGATATTGAGATGATTCGGGAGGAATCTCAATTTGGGTTAGAAATAACTTAGGTTGTGAGAGGTATATGATGACACAGACGAGTATCGTAGGCCAAGTATGACATGGGTGGTAGATTTAAGTCTGTGACGGGTAGTTTACATTCGTTCCGGACAAGCTGTCTATCCTTTATACTTTTTGTTCATTTACTTTCTGTATTTTATTTTCAACTCATTTAATCTCAAACTTATTAACGGTAGAATTTTCGAACGACGAATCAATAACCAATATCTGTGGACACGATACGATATAACCTAACCGGTATATATCACCCGGTAAAAATAATACCAACTCTTTGCTTGTTGCTTTACCGCAGCAACATTGAGGAAAACAATTAACTGATCTTGAAACATCCCAAATCTTGGCTGAGATTTATGCATGAATATATTATGATATGACATGAACGAATGAATAAATGAATTGATGCATGAATATACTGGTTAATATATTGGTTTATCAAGATGAATTCCCGACACCACTGGAAATCGAATGAAGGGTAACGACCATAACCAAACCACGACTGCTATTACGTGCGTCCCTCGAAGAAGAGATAATGTCTAATTCTATATAGTCACCATGATGAGTACAGAGGTACCTTCAATTCAGAGAAACAAAGACAATATTTAGGAAGTCAATCATTCCCCGACATTTCGTAAATCAAAATGATTTCAAGCTTTTTTCAAAAGCTTTATTGTTTCACCATTTTTTTTAATGATTTTAATTTTTATTTAAAACAGCAGCGACATTAAGCTAAACAGGCAGAAAAGATAAAAGATAGGCGAAAGAACAATGTTCAACTGAATGATTCTTTATTTAAAATATGAGAAGAATAACTCATACATAAGGAATTTGTACATAAAGATGCACATTCCTTTAGGAGGAACATATAGGAGAGAGTAAGTCTATACACATTTTCTCAAAACAACAACGAAATTGAAACTGAACTTCGTTGAACCATAAACATGCTATTCTCCCTCTGACTGCTATTCTTCATCACTTCACTTCTGAAAATGGTGATTAAACTGATCCCTTCCATCTAAGCTTCTGTCGTGACACGGAAACGCACACTGCAGCATTATGTCTTTACACATTCCCTAACTTTTGCGTGAACCATCTTCTCTTCAGATTTTGGTTCATCGGGATACTTAGCCTCTTTTGCTTAAGCCACCCTTTCGGTTTTTCAGCTTATCGGGCTTAATTTTTTTCTCCTTTTTTAGAGATAATATTTCTTGACCGCGTTTGAGTTGATAGCATGTGCCAAATATTCTCTGTCCATGTTGGTGAGAATAAGAGCTCCTCCCGAGAAGACCTTCTTTACCACGTATGGTCCTTCATAGTTTGGCACCCATTTTCCGCGAGGGTCCTTATGTGGAGAGGTTATCCTTTTCAGCACTAAATCACCCACTTTGAACACACGGGGGTGTACTTTCTTTTTAAAAGCCCTCTTGATTCTCTTCTAGTAAAGTTGGCCATGACAAAGTGCTGTCAACCTCTTCTCTTCAATCAGATTGAGCTAGTCGTACCTATTTCGAACCCATTCTGCTTCTTCTAATTCCTTCTCCATTAGAACTCTGAGGGAAGGAATCTCAACTTCTATGGGAAGTACCGCCTCCATACCGTAGACGAGAGAATAGGATGTTGCTCCTGTCGAAGTGCGAATAGATGTTCTATACCCGTGCAAAGAGAAAGGCAACATCTCATGCCAATCCTTATACGTTTTTACCATCTTCTGAAGGATCTTCTTAATATTCTTGTTAGCTGCTTCAACAGCGTCATTCATCTTCGGTCTGTAAGGCGATGAGTTGTGATGCTCTATCTTGAAGGTGTCGCACAACTCCTTCATCATCTTGTTGTTCAGATTTGTCCCATTGTCAGTAATAATCTTGCTAGGAGTACCATAGTAACAAATTATATTATTCTTGATAAACCGGGTAACTACTTGTCGTGTCACATTCCCGTATGAAGCAGCCTCAACCCACTTGGTGAAATAGTCTATGGAAACCAGTATGAAGTGATGTCCATTAGAAGCTTTCGGCTCAATCATTCCAATCATATCTATTCCCCACATAGAAAATGGCCATGTAGAAGTCAAGACATTTAGAGGTGAGGGTGGCATGTGCACCTTATCGTCATAAATTTGACACTTATAACATCTCATTGCATAGACAACACAGTCTGTTTCCATAGTCATCCAGTAATAACCATCCCTAAGAATATTTTTCGCCATTGCATGCCCGTTTGCGTGAATGCCGAAAGAACCTTCATGAATTTCTTTGATAAGTTGATCTGCTTCGTGTCTATCCACGCATCTGAGCAAGACCAAATCAAAATTCCGCTTATACAACACTTCACTACTTAAGAAAAAGTTAGCAGACAACTTCCTTAAAGTCTTCTTATCAGTGATAGATGCCCCTTCTGGGTATTCGTTTTTCTCTATATATTGTTTGATATCATAAAACCAAGGTTTACCATCAGTATCCCCATCAACCGCCATACAATAACCAGGTTCGTCTAGACGCTCAATAATGATAGAAGGCGCTTCATTAGCCCACTTGACCTTGAACATTGAAGACAAAGTGGTCAAGGCATCAACTATCTGATTTTCCTCTCTAGGAATATGGTGGAAAGTGATCTCATCAAAATACGGTATAAATTTCGAAATATGATCCCTATACAGAATCAGCTTTTCATTACGAGTTTCCCATTCTCCTTTTACCTGGCAAATGATGAGTGTTGAATCTCCATAAACTTCAAGGATTTTGATCCTTAAGTCAATGGTTGCCTCAATCCCAAAGATGCAAGCTTTATATTCTGCCATATTGTTAGTACAGTTGAAACAAATTTTGGCGGTGAAGGGAATATGAAATCTTGTTGGAGAAGTAATGATTTCCCCGATTCTATGACCTACTGCATTAGACGCACCATCAAACACGAGCGTCCAATGGGATCTTGGTTCATGTCCTTCTTCTGGACCAGGAATTTTACAATCTCTGATGAACATAACATCTTCATCTAGGAAATCAAATTTCATTGGCTGGTAATCCTCCATGGCGATATTAAGATTAGTGGTTCTTGCAAGTACTCCTTAATCTTGTCAAATTCTCGTTGAGAATCATCGTTCCACACAACCGCTTGATTTTTCTTTAACAACTTGAACAAAGGATCGCAAGTAGCTGTCAACTGCGAGATAAACTGGGAAATGTAGTTCAAACGTCCCAAGAAACCACAAATCTCCTTCTCTGTTCTTGGTGCAGGAATATCCTGGATAGCCTTCACTTTATCAGGATCCACATCAATAACTCGTTGGCTTACTATGAAACCAAGTAACTTCCTAGATCGAACTCCAAAAGTGCATTTGTTGGGATTCAAACGAAGTTTATACTTCCTCAGTCTATCAAACAACTTCCTTAGATGAATGATGTGCTCCTCTTCGGTCTGAGATTTAGCAATCATATCATCCATGTATACTTCTATTTCTTTATGCATCATGTCATGGAAAAGGGCTACCATGGCTCTCTGATAAGTTGTCCCTGCATTCTTTAATCCGAATGGCATGACTATGTAACAGAAGGTGCCCCAGGGGGTTGTAAATGTCGTCTTCAACATATCGACAGGATCCATTTTAATCTGATTATATCCTGAGAAATCATCCACAAAAGAAAGCACAGAAGACTGAGTTGTGCTATCAACTAAAACGTTAATGTGAGGCAGAGGAAAATCATTCTTCAGGCTAGCTCTGTTCAAATCTCTATAGTCCACACACATTCGTACTTTTCCATCCTTCTTGGGGACAGGCACAATATTGGCAATCCAGTCTGGATATACTGACACAGCAAGGAAACCGGCTTCGAATTGTTTCTTAACTTCATCTCTAATATTCTTGGCCATCTCTGGATTTGTACTCCTTGGTTTTTGTTTTACAGGCGAACATTCAGGCTTTAACGATAGCTTGTGTATAAAAATATCTATGTCAAGTCCAGGCATATCTTGGTATGACCATGCGAACACATCCACAAACTCTCGCAACAAACGGACCAACTCATTCTTTATCCCTTGCTCCAAAGAAGCTCCAAATTTGACCTCCTTATGATCCTCTTCAGTCCCCAGATTGATCACATCCACTGGTTCTTGATGAGGTTGGATCATCTTCTCTTCATGCTCAACCAGACGCGTTAACTCTTCAGGGAGTTCACAGTCTTCCTCACCATCGTCTTCAGTTTGGTGGATCAGGAAATCGAAGTCAAAAGGAATTATAGCATGGCTATGTTCAATGAGCTCAGCTTTAGGTGATCTGCATAAATGATTGATTTTCCTTTTTAGCTATGTATGTATATTTTAATAAAAATGAAAATGTTGTTGTTTTTATTCGTATGCACTGGAAAGTAGAAAACAAAATAAAAACGATATAAAAAGGGATCTCGAACTGAATAACAAACTGTGCTTTTTATTGAAGATAAAAATTCATTCATTAAATGAGATAAGCCCTACAAAGAGATCCTTTGTGCCTTGGGCAGAGCACATGATTTTTTGTTTTAAAACAAGAAATTACTTTGAAAAAGAAATGATCGGGGTAACATCCTTGACGATCCAGTTCGTAGGAACAACACCAGGAGGAGTACGAAACACCATATGGGAAAACTCCAATGCATACTCATCGTCATCAATGGCATTGATAGCCTCTCCAGAACAGAAACCTTTCGCAACAAGAGTATCCTCAAGACGAGGGATCTTCCTTTTTCCTATCTCTGAACCTTCACTAATCTTGGAGGAAGTTTGGTACCCGAGTCCGCCCTTGTCTTTCTTTTCCGCCACATCTAACACTGTTCCCCATCCTTCTGGATTTCCAGCATCGATGAGGGCCTTAACATCCTGCCAGCAGGCCATGTTACCCTTGGGATTCTCAGCAGACTTGATCTCTTTTTGTATAGTACCCACAATTTCCAAAGCTTGAAACAGAGTTTCGTGCACCTCGTTTCCAACATCCACATACTTGAACTCAGACAAATGACTAACCAAATAGTCCTCTTCACCACTAACCTCTACTACCTGGTTGTTCAATAAAAACTTCAACTTCTGATGGAGTGTTGAAGTAACAGCTTTAGCATCGTGTATCCAAGGTCTCCCCAACAAACAAGTGTAAGCTGGAAAGATGTCCATCACCTGAAAGGTGATATTGAACAACTAAGGTCCTATAAGTACCGGGAGGTCAATCTCTCCCACTGCCATCCTGCGGGAGCCATCAAAAGCCTTTACTATCAGAGAACTGGGTTTCAGAACTGCTCCTTCCACCTGTAATTAGGCCAAGGTTGTCTTTGGGATCACATTTAAAGTTGAGCCTGTATCAACCAATACTCTAGCAAGAGTCGTTTCACCACAGGTAACAGAAATATGAAGAGTCATGTTACGATTAACTCCATTCAGAGGGAGATCTGCATCGGTGAAAAATAAACAACAGCCATCATTTAAACCTGAAATAGCAACATCCAACTAATTAATTGTAATATCCTCAACCACATATTCATTGTCAAGGAACTTCAACAAGGCCATCTTGTGGGCTTCAGAACTTTTCAATAAGGATAAGATCGAAATCTTTGCAGGAGTCTGACTAAGTTGATCAACCACTTTGTAATCACTCTTTTTGATGATTTTCAAAGTCTCATCACTTGGTTTAAAAATATCCTTCAATTCTTCTACACTTAAATCAATAACTCCATCCTTTTTCGGAGGAACATCTGGCGTTTTCTCTGCAGCCCTACTCTTTGTCAAATCCTAGTGATAAATACGACCACTACGGGTCATGCCACTCATACCAGCGATATTTTTGACAATAGGCTCTCCTAATACCATTGGTTTACCACCCACGACAACTTCAGGTTCGTAATTCCATGGTACAACTTTAGTATCTTCATAAGGAATACGGATATGCGGGTAAATCATCATTGGCTCTACCGCCGTAACAGGTTCTTCTTCTTTGATAGGGATCATCGGAGATATATGAATTCTCTTGTTGTTGATGAGCGGAACCACCACATCTACTTCAATTTCAGTCTGAGCCCGTCTAAACTGAATCAAATGCTGACACATTAGTCCTTGTAGATACTTCTTGAATTCTGAACAGTGTTTTGGATTGATCTAACAAATCAAACAATTATCATGGGCTTCTTTCAATAAATTATCCTTATTTAATTCTTCAAATACCCTTTTCAATGACATTTCCAATTTATCTACATCCATAACCAGACTTCTTCCTTCTTCAACCAAAGCATTCACTGATGACGACCCATGCCCCGACAACGGGTTATTAGCAATGTTGGAGACGTCAGCGAAAGTCAACAGTTTTCTATCAATAAGCTCTTGAACCTTGCATTTAAAATCGAAACAATCCTCTGTAGTATGACCAGGAGAATTTGCGTGGAAAGCGCATCTAGCATTCTCATTAAACCATGGTTTGGGTGGCCCAGGATTCGGCTTCAACTCCCTTGGCAATACCCTTCCATCTTGAATCAAATATGGAAAAAGGCTGGTGTAAGTCATCAGAATCGGCTGGATCTCTTCCTTACTGTACTTATGATAATGTGGGCTCTTCTGTTGACCTAGACCCTTGTTCGGACCTTTAGCTTGTTGTTGTTGGGAGGCTTGACTTTGAGGAACCTGAGTTGAATAAGGCATCTGCATTTGCATGGGATGCTGATACGGCATGCCAGGAAATTGCATAGCAGCGACATAAGGATATGGCATATATGGGACTTGAACATGAGTAGGTCAAGCTGGTTGTCGTCCTATTCCTCTGCCCCTTGATTCATACACGGTATTGGTTTAAACTTCTTTTCTCTTAAAACCATTGAACGACTTCTTCGCTGTAGACATCCCCACATTTCCTCCTGATATCTTACCAGTCTTCAAACCTTCCTCAATCTTCTCACCCACCATCACCAGATTAGAGAAATTAGAAAAAGTACTTCCAATCAACCTTTCATAATATTGCGCCAGCAACGTTCCCATGAACAAATCATTTAATTCTCTTTCTACTAAAGTCGGTTGAACCCTCGAGGCTACTTCCCTCCACCTTTGAGCATATTCTTTAAAATATTCTCTTTCCTTCTGAGACATATTTTGGAGTTGTACACGATTGGGAGCCATACTGGTGTTATAGTGGTACTTCTTAAAGAAAGCAGCAGATAAATCATCCCAAGAGCGGATATTCGACTTTTCCAATTGTATATACCAGTCAAGGGATGCCTTCGAGAGATTGTCTTGAAAACAATGAATCATCATTATTTCCCACAGCTTGTGTAGCAACATGCGTTGCAGCAGCAGTACCATGATTGTCGGCTTCGTTGAAGAAGTCAGAAGGCATTCCATAAAGTAACGGATTAGGTACTTGTACACCTGTCAATGGGGCATTGTTGGCACCTTGATGAGTTCTCACATTTCCCGTAGCAATGGGAGGAAGGGTAGTAGTTGCATTGTTTGATGCAGCAGCAGCGGTAGTAGCAGCAACAGTAGCTTCATTAGCAGCTCGTTCCTCCTCCCTCCTATGTTGAGAAGTCATCATCTCCATAAGCTGGTCCATCTTGGACTTCAAACTGTTGATGTCACCTTGCATGGCATCTTGTCTAGTTTCATACTGATCCATTGCTTTTTTTGCGTTAGCCCTTTTGCTGTATGGGTGTCGAGTAGTCAGCTTGAATCTGTGTGAAGCGAGATAAAAATGAGTAACCTTTTCTGGTAATAGGCGCATGATTATGTACATGTCTGCGTATGTATGCATGTGAAAAAAAATATCTAGATAATTTTCTTTTAGTTTCAGGGAATTTCTCATAAGCTTGTTTGCGGTTAGCAAACATTCAGATAAAGAATCAACTAGAATCATAAATCAACAAGTTTTTATATAAACCAAAATGTCAGGTGTGTCTTTGTTACTGACCAAGTTCAAACAACATAGCAAAATACAAATTAGGAATTCAAAATATTACAATATCCATCCATGGTTTAATGACATAAAGTAATTTAAATGCTATCCTACTAGAAATATTTCCCACGACGAGGCTTCAAATCCTTAGTCTCTGCTTTGAACTTGTTCACCACATCCTGGCAAAGGAAGAGGAAATCACTCATAGTTGAGGGCACCTGATTATCTTCGAGATCTTCTAGAGCCGACCTAAGTCTCCAAGGCACGTCAACAACCAAGCGGTTACACATGTCCACCATATCACGATATCTCTTATAGAAGTGCTCATTCTGCTCTTCTAAAAAGGACACAATTTCGTCCTTTTCATCCAATACCCGATTTAAATTATGGATCTCATCTATCCACCCCTGGCATTGTTCCCTGAGGCCTTCATAAGCATATCTGTTGCTATCCTTTTCTTCTCTTGCGACTTTCAACTCTTGGGTCTTTTCAACCAACTCATCCAACTCTAATTCCCGTGCAATATGAACTTCCTCCTTCTCAGTTATCTCACTATTTAGCATGTTATTAGTTCATACCAGAGAAGCTTATAGCTCCGAAATTCTGGCTTCAAGACGTGTTCTCAAAGCCTCCTTTTCTTCAAGAGCCTTTTCTTCATCTTGGTAGGCTTTTCCCCACTGTTGCTAAGCAGTCTTCAATTGTCGGCGAAGATCTCTTGTCCCATTCGTGGTACTCTCCAAGTCTTCAAAATACCTTAGTATACGCTCTTCATCTTCTTCATTTTGCTTTCTTCTTCCTGCCAACTCCTCTTTTGCTTCCTTGAGGTCAGCTTCCAATCTTTCGACTTTATACAAAATACTAGAGTTAACACTTTGTAGCTCCAATCTTTCCTCTTCCATCTTCCTAATGATTTCTTGAAACCTTATGCTCTCTTCTATCTGAACACGAGTGACCACGGGTTCTGCATGATTGAAAGGCACTTCCACACAATAAGGTAACTTGATTTCGTTTACTCTATCTACGACCCACTGGCGATAGGATCTTCCATCAATACCACCCCTTTTGATCAATTCCCTGCTCTCTCTATGAATCTGATTCCAAGCTCTTCGGATCTTCCTTACCTCATTACGATATTTTTGGCCAAATTCATGTATAATGAAGCTTTCCAAGTGCTCAGTCCTTGGTTCATTTTCCATTAGATATCCCAACTGTCTCGTTGCCAATCTCGGATTATAGTTAATACAGCCCACAGACCCAATCAAAGGAACATTAGAGTATCCTCCACAATGTGTGATGATATCAACAAATCCCCAATTTGGAGAATGCCACAAAACACCATCAGCAGTGAGTGAAGCCAACTTTTGAGGCCATTTCAACTCTCTCAAAATCTTTTTCCATGGTCCACTCTGGGGTATGTGAGATTTCAACCATAAATACAACAATGGAGAACAACGCGAGACCACACCTCATTTCTTTAAGTGCCTCTCATGGAGATGATAAAGAACATCTTCCAATAAAGTGGGAACAGGATGCCCTGACGTGAATATACTGATAGCAGAAGGACTCACGTAATCACTTTCATTGGTTGGAAACATGACTACACCGAAGATGAGAAAAGCTAGGATGGAACTGAAGGTTGGCCAATCTTCTTGAACTTTCAAGCTTGATAACTTATCTTCTAAATTCTGTCTAAGAATGCCTTTATCTGTAACCCACGGTGCCAATTCCCTGACAGGAAGAGACAAAGCAGCAGCTACTCCCTATATTGATGAAGGGGATATCATTGTTCAAAGTCCAGTTAAGAATTCTTTCGTACTCTTCAATAGTAGGAACAAACTGGAAATCTTGGAACATAAAACATCGAAGAGGTGGATCATAATATTTTGCCAAAGCAACCAAAGCCTCCGTGTTGGTGTTGGTAGTTGACAAATCCAAAATATTTCCAAATCTCTTTCCAAAATAAGCCTTACTGACAGGTGGAATCTTGTCACTCAGAGTCACCAACTTTCCAATCTTCAACTCTTTGAACTTGAGATGAGGAACATTCTTCATTGTTGAAACCATTCTCCCTTTTTGCTTACTGCACAATCAAAGCTTATAAGGTTCCCTGAAAATAAAAGTTATATGCTAAATCAACTTATGCAAATGCATGCAATGTATGATAAAGAAATGGACAAAACCGGTTCACAAGGTAGGTTGGTCATGGTTTCGACATCTATCCAACAAAAACCCCACACATGGTTGGTTCTAAAGTTTTTTTGCTAAATGTCTCTTGGAGTCTCAGATCCCCTTTTAACAAATATTATCATCACGCAAACGGCCTACGTGGAGATAATATTTCCAAAAGTATACTCCAAGAAACGGATCTTAAAGGGATACTCAAAATCCTTAATTTTTGAGCGGTCGGTCTCAGTTTGGATATCTTAAAGAACAACTTAGAGTTATAGTCCGTTTGTCCAGAAATTGATGTCCTGCACTATCGTGCAGGGAAAAACTTCCTTAAAACAACCAACTCTAAGTCGGAGTCTTCGCTTCGATCCACAAGACATTGGAGTCCGGGGGACCTAGGCTACGCAACCCATCTATCCTAAATGTTACCTAAAAGCCTGTGTATTGGGTTTATCTATGTATCATAACCAATAAGCTCCCAACAATAATATACATCAACAGGATAATATATAAAGCATAGAGAAATGAAAGGCAATGAACAATAAATAACATTAAAAAGAAAGCAATAAACAAACACACAAACATGCGAAGCACTAAACTAGGGTTGACTCGCTTAGTCAAAAAGAGTTTTAAAAATCATCCCCAGTGAAGTCTCCAGCTGTGATGACTGGTTTTTTCATCGGTTGTTTTAAAAACAATGAAGTAGCCACCTAATTTTATTTGTTCTAAAAAGAACGGGAAAATATAGATAAAACCCCACAGATGCAGATATGGCGGTCTACGTGACCAAAAGATGTGAATTCGGGAGTCGGTAATGCAAGGGGAAGATATTAGCACCCCTTACATCCATCGTACTCGATGGGACCCGTTTAGTTCTAAGTGTTTGTGTGTGTTAATTTCTAATATATAAGTTATGAATAATAAATAAGAAAATAAAAAAATGGTTTGTTTATTATTACTTTGAGTTTGTCGCGGTTTCAGAACCTTGTGCCTACGTATTCCCCCGTGCAATGGGAAAGTCAAAACTCCGTAGTTCCTCTTGAAAATGTTTGAATTGGTTGTGTTGATTTTATACAAAAAATCGTGCATTAGACATTTCAAATGCTTGAATTTGGACTTGTTTAGTTTGTTTGAAAAGCTTAAGTCCTCGTTCGCGTTTGAAATGGCTATTGCACACTCTTTATAAGAAAAGAGTTTGATGATCGCGTATGAGCGATAAAAGAGTTTGAGTGAGTTGAGTTGATTTTAAGTTGTGGATGACAAATATTGAAACATTAGGCTATCATCTAATGATTCAAGTACTCGAAATTGGCGAGCATGTTCAACCAATCATGTCTCATCCAAAATATTTATTATGAAAACAATGAAGTGAAACAAAGTTCACATTTATTAAGTGTGCGAATAAAAGTATTTAAATCATTAGGCTATCGTCTAACGACCCAAATACTTTAAATTCAATTAAACCGTCGAGCTATCATCCAACAATTTAACCGAGTGCCATACCACTAAGTTTTTGTTTATTAAAACATGGGTAGAAGTTTTTTAACTTATTAGGCTATCATCTAACAACCTAAAAAACTTCAAATTTGTTTAAATTATTAGGCTATCATCTAACAATTTAAACAAACCCCATTCAAATGTTTTTTTATGAAAATTCATTTAGAAAACAAGTTTAATTAATTAATTTGATTTTTGAAAGTGTTTTGAGGTTTGGTACGCGAAGAAAAGAGAAATGGAATCAGGTTATGATTAATTAAGTATATGGACTTAATTAACCTTGTGAGGATAGGTGCTCCTATCTCCAACTATGAGACCCTGGTGCATGGAAAATTGGTATGTGGACCAATAATTATTCGGGTTATGATTATTCAAAGCAACAAGGGCTTTAATTAATCTTGTGAGGATGGCCATGCCCATCCCCAACTATGAGACCCTTTAGAAAATTGGCTTATGAGCCAACCAAAAGAAATCGGAGTTGTTTTTATATTAATTGTGCGTGACGTGTATAATGGTGAATAAATCATACAAGCGTATAAAGCAGATAAATAATTATCAAACAATACAATTAAAAATTTAAATAATTGTTAGACTAGATCTTTTTTATTTGACAAAATCGACTAATAGTTTAATCGGAAATTGTCAAATAAAAATTATCAATGAATAATAATTATTTAATACAAATTATCACTATTTATTTGCAAATAAATAAATAATAATAATAAAAGATTAAGTTTAGAAATAGCCTGTATGCAGCAGATTTGGAGGTGTGAAAAGAAATCCAGAGATAAAAATCCTGAGCCCAAATAAAGGGCCCATTAAGCCTTCAGAAAAATCCAATGTGGAGTCTAGGAGAAGGTGCATCATGGAGGACTAGATCTGACCGCTTGATCAAGAGACTAAGAAAACTTGAAGCAAACGGACGGTGAGATGGCAAGGGCGCGTGGCAGCATGGATAGAGCATATTGATTAATATAAAAAAATATGAGTCTTATTTAAGGGTGGTGACAAGTGTCACCACCATGCTAAACCCAACATTAAACTTTAATTAACAAAAAAACAAAGGATTAATTAAAAAAAGAAACAGAAGCGTAAATGGGTCTCATTACATTGCTCTCCCTCTCTCTCTAAACACGACACGCTCTCTCTTCTCTCTTACATTTCCTCGCCAGAAAACAAAACAGCCGCGTCGGAAATCGCCCCACGGCGGTTACGGCGGCGGCCCAGTCCCAAACCTCAATTTTTTTACATACTCTTACGCGCTTTCTTTTCCTCTAACTTAATCCAGTGTTAATTTTTGCATATACTTAGCGATTGCGATGAGATCTGAAAGGGGAAAATGAAAACCCTAGTTCTGTTTACGCAAGATCGGCGCTGTCAGAGGGAAACTAAGTGATGGAAACGTAACATGCAAGGAGATAAAGAACTGTGGTGATGATTAGGAGACTTAATGACAGCGGACGACAGTTTACGGATGCAACCCCGGTGAGGTCTTTCTGTTTACCTCTTTCTCCCCTTGTTTCTTCTCTGTTGTGTTGTCTCTTTTTCTTTTCTGAAGGGATTAGGAGGTAGGAAAGTGATGATAGTTAGGGTTTTCTTTTCTCTATGTTTGATGTTGCGGCTGCTTATGGTTGTTAGGGTTTTTTCTGTGTTCTGTTTGTGGCTCTGGTTAGGGTTTCGTGAACAATGTGGATGCCTCTTGTTAGGGTTTTATGAATAGTATTGATGGTTTTTATATCTGATGCTGGGGAATTAGGGTACCTTTTGTTGGTTTGGACTTTTGATTTTTCTATGGAAAAATAGCCTACAAAAATTTGTTACTGGACCCTGTTACTTCTGAAAATATGCCTGTTATGTTTGCTATTGGGCTTGAACAAACTGATTTTCTAAAGTCTTTTGGCATTTTTTGTATCTGACATGTTATGGTTCTGAATTATGATATGTTGGACTCTGGAAAAAAAACAAAGTTGTTTTGGGCTTTGGGAAATTTTGGCTTTGTTTGTTCCTGCTCTGCTGTACTGACATGAATCTGCTGTTGGCTTTAATGTAAATATGATCCTATTAAGTTATACCCCCATTGTGAACCAACACTGTTTGTGATTTGCAATAGGCCAGCTTTTAGCTAACGATTCAACACTTGGATTTTGTATGAGGCTGATATAAATTATGCATTATTCTGTTAACCATGATGAGTGCTTCTGAGTTTTCTTCTCTTTGTGAACCAACTTTTGTTGTGATTTGTAAAGAGACCCTAGGCCAATGATCAAGATACAATTCCATTTGTATGAGGCTCTACTTGTTGTTTGAACATGATTAGAAAATTCTCCCTGTATTCTGATTCTTGCCATAATCCCTAATGATGAGTTCCTAAAAGAAATCATGTAAAACCTTGTGTATTTAATGCTGCCAACTGTTTGCTAACCATTCCTTTCCTTATTTTCATGTATGTCTGATGGCATGGATATGGCAAGGCTTAGCATAACTTGGAGGAGCTTGGAGAAGAAAAAGGAATGCATCTTGAAGGGAACATGAGGACCTCGCTAGCCAAATTAGGACTTAGAATTCTTTTAGTTAGGTTCTTGTAGAAGATAGGCTAGCAATTGTTCGAAACCTTGTTAGATTTGTAAAACTTTGGTGTTTTGAACTTGTACAACTTTGTAACTATGATGTAATCTGCCTGCTCGTAATGTATGCACTCTTTAAATTTGAATGAAATAATGACTATGTGTTATATACAAACTTTGAATTCAATCTTGGCTCCAACACTTTGAATTTAATCCTGACTATGTATTTTTTTATTTTTGCTTATTTGCCATGATGCTTGTAAAAAGAAAAAAGAGTTGAATCTTGAAAGAAATATATATAAGAAAAACATCTATATTTTGTGTAAATTTTTCCATGTTGAATGATCCTGAATGAAACTTGAAGGGCTCTTAGATTAGTACTTAAATGATACCAATCGAATCATGGATCTAAATCAAACTTCAAAGAACAAGAACGAACGCTCATGTAACTACAATGAACCCTTAAATCAAATAAAGTGAATCTTAAATTCAAAATAAATCATGATTCATCTTAACGGTAGAAACATGAGGTGTCTTGATCACAATCCCATGCTTTATGCCAAAAATCAATTTAAAAAAGACAAGACTTCTCGAACTGATGATTAACTTCCATATACTTCTTCTGATAATATTAACACAAAAAGAGTTATATTAGCAAAACCTCTTAAATGGTGATGAAACTTCTAACAAGGAATAATGATGTATTGATTAAACAGAAGCTTGTAATGAACGAACAAAACCATATTTTCAGTCAACTTCAGGTGATGAAATAATCATATGAGAAATACAAGGAAATAAAGTCCTGATCTTGTGCACTGATGAAATTCAAAGGAGTGTATTCCTTGAAGAAGGGATACCTCGTGATCACTCCTCACAACTACAAACCAACAAAATTCACTGCCTGAAGATAAAACACTTAGCTTCGGAGGGTAAATTTTGGGATGCGAGAACGTAATACACACCATCAATACATGTCTTAGATGAAAAGTTAAAGAACTATCCCTGCTGGTCTTTCAGGATAAAACATGTCTTGAGATATGTTCTGACTTCTTGTTCGACATTGTTCTTCTGGCTTGAAAAGATTAGTCTTTAAAAGACTTTCCACATGATTAGAAGCAGAATTACATTGTCTTTGCTAATCTCAATACCCCTTACTCCCCCTGAGATACACAAAATAAGGACATCTTTGATTTTGGTCCTCATAATACTTGAAGTATTCTTTATTTGAAATTTGCCACAGTTTCCAAATTAGGAATCCTTAGTTTGCTTACTTCACAAGATTCAGATTGCCACACTCTGTAACTTGTAATAGAAGAAATCTCCTTAATAACTAGGTGTATAACTAATTATAAGTCTTCAAGAGATAAGTCTGAACCTTATCATCTTTCTTCAATCCCTGGTGTCTTCAACATTTGTGATGTTACATATTCATGTAGAACATTCTCTTCTATACATCGCAGTCTATATCTCTTTCTTGATTCAGAATTTCACACAATTATCACAAATATCCAACTCCCATCAATATATTTGACAACATCTGTATGCATCTCCTTAGTTGAATCAGCTCTTCAAATAATCACCAGATAACATTGCCACACATCCTTGACTTGTGAAGATAACATTGAACTTTAGTATTGATATTTAGTCCACACTAGGCCATGAATTCTTCATACAGATACTCAGATCCTGACAGAGTATATTAATGTTGCATTCAGATTACACATATAATAAGTACTTAGTCTCTCATCAAAGTACCTACCAGTTAGTTAGTTAGAATTAAGTACTCACACTAGATCATCCTGACTGATTACATCTTCACACTTATATTTACTTCCTAGAAACAGTACAACTTTCAACAACTGAAGACTTTTAAGATGATGTTTTGACATCTAATACAACATCATCCATTATCGTTATGGGGGTAACATCCATAATTCCTTATTCATAATACTTGGGGGGAACACGAGAAGCATTGCAACTGTCAGCTTTACATCCAAAAAAATTATATATCAAGGAAAAATATGATCCATATCTCAATAAGTTTTTCTTTAGACTCTCATTCTGATTTTGAGATGATGGATGCCATAGTCTATACATATATAGGAGATTCCCTCAACTAGGTTTCTAGAACAGACTTAATTATGGCATGACATAGAAATATTCAGATTCTTCATAGCAATCTGACTTCCTTGATTCTACTTAACAATACCCTTACAGGATAGTATTTAGGGTAGTCAGCATTCATGGCCATGATTCATTGTGGTTGAGAAACAGTATTCAGCTCCAAACAAAATTTGTTTTATGGTCATGAATAAAATTCTACATATTTGGTTCCTTTGATTAGAAGAATATACCAGATATAAGCTGATCTTGATTTCACATAAAGGCACTGAGGGGTATACCTTTATGAGTCTTTTACTTGTACTGAGCTTAACTTTTATACTCCCATAAGCTTAGGTCAGAAATAAACTGACTTTTGAGTATAAAAGCTTGTTGATCGTGTCCTGATCAACTAATACAGATGTCTCCTCTTCCAGATCAGGAGCAGCCTCCAAACATATGTACTCACACTACATTTGTTTACCACCCAGAACATTTGTTCTTCAGCTGGTAGTTGCATAACATTAATAATGTTCTAACATCCAGTAGAACATCAGTTCCATCTCCTTGGAACACATCATCCTTGATAATCTTCAAGGTATTCAAACAAATTGCAGATGAATATGAGAATCATTGAGCAATTGATGCTCATCAACTCTATTAATAAAAGCCTTTATGAGTGGACTTGAGGAAATTTCAAGTATCTTTGACACTTTTAATAGGTTGTAAAATTTGCTAAATATTCTGTTGAAAAAAATAACCCTAGGATTTTTCTTGCACTTTAGGGGTTGTATCAGAAGCTATGCAGCGAAATATAGCCTTACTTCAA
This sequence comes from Vicia sativa, assembly GCA_021764765.1. Lineage (NCBI taxonomy): Eukaryota > Viridiplantae > Streptophyta > Magnoliopsida > Fabales > Fabaceae > Vicia > Vicia sativa. Next base: position 143,603,751 of record CM038794.1, read on the forward strand.
CAGAATGTACACAATGCTTACTCCATAATTCACTTATAAGCACAACACATAAGGATTGAAAATAAATCAACCCTACAATAAGCTTACTTCTTCACCAAGAAAAGCAATAGACCTAACCAATATCCTGACCAATATGGAAACACATAAGCAAAACATTTACCTTATCAATATCCTCACTCCCGCATGAAGGTTTTGACAATCTCTTCTCTGTGCTGATTAGAGGCTAAACAATTCAATCCAAAATCTTCACTCCCGTATAAATTCCTTGAATTTAACTTTCTTGTTCCATCATCTTTATCTTCTTTCTTCAAGAAGGTACAAGTTCTGGTTAGGTTGGTCTAGTTCTCCACACATAGGTCCATCCTCCACTTCTAGGGACCACACAATATGAACACTCCTTGTTCAAACAATCTATAAGTAAGTACATCCTCCTCTTTAAGGGACCGTACAATATGAACAATCCTTGTTCAAACAATCTTTTACCTTGTACACAACCATAAAGTATCCCCCTATGGATCTCATCTAGAGACAGACAAGATGCCTTCTCTGATACCAATTGAAATTCTGGTGAGGGAAAACTCAGGATGTCATGACATCTGATCTGATATTATAAAATAGACAAGGTAGAGTATAACAATTAATAGTGCATATGACAAAATAACACAAGGAGTTGTTACCCCAATTCGGTTCTAACCAACCTACATCTAGGGGCATACCAAGCCAGGAATGAAGTTCACTATCAGCAGTATTAATTCAGAGGGAAACCTCCATGTTTACACACCTCACTTAATCAGACTACCCAATGACCCTTCTACCTAAGATACCACACTAAGATATGAGAACCTCCGCTAACTTCAAATCTTCTCAGTGATGTCTATCAGTCACTATCACAACAGTAACTGCATCAACTACTTGGCTCCTAACACAATCAGCTTGGAGATACCTCACTCCAAACACAACTAAAACAGTTTGAAGATACCATACTTCAAACACAATATAAAACAGTCACACATGTGACACAAACAAAACTTGGAATTTCTTCACAAATTCTTCCAAGGACTTAACTACACTCATTGCTTAACAGCTTCTGAGTGAGTAAAATAATCCTCTTTCCTACAGGCTTCGAGGTACAGATCAGTGATCATCCCACAATCCGGGTGGTTCACTTACATGGCTAACCCTAAAGATTATATCTTTCTAAAACCGGCTAGCTTACTAAAACTAGGTTACAACTGCTTATTTATAACCTATTACCCAACTGGATTTGGGCCTTGAAAATAACCGCATAATCTGTAACAAACTTCTGCAGTAACAAAATTTCTGCAGAGATAAGCAAGCAGATAACTTCTGCTATAATCAAGGTCCTTGTTGATCTTTCTCCTTAGCTCTTGAACCTTCACATATGCCTTCACAAACACGCCACATATGATGCATAATATTCCCAGAATATTTTGCACAATTTAAAGCAGAACTGTAACAAACTTTGATAGTTCAGTAGCGTGATCTCTGATGTCTGATGTCACGACATTCTCTTTGACATGTTGTTCCAGATGTTAAAACATTTCAACACAACATGCTTCTTCATTAAATAGAACTTCAACCTTCTTTCTCCTTACAAGTTATAAATCCTATTTAACCTATTGATGTTGTATTAGTTTTACCATACATAAAGTCAATCCTAAAAATAGAGAATCAACAACATGTTTGGTTCATTTAGTGTAGAATTGATTCTATCTTCTGAATTGATTGTACTTACAATTAGAATTTGTTGCTTTTGTTTTTAGAATTGATTATGAGTGATTTTTACATTAAAATTTACCATTCAAATTACTTATACATAAATGTACAGAAACATATTCAATTTTTCTACATTCAATTATGTTAAAATCAATTATACCAAACACAATTATGTTAGAATCAATTTTTTCACTGTCAATCCAAACATACGCTTACCAAAATTCACATCTAGTAAAAGATTCATAGATAGCACTTAATTATGTATCCATCGTGAATTATTATAAACACAAAAATTCGTTGGGGTTTGTATGTTGAAGATGTTTGAACTTTATTGAATAAGATATGTACTTTTTGGCCCCCATCGTAGTAGTTCGAACAGATCAACCCATCAAGCAACTGCTAGGTCGACTAGACATGGCCAGTAGGATGCTCAAATGGTCGTTAGAATTATTCGAGTTCGACATCAGGTACGAGAGTAGAAAGGCCCTCAAAGCACAAGTTCTAGCAGACTTTGTAGCTGAAATGACTTTCCCAGCACTCCAGGAAGGAACCAACCGATGGACCATATACGTCGACGGTTCCTCTAGCTCGTCAGGAAGCGGATAAGGGATAATCCTAGAAAACGAAGAAGGAATAACCATCGAGGTATCCCTCGCCCTCTTATTTCCTACTTCAAACAATCAGGCAGAATACGAGTCTTTCCTCGTCGACCTCCGGCTCACCGAAGACATGGGAGAAAGAGAAGTCAAAATCCTCACAGACTCACAACTCGTAACTTCCCAGGTTTGAGGAGACTATCAGGTAAAAAATGACCAGTTAGCTGAATACTGGACCCTCGTCCGGGACCACCTAAAAATTTTCACTTCGGTGGATATACAACACATTCTTCTGGAGCATAACGCCCGCGCAGACGTCCTATCCAAACTCGCCAGCACGAGGACTAAGGGAGGAAACAAGTCGGCGATCCAGGAAATACTCCCTAGACCAAGCATAGATAAAAGTCTCTCTGGACACAACATCTTTTTCATCGAAGAAAACATTTCTTGGATGACCCCGTCTACAAATATCTGGTCGATGGGACCATCCCCGACGACCCCAAGGAAGCAGCCTTTGTCAGACGAAGAGCTTGTTCATACGTCATAGTCGAGAATAAACTCTACAGGAGAGGATTCTCTATTCCCCTCCTCAAATGCGTCGAAGAAGCCAGAGTACCACATATACTCAAAGAAATACATGAAGGCATAAGCACCCAACACCTAGGAGGCAAATCACTCGCCCGCAAAGCTCTTTGAGCTGGCTATTATTAGTCGACCATGCAGAACGACGCCAAGGAGCACGTCAAGAAATATGATAAATGTCAGCGACACAGACACATGCACTTGGCCCCACCAAACGAGATCAAGTCCCTGTCCTCCCCATGGCCATTCTCTTGGTGGGGGCTCGACCTCCTCGTGCCATTCGTTTTGGGGGCCTACCAAAACAAATACCTAATAGTAAGTGTCGACTACTTCACCAAATGGATAGAGGCCAAAGCGTTGGCCAGAATCACTGCCCAAAACATCCTGTGTTTCTACAAGAGGAACATATTAGCCCGATTCGGCATCCCATAAGCCATCATTACTGATAATGGGACGTAGTTCACGGACAAAAAATTCCAAGAATTTGTAACCCATATGGGAACAGTGCAACACTTCGCCTCGGTCGAACACCCTCAGACAAACGGGCAGGCCAAATCGGCCAACATAGTCATATTGCGCAGACTCATGAGAAGGTTAGACAAATCAAAAAAGAAATGGGTCGAGGAATTGCACAACATGCTTTGGGCCTATCGGACGACTCCACACTCGTCTACAGAGGAAACCCCATTTCGGCTCGCATATGGGACCGAAGTTGTTATTCTAGTTGAGTTGACTGAACCGTCACGAAGAGTCGAATCTCCCATCGACATGGAGATGAACGACCAATCCCTAAGAGAAGAGATCGACTTGGTCGAAGAGATAAGAATGGGGGCTGCCCTTAGAGAAGCATCGCTCAAACATAGAATAGCCCTCCGATATGACGCCAAACTCGTTCCTCGGGAATTCGACGTCGGAAGCTTTGTACTTAAGAGAAACCTGAAGAGCTCCACCGAAGGGAAGCTCGCGGTAAACTGGGAAGGCCCTTACCGAGTCCGTGCCAAAACAGGAATGAGGACATACTACTTGGAAAACTTGCAAGGGGAACAACTTACTCGATCGTGGAACGCTGAAAAACTTAAGCAATAGTATAGTTAAAATACTAACGGTCGACACACCTCAGAAAATCACACGAACACCTAAAGCTCGACACCACACGCTCGCCTCGGTACCAGCGTTTCATGGAATCATGGCGCATAAAGGGACACTGGATCTGTCATAACGAACCAGGTCCTCGCCCCGACGTGGGGGACTCAAACGAGCCCCACTGTTTAAGTACCTCACTCGGTAGAACACCTAACTCACGATGGGACGTTAATACGAAACCGGTCTCAGGCTTTTAATCAAATCTTGAGTTTCGGACCAAGCCCAGCGACAAGCTGGCCCATTTTGGCTAGTATCCCCACAGTAAAAAAACCATGCACAAATAAAAAAGCGTTCCTCCCCCGAAAATAACAAACAATACATACATACATAAATAAACAACACTTCTTACAATAAACTACGACCACGAGGGCCAGATTTGTCTAGGAGTTGAAATGGGGGCTCCACTCCAACAAAGAAAATTAATCAGAAAATGACCAACACAGGTCGAAAAATATCATTACATAAATGGGCCTCGCCCAGACAAACATGTAAAGAACAAAAGTCAGATTCACTCAGCAGGCTGACTAGAGGCATTTCCTGGGGTTGGCTGCAGAGGAGTCTCGTCAACAACCATATCGTCCATAAGGAAGTCAGGCTTCCTTATCTTACCCCATCAAAGAAGTAGTGAACCCCTAGTCCATCCGTCCTCAGTCCCACTTCGGGGTTCAAGACGTGAATCTGCGACACGGCATTGTCGAAACTAGTCGTAGAGGTGACCACAACATCGTCATAAGCCTGATTAACCCGACTTATGAAATCTGCCCGAGTCCTCACATCCGAAAAATCCACGGTCTTACCTTCCCCCAGGGCCATCTCTTTCTAAAAACGGGAAAGCTCCTCCTTGGCTTCACGGGCCTCTTTCACGGCTGCGTCATATCGCTCGACCATTGCCCCGCGCTCCTCCGACCACCTCTTCTAATTTTCCTCCCCCTTTCTCTCGACTTTCTTCAACTTGGTCCTCAGTTGAAGTAACTCAGCATCTGGGACTTGATTCTACTCAGAAAAAGCGAAGGCTATTTCAAGGATCCTCATCAACGCACTCGCGTCCTCAGCCAAGGCATCCCTTTTAGACCGGCGATCCAGAGCTTCGACCATGAGCTTCTCGGCGTGATGAAGGACCACGCTGGAGGCCTCGAAATATTTCCTATCATGCCAGCAGGGAGGAAGGATAAACTTCCCCTTCTCCTTCTCCTTGGTCAGATCTATTTCAGCCCTTGTCTTCTTCATTATCGAAGACACCTGCTTGGGAGATAAAGTCCCCGCCACCGGGTCAGAAGATGATTTCCCAGATCCGGTCGCACCGACCGTTCCCGGTTCCGTCAAAGATGTGCCCTCCTTCCCCTTCTTCCTCATGTCTTGTCGGGCTACAAGCTCTATAGCCGGATTCATCCTATCTGCAAAACAAAGAAACACAAATAGATTAGCATAAAGACTAAACACACACAATAAAGCAAGATAATAAGGACAAAATAGCTACCCAAATACTCCCTGGGATTCCTGCAGGCAAGGAGCACTTTGACATTTCTAAGACCAGGCTCGGAGACTTCATCCCCATCTTTGTCCAGAAACGATTTCCCCCCTTTGCCCATGCGCAGAACGCGGGGGAAGCCCGCAAAAAATGAGGATAACCTCTCAAAACCAGCCAAGTCCTCACCACTTAGCTCGCTCTGAGCCCACACATAAAAGTCCGGGGTCTTGTCAAAGTGTTTCTTCGACCACCAGAACTTGCACTTCTTAACGAGCGCATACTTCCGCTCTCCTTGCTCATTGTAGCACGGGGTCCTATCTCTTCGCAGGCTCGGGACTTCCCTAAACACATTACAAATAGCCCATTCAGATACCGGACGAATAAGCATGAATTTATCCTTAAAAAAGCGAACAGACTCCTGGAACGCCTTAGAGAGCATCCCATTTTGATGCTTCAACGATACCAGTCCCCATCGGACATTCCCCTCCACCTTCGTCGAGCTTCTCTGAAGGTAGAAAATATAGAAGAACAGTTCAAGGATGGCCCCCACCTCCAGGTATTCGCACACAATCTCGAATGCCCGTATAAATCCTATGGTATTTGAATGAAGCTGTGACTGATCCAATCGAAGGTGACGGAAGATGCCTGTGACACCCCAAAATAATTCGGTAATTAAATAATTATGATTTTTAAATTATTAAATTAATTTAGAACATAATTTATTAATATATTGAATTCTTAAGATTAAATGATGGAATTAATTGGGGAAGAGAAGTAATATTTATTTTATTTATGATTAAAAGGAATAAAATAAGGAAAGAAGGAAAATAGAGTCATTTTTGGAGAAAACAAGATACGTGAAGTGAGAAGAGGAGAAAAGAAGGAAGAAAACCTAGAAGTGTCAGAAGTCGAAGAACCCACAAGGTAAGGGGTGATTTCGATTGATTATTGCTTATTATAGGTTTTGATTTTGATATTATAGATCAAAGCATGTTAGGAAATCTTAGTTTGTAAATTTCTAGATTTCCATGGATGTATCCCTATGGGTGTCAGATTGTGTCAGATGGTAGGTCTAAAATGATTAGGGTGTCAGATACCAATTATGACTGATAGGAAGATGATAATTGATGTGATAAATGATGCAAATTGATGTATTTTGGTGTTTCCAATGATGGAATTCGTATGGGTAAAATTGGATTGATTGAGGATGAAAGGAATGCTGTCAAAAGTGCAGGAAATGGCCCTGCAACACGTGGGAACCGGTTCCCAGTGGGGAGGAACCGGGTTCCACTTTGAAAACTTTTGAAAAACTGAAAATTTGTACATAGGAACCGGTTCCTGCACGGGAGGAACCGGGTTCCACGTTGTGTTTCCAGAAAATATGAAATTTTATTTCTGGGAACCGGTTCCCTACCTGGAGGAACCGGGTTCCCCATACATTTTTCCAGGGGCGCTGTTTTTCTGAATTGTGGGAACCGGTTACTCCCAGGGAGGAACCGGGTTCCACTGAAATATTTTTAAAATTTTTAAAACTTCAAAAATTCATAACTTTTAAACCGTAAGTCCGTTTTGAGTGCCGTTTTGGACGTTATTTTTTAAATTTAATGCTCTATTTTATAAAATAAAAAGATTTTCCAAAACTTGAAATTATTTTGAAAATGAGCCGAATTCCGAAATAGGTGATTATTGACTGATGCATATGGATGTGTATGTAGCAGAGAACCTGTGGTGATGGATGTATTGGTATTGTATGGATGTAAAGCATGTTTATGCTGCTGTTAATTGTATGCATGATGGTTGAAATATCATGTTGTTGGTTTTGATTCAGTTATGATAAATTGATGTATTACATAGACTGATTTGATGTTGCATGCTAGTGATGTGCGTGCATTTGCATTGTTTGGTGAAGTTAATTCCCATTGTGCGGAATTTGACTTGGATTGCCGATAACCGATACCCAAGTGAGGATGGGTGGTTAGGCTGGATTCGTGTCCGAGTGGTTATGGACGAATCGATGGTACTGTATCCAGTTGATGATGGATCAGTGTTGGGTGACTTGGTCACGTGTCGGTACCGCATGCATTGAGTCTGCATTTGTGTTTGCCTTGAATTGTAACATGTTAGGATGTCTTCCAGTGTTGCAATTCTTTTGTTGTCTATTGATTATGCATGATGACTTATATGAATATGGTTGTGTGTTGGATTCTGAATTGTGTTAAGTGGGTGAAATAATATGCTTGTGAGATATTGTTAAATGAGAAGCTTATAATATGCTTTAATTATGAGAAGTATCACCCTTACTTTACAATTTCAGATTAAAGTTAGCAGCTGAGGAGTTGGTGAGGATGGCTCTAGAGCTCATCTTTTAAGTTCGCGTGTCAGTGTCATGCTCTGATTAGGTTGTAACACTGGGGAACGTTTAGTTAAGAGAATTGTTACCGTTTAATTGTTTATTTGGGATTCTTTGAGAACCATGATGGTTTATTAAATGTTGGTGTTGGTATTTCCGCTGTGTAAGACATGGTCTTAAATTGATTGAAATATTTGGATAATGATCCTCAGTGTAGCATGGCTACTGTTTGAATGAAGTTTTATTTTATCTATTAATTGTGACATCCCTCAATTGTCGTGTTAACTCTGATTAAAGTTGATTTTGATATTAATTTAATTAATATATTCGGGGTATTTAGATGGGGTGATACAATAGTGGTATCAGAGCATAGTCGGTCTTGTCTTGTGTCGTTACCCCTTTTAGTATGCGACTAGTGTAAGTAGCACTGTCGATACTTGTGTGTTGATGTAGATTGTTTTGTAATGTTACAGAACAATGGCTGGAAGAGGTAACGGAAGGAATGATGATGCCATTGCTGAGGCTTTGGGAATGTTGGCTGGAGTGCTCGGAGGGAACCAGCAGGGAGCTGCGATTGGTGCTGACCGACAATTGGGGAATTTTCAGAGGAATAATCCTCCATTGTTCAAGGGTGCACATGATCCCGAAGGTGCTCAGAAGTGGTTGAAGGAGATCGAGAGGATCTTCAGAGTGATTGACTATGCAGAGGGGCTGAAGGTGAGATATGGAACTCACATGTTAGCTGAGGAAGCTGATGACTGGTGGGTTGCTACCAGGACTGAACTGGAAGAAGATGGCGTTGCATTGAATTGGGTTGTGTTCAGGAGAGCTTTTCTGAGGAGGTACTTTCCTGAGGACATCAGAGGTAAGAAGGAGGTTGAGTTTCTAGAACTCAATCAGGGCAACAAGACTGTCAGTGAGTATGCTTCGAAGTTTTCGGAATTAGCGAAGTATTATGCTCATTACCCTAACGATGCAGATGGAGAATTTTCCAAATGTATCAAGTTTGAGAATGGTCTTCGTGATGAGATTAAGCAGGGTATTCGGTATCAGCGTATCCGAAGATTTTCTGATCTGGTTGATTGTAGTAGGATTCTAGAGGAGGATCTTGCTAACACTAAGTCGAATGCTCGAGGGTATGTTGACAGGAAAGGTAAGCAACAGATGAACCTAGCCGTGAAAGATGGTGCTGTGGTGTTTATGTTGTATTCTGCAATAGAAGCGGAGGGAAAAGCCAAAGGTGATGGATTGTCAGTGGTGAATGAATTTCCAGAGGTGTTTCCGGAAGATGTTAGTGAATTGCCACCTGAGAGAGAGGTAGAATTTACTATAGATTTGATTCCTGGAACTAGTCCGGTGTCGATGGCGCCTTATCGCATGTCGGCATCTTAATTAGCTGAACTGAAGAAGCAGTTAGAAGAATTGCTGGAGAAGAAGTTTATTCGTCCGAGTGTTTCGCCGTGGGGTGCTCCGGTGTTATTGGTTAAGAAGAAGGAAGGTTCAAGGAGGTTATGTGTTGACTACCGACAGTTGAATAAAGTTACAATCAAGAATCGGTATCCTTTGCCGAGGATTGATGATTTGATGGATCAGCTCGTTGGAGCGTGTGTGTTTAGTAAGATTGATCTGAGATCTGGATATCATCGATTCGTGTGAAGTCGAGGATATTCGACGCATTAGAACGAGGTATGGACATTATGAATATTCCATTATGCCGTTTGGAGTTACTAATGCACCTGGTGTTTTCATGGAGTATATGAACAGGATATTTCATCCGTATCTTGACAAGTTCATAGTAGTGTTCATCGATGATATTCTGATTTATTCGCGATGAGGAGCATCGCAACATCTCAGAGTTGTGTTGGAATTGTTGAAAGAAAAGAAGCTTTATGCGAAGTTGTCCAAGTGTGAATTCTGGTTAGAGGAGGTGAGTTTTCTTGGGCATGTAATTTCCAAGAATGGAATTGTTGTTGATCCTACGAAGGTAGAGGCGGTATCTCAGTGAGAAGCGCCGAAGAATGCTTCGGAGATCCGTAGTTTTCTGGGTCTTGCAGGTTATTACCGTAAGTTTATTGAAGGGTTTTCCAAACTGGCGTTGCCTTTGACTAAGTTGACCAGGAAGGGTCAGATATTTGTTTGGGATGTTGAATGTGAGAAAGGATTTCAAGAGCTGAAGAGGAGGTTGACAAGTGCTCCGATCTTGATTTTGCCAGATCCGACTAAGTCTTTTGTGGTGTATTGTGACGCATCATTAATGGGATTAGGTGGTGTGTTGATGCAAGATAAGCAGGTTGTGGCTTATGCTTCAAGACAATTGAAGGTGCATGAAAGGAATTATCCGACTCATGATTTGGAGTTGGCAGCTGTTGTATTTGTTTTGAAACTATAGAGACATTATTTATATGGTTCTAGGTTTGAGGTATTCAGTGATCATAAGAGTCTGAAGTATCTCTTTGATCAGAAGGAGTTGAACATGAGGCAGAGGAGATGGTTAGAATTCTTAAAGGATTATGATTTCGGTTTGAATTACCATCCTGGTAAGGCAAACGTTGTTGCGGATGCTTTAAGTAGAAAGTCCTTGCATATGTCGATGTTGATGGTCCGTGAGTTAGAATTGGTTGAGCTTCGAGATTTGAGTTTGGTTTGTGAAACTACTCCGGATAGTGTGAAATTGGGTATGTTGAAGCTGACTAGTGGTATTCTGGAAGAGATTAGAAATGGACAGAAATCTGATGTTGGTTTAGTTGATAAGTTGACATTGATCAACCAAGGTCAAGGAGGCGAGTTCCGAATTGACGAGAATAGTGTTATGAGATTTGGTGATCGGGTGTGTGTTCCGGATGTTGCCGAGATTCGGAAGAGTATTTTAGAAGAAGGGCATCGTAGCGGGTTGAGTATTCACCCCGGTGCTACTAAAATGTACCATGATTTGAAAAAGTTGTTTTGGTGGCCTGGAATGAAAAAGGAAATTGCTGAGTTTGTGTATGCTTGTTTGGTTTGTCATAAGTCAAAAATCGAGTATCAGAAACCGTCAGGGTTGATGGAGCCATTATTTGTTCCAGAATGGAAGTGGGATGGAATCTCTATGGATTTTGTGTCTGGTTTGCCAAGAACCTAAAATTGTGATTCTATCCGGTGATTGTGGATAGGTTGACGAAATCTGCTCATTTTATTCCGATAAGAATGGATTACCCGATGCAGAGATTAGCAGAATTGTATGTCGAAAAGGTTGTGAGTTTGCATGGTATTCCGTCCAGTATTGTGTCGGATCGGGATCTGAGGTTTACATCTAAGTTTTGGACGGGATTGCAAGAAGCCTTGGGTACCAAGTTGCGTTTGAGTTCCGCTTATCATCCACAGACAGATGGTCAGTGTCATACCCCAAAATTTTCCCTCCATCTTCTCAAGATATCTCATACATCCATACTCAAGGATTCCTCAAGAGTTGATCAGACAAACTCTCTCCTAGACAAACAACCCAAACTAGGGTTTGGCAATTCTCAGGTCAAGATGGACTTCCAACATCTCCAATGGTCTTCATGCCTCCTCATATGCTTCAAAGATTCTCCATGTCAAGTTTCAAGCCTTACAAGTCAAGTTTCCTCAGACAATTGCTCAGATGGTTGAAAATCATTGGACAAAAAGTCAACTGTGGTCAACATACAGTCAAACTTCATGATTTTTGGTCAACATCCTCATTTTGAAGTTACATTCATCATTTGATCAAGGGTTGATCATGATTCATCAAGAAAACTCAAGATTTGCTCAAAAGTCAAACTTTCTAAATTAGGGTTTCTAGATGAAAAGTCAACTGAACTTTGACTGATCATAACTTCTTCATACTTTCTCAGAAATTTTTCCACCACCTCTTGTTTTGAAGAAAATTCTATTCTCTACAACTTCATGTCTCACAAGAATGTCCAAAGAATGCTTCATTTGAGAGGTATGGCTCAAAACATTACAGGTCATTTTCAAAGTCAACAAAAAGTCAACTTTTGTTTTGAAGATATATTGAGTATGGAAACTCCAATTGAGATGAGACCAAAACGGTTGGTTAGAGGATTCTTAGAGCTTTCCAAAAAGTCCAAGAACACTCAAAAATGTGGAAAATTGAGCAAGATACACTATTCAGAAGTTGGGCAATTTTGGACAATTGCACAAAAGGACATTTTGGTCAAAATGCAAAGTTTTCCAAATGGGCCTAAAATCTTTTGATCCAAACTTGTTCATGACATTATTTGTGACTCATAAATGCTTGGCCATGGCAATTTTCTATTTTATTGATTTAATTTTGGATTTTAAACCATTTAATTCCAAATTAAATTATATAAAATATGAAAATAAAGTATTTTTTCAAATGGGTTGGATTTATATCATGCTTGGAGTTCAAGAAAGCCCATAATCCATACCAAATTCGTGATAGCTTGCATATGGAAAGAAAAAATCAAATTTTTAAGGAAATTTGATTTTATTTAAGAGGAAATATTGCACATTCAATGATCAATCATTTTCACTTTTTTTCCTCTCTCAAATTCCTTTATAAATAGCCAGCAAGTACACAAGCCAAAAAAACGAAACCCTAGCCCAAGAAAGAACCCTTATGTTGCCAAAAATTTTCAAGAATCTTTGAAAATCGAATTTTGTTTTCCAGCAAGTTTCAGGCCGATCTAACCATCCAATCCTCCTCCTGAGGTTCCCAGCAAGCAAAAGCAATCCTTACTCAAGCCCAGGCTGCCCAGATCGTGCTCTCTAACTCTGACCCGGTTTGCATTTTTTCACAATTTCGAATTTTAAAATCCATGCATCTTTAACTGTTTTGGCTTGTTTGTTTGAGTTCAGGGGATCCATTAGAACGTGCTTGACGTGTTACATGGGTGGTTTAACGCCAGAATAAGGACGTGCCATTATTAGGGCAGTTTTATTCTCTTCTTCAAAACGCACGATACAGACGTTTTTAGCCCAAACCAATGGCACCATTGGATTCAGGAGGTCTGATTTAGGGGGGTAAGGTACCATAGGGCTTTTTATTCTGCTTATTTTTTGAGTTTCCAGGTTTGTGCAATCGGAGAAGACGACCGGAGCTAGGGCTCCGGCGTCGTTGAATGCTTTGACTCCGGCGTGGGCTTGCGTGGCGATTTCGGCTTCCATGATTCGTCCATTCAAAAACAGATGGGGTCCACGCACGCTGACTCAGTTTGAATTCAAATCAGGGACGCGTCATCACTTATATTGATTTGATTTCAGCTTTCCCAACACAAAGAGCCACTTGTCCTAGTGGTAAAGACGCTTCCTGTTCCCAGATGCTCCTTAAGGTCTCCAGTTCGAACCATGCCTGGACCAGATTTGTGTTCTTTTACAAACTTTGCATTTCTTCGCATATTTTTCATATTTTTCTAATTCTTTTAATATTTCCATGCATTTTAATTCTTTTCATATTTTTATTTATGCATTAAAAAATTACCAAAAATTATTTTTCTTTTTACATTATTTTCAGAAAACCTTTATTTAATTTATAAAATTAAAAAATACAATTTTGCATGCATATTTATTTTTATTCATAATTTTGCATTTAAATCAATTTTAATTAGTTTTTAATTATTAAATTGCATCTAAAAAATCCCAAAAAATTATTTTAGCATATTTATATTATTTCCAGCATGTCATATTTTTCTCATTCAAAAATTTGCATTTTTCTAACATTTTTTCTCTTATTCAATTCATCTCGTATTTTCCGATTTCTCATTCTTTTACAGGTTATTCCGTTTCAGACGGTTTCTTTTACCATTTTCATTTTTTCAATAATGTAACTGTTTATGGGATGTAATAGTTTAAATTAGGTTTTTATTTTCCGCAAGTTTAAATTATGTATCTGCCCCAAAGCCATGTAATAGCGTAGGACATTTACCTTTCCGCATCTTTACATTCCGCATTTTAATTTCCACACCCTATAAACTATTAGTAACTAGGCGTGTATGGCAAGATAATAATCAACATAGCTCACTAATTTTCAAGATAAGATATCTGAATCAACACACTTCTTCACACATGCACCCCTTAGGGTAATTCTCTCTCGTTGCCTTACGAATTCAAATGGTCATGTCCCTCGAACGTAGAGGTATTTTAGCACCGTTGCCTTCAAACAAATCATCATAGTTCCTTCGATACAAAGATCATAAGACCGACGATGTCGCCTCCGAATACATGATCTTGACCCTCGATTATCGCCTACGAAAAATGATGATAGTCCCTTCGAATGTGCTAGGATACTTCCTACAAGTTGCTTTCTATGACCATCTGATGTCCCTTCGAATGTCCCGCTTACATCCAACGAATGGAGTTACCTACCAACTAATGGTATGGATAACACTATTCTAAAGGAAAGTAAAACAATACGAAAACGACCAATTCTGAGTAGGTAATAAGACTTTTAGTTGCCTGCTCTATCAAAATGCTTTTCACACCTCACACTTTATTCAAAGTTCAAACTCTTTTCAAAACAAAACATTTCCAAACACTTTGTATACATTCCTACATGAATCATTACAAAGTCAAAGCGAAATGCCTTTTCAAAAAATTTTTGTCAAACACACAGAAAGCACGATTTTAAAGTGATCTAGAGCAACTAAGAGCCCGTAGATAACTACGGATGAAAAGGGGTGCTAATACCTTCCCTTTTCATAACCTTCTCCCTTACTCAGAATCTAACGAAGGTCTTTTTCTGTACTTTTACCTTCCCTTAATTGGATAAAAATAAAAGTCGGTGGCGACTCTTGCTATCCGCATATTTGCGATACAAATCCTAAAAAGTCAGTTCACCGTATCACAGAACTGGCGACTCTGCCGGGGAGACACCCTTAAAGAGAGAATGCCTTAGGGATTTCTAGATAACTTTTATTGCTTTTTGTTTGACTTGCTTGCTTTATCTTTAAGGGTTGCTTGGGTATTATATTGTTGGGGGATCCTACACCCGGATCTGGGTTTCCTTTTAGGTAAGTAGCAATAAATCATCGCGACCGTTAGACGTATATCAAAACGGTCAACATGATGGCTACGTTAGCGTGACACTTTGGATGTCCTGATACTCTTCATTCCCAAGTTGAGGATAGTATTTGGCTTCTGCGTGGTGTCATCAAGCGCTAACTAAACTTTTAGAACCTTAATTGACCCATCTTGACCATTAGAAGGTAGTGAGATGGCCGGCTTTGGTGTAGACCGAGGTTGGTTGATACTCGATGCTACGCTCATTGAGATCAGACTTTTGGGATATTTTCGGTCGACCACTTGGTAGTCGTATTGAAATAAACGCCTACGAGAAAGATCAATGATGTGAGATTCCTAGAACCCGGTTACTATTATAGGACAGGATGAACCAACTCAAACTTTTGGTTGGGTAATCACCTATACCTCATGCAAGCCTTAAACCTAGGCTCATTGTGTGAATTGCTTGTGTGTGCTAAACATGACATCATGACATCATTTGCATTGCATATCATTTCTAACTATTTCAAGGACCTAGGGATTTATATTTGCTCTGTTTTGTAGGGTATTATGGCTTCTAGAAAGACTATCCGAATCAACTTCATGGGTATACCTTCTCACTCAAAGAATTGGTTTGAAATTCCGACCATGCTCGTTCATCAAAAGACATGGTTATCTACTTGATTTGGTTATCTCCGGTTTTGAAGAAGATATGATGCATGTCCTATTCCAGCTTCTTTGATCCGAAACATCATTGCTTTACATTCCCATTATCGTTGGTTCCTACCTTGGAAGAGTTCTCTAAGCTACTTGGGATGCCTATTCTTGATCAAATGCCATTCACCGGTCTAGAAAAGGTCCTAAGCGAAGACATTGCATCCGCTTACATCTTAAGCGCGGACATTAAAGCCAATTGGGAAACCAGAAGTGGAGTTAAGGGTTTACTTTCCAAGTTCCTAATTAAGAAAGCCCGAGAATTCCTCAAAGTTATGAGTTTCCATGCATTTGAAGACATTGTGGCCTTGCTAATCTATGGTTTGGTTCTATTCCCTAACTTGGATCAATTCATAGATGTCAACGCCATCCAGTTGTTTCTTACCCGCAATCCAGTGCCTACTTTACTTGGAGACATCCTACATTCTCTCCACACTCGTACCATCAAAAGACAAGGAACTCTCATGTGTTGCATACCGTTACTTTCTAGGTGGTTTATTTCGCACCTTCCTCCATCAGTTATGAAGAATGAACAAAGGATGAAGTGGTCTCAAAGACTAATGTCACTCTCTCATTCAGATATCCGTTGGAGCCTTTTCTCTCAAAAGGACTTCACCTTCATTGAGCGTTGTGGAGAATTCCCTAATGTACCACTACTTGGTATAAGGGGAGGTATTACTTACAACCCTTCTCTAGCTCTACGTCAGTTTGGTTTTGCTCGAAGAGATGGTCCGCATGATATGCTTCTCCAAGATATTGTGTTCGATTACAATCACGATCTCGATTACCGAAGGTTCATACACGCTTGGGGCATGGTAAAAAAGACTGATACCAAGACTTTGGGGCACCAAAACTCCATTCCTTGGGAACCTTACCTCAAATGGATGCGAGCTCGAGCTCAAAACCTCATGATGTCATTCACGCCTGTTTTACCCGTAATTATGGAACCTGTTGCTATAGGTGACATATCCTATACTGTTCTCCATCCTGACATGCCTACTGATCTTGAAGACTTGAAGAGATCCTGGATTCAGCTTAAAGAAGAGAGGGATACCTTTGAAGCTCAGTGTTATGCAAGTGAGAAGAAGGTGCTAGAGTTGACCAAGCTACTTCACGAGGAGCGAAGCATCAACGCCTATCTCGGCACCAAGAGGAAGCGCCCATGGGAGACTTAGAGCTTTAGGATTTATATGTTTTCTTTTATTTGTTTGAACTATCTTTTGTACTTAAGAAGAAAAAAAAGAATAAAAAGAGTACTAATAAATGTTTGTTCATTGCTTGTCTAACAAATTTAAATCTCTAAGGTCCTTGAAAACATTGCATTGCATCCACATAAACATTGCATATCATAGCATAACATTGCATCACAGGTACATTGAAGATTGGTTTTCTCATTTGCTCGCTATTTATTTTAGCAGAAATGGCTCTTGAACAGTCATCAAAGATCTTCGTGCTCGAATGCTCGGCCAGAGATGTTTGCCGGCTTGGTCCAAGGCCAAGAAGATCTGAAGAAGCTCATCAACAGAAAGAAGAAGGTTGTTGGTCTCCTCAACATGGGCAGACGCTACAAAGGAGGTCCTAGAGTGGTTAGTCGAATTGAGCTCTCTGAAAGAAGTGTCAAGAAGGAGGATGAGCAAAGTAACAAGGGTGATGGCGAAGGCAGTCAGCCTGAGCTTGAGAAGAACTATGATGATGGCCAATACTCTGATGAAGATGACAAGTACAAGCAACTTGAAGACCGTCTGAATGCTGTGGAAAACCTGAAGATGTCCAGGCTGAATTTTGACGATTTGAGTCTTGTTCCTGGTGTTGTGATTCCTCCCAAGTTCAAAGTTCCAACTTTTGCTAAGTATGACGGCATGTCTTGCCCTAAGTTGCATTTGAAGTCCTATGTCCAAAAGATCAATCCCCACACTGATGACAGAAAGTTGTGGATGCACTATTTTCAAGAGAGTTTGTCCGGAACTCAATTGGAGTGGTACTATCAGCTAGAGAATGACCGTATCCGTACTTGGAGTGACTTGGCGATGCTTTCTGGCGATGATGAGTACAATGTTGAATTGACACCCACCGCATGCAACTACAGCATGTCTATGGGTCGTGATGAAAGTTCAAGGAGTATGCTCGTAAGTGGAGAGACCTAGCAGAGTTCAACCACCCTTGTCCAATAGGGAGTTGGTTGATATGTTCATGGGAACACCGACAGCCCATTCTTCAATCATCTGATTAGAAACTCTTCAGCCGGATTCACCGAGCTGATATTGACAGGCGAGCGTATCGAAGCTGGTATCAAGAGTGGAAAGATTCATGTAGAGTCATCTTCAAATGCTGCAAAGAGATCTTTTGGTGGTAAGAAGGAAGCTAATGTTGTGTATGGTCAGAAAAGTCGAGCCAAGACCGACCGCGCTCAATCTGTGGGGGCAGTTGTGATCTCCAATCCTACATCAAGACAACCTCGGTGAGACAGTAGCGTAACGAGCGCCACGAAGACAGTTTATGAAGATCAACATGCCATTGTCTCAAGCCTTGCAACACATGTTGAAAGCAGAGCTGATTACCTTGAGGGATCCTCCTCAAAATGTCAACACTTCCTCTCCGAGATACAATCCTAATGCTAAGTGTGCTTACCATTCCAACAGCCCAGGGCATAGTACCGATAATTGTTGGGCTCTGAAGAACAAGATTCAAGATATGATTGAAGCTAAGCAGATTGAGTTTGATCCTCCTGTTGAGACTCCAAATGTGATCAACGCGCCTATGCCTAATCATGACAAGAGTTCCAATCTGTTGGGATGATACTTATGTTTTCAACATAGATGACTTGACCATTCCTCGATGACTTAAGAAGAATTTGCTACAAGCGGTGTCAACCTGGATGCCCAGAGAATTGTCGTTGGTGCCCATCTGCGCCTGATGGTTGTGCTTGGTTAAGAAGACGTGTTCAAGCATGATGGATAACCGTGAGATACTATTTCAAACCACCGGTCAGTGTGTGAAGAAATGTCTAAGTTGAAGATTGACAATGCAAATGAAATTGTACCATCTGTGTGGGATACCTTGGGGCAGCCAAGTGGAAAGTATGATTACATGGTGAAGTACACTGTTCCTGAGAGCTACAAGATTCCTATTGAAGATGTTAAGGCGACCGGATGGGGTGACGATTTCCTAGAAGACTATGCCGATGTTAACACTATAAGGATTTCCTCTGCTGATCCTGTGCCTAGAGTGGCACCTCTCATCATTACTTCTCCAAGACCAGTTCCACATTCCTCTGACAAGGCTATCCCTTGGAATTATGGAGCTGATGTTTACTATCATGGCGTCAAGCAAGACCCTCTGACCATTGAAGATCTTACCATTGAAGCTACCATTCTTGACATTGACAACATCACCGGATCCAGTAAGGTGACCAGAACCGGAAGGGTATTCTCTCCAGATATCTCCCCTCCAAAAGACACCGCGACTCCTGCATTCCAGCTATTCAACCCATTCCCAAGCTAGAGGAAAGAACCGTGACTCATCCCTCACCAGTACCAAAGGAAGTTATCAAGACACCTCCAAATAAGAAATGGAGGAAATTCTGAAGATTATCAAGAAGAGTGACTACAATGTTGTGGAACAGTTAGGACAGACTCCGTCCAAAATCTCCATGCTCGCTTTGCTCTTGTGCTCTAAGGCTCATGCTAATGCCTTGGTGAAGTTTCTGAAGAATGCTCATGTACCTCAAGACACTACCACTGACCAGTTTGAAGTTTGTATTGCTAGCCTGGCTGCCAACAACGGCCTAGGCTTCTCTGATGCTGATTTAATTCCTTCCGGAAAGAAACACAACAAAGCCTTGCACATCTCTGTTGAATGCAAGGGCGTTACCCTGTCTCATGTTTTGGTTGATACTGGTTCTCGAATATCTTACAAGATCGCTTTTATCGACTTGATGTCGAAGGGTTGGTTCTGAGACCCAGTGACATTATTGTGAGAGCTTTTGATGGTTCTAAGCGAACAGTACTTGGGGAACTCACTCTGCCTGTTAAAGTTGGTTCCCAGACTTTTGATTCCACTTTGTTTGTCATGGACATCCGTCCAGCTTACTCTTGTCTACTTGGACGCCCTTAGATACATGGGGCAGGCGTTGTTACCTCTACCCTACATCAGAAGCTGAAGTACCCAGTGAAAGGGAAGGTTGTTACAGTGTGTGGTGAAGAAGAGTATATGGTCAGTCATCTACAATCATTCCGATACCTCGAGATGGAGGGAGAATTCCACGAGACTCCCTGTCAAGCTTTTGAAACAATCCCCAGAGTCATGCATGTTGACTCTCCTGTCACTCCTGAAGTTACGCAAGTTCCGCCTAGGATGGCCTCACTGAAAGATGCTCAAGCTGCTGTTGAACAAGGAGGTAGTGCTGTTTGGGGACAACTCCCGGATCTTCCTTTCAAATCTGACAAGACTGGTTTAGGCTTCACCATCAAAGGCCAGAAGATGATACGCCGCGAACGTGCCGGCCAACTTCCTTTCCGCATCAGCCAAAGTGGAATCCATGCTATAGAAGACGACGACAACGGCTTCGACATCAGCAAGTGGATCTTCCCAACTCGGATCATGGGCTCAAGAATTGGAAGATCAAGACGTCATACCAATCTCCTTTAGTCAGGAGTAATTGCTCTTGATTTGTTTCGCTTTTCGTATTTCTTTATGTTTTGAACAATAAACTTTGAAAACCTAGTGCCTTGCCCGGGGCATCATGGCTCGTTTGCGAGGGTTATTATATGTTGTTTGCGCGTTTTCATTCAATAAATTCTTTGGACTTTTGCATTCAATTGTTTATTTTCTTTATTTACTTTATCACCCCTTCAAAAAGCTATGTGTTTCTTACACACACCCACGTGATACACTGCAGAATCACTCTGAATCTCGTTAATAACAGTTATGCTATTGCTAAATATGACTTCGATAATCCGATCTACCAAGCCAAGACGAAAGTGAGGAAGATTGTGAAGTGCCGGGAGAACTTGTCGATCTTGACAAGAGGAGCGAGTTATACACCACGAAGAGCAGAGGTTGTGAATTTGGGTCGACGAAGATGAAAAGAGATCAAGATAGGAGCGGGTCTTGAGAAGTGTTAGAAAGGTTGGTTCGATGCTACGAGACTATATTGAGGTTTTTCTTGGTCATACGAAGACATGCCGGTTTAGACATTGATATTGTGGTACAATTGCCAACAAAAGAAGGTTTTCTCCTGAAATGAAGGTTCGTCGCATGCGTCCCGAGATGTCAGAGAAAATCAAAGCCGAAGTTATGAAGCAGTTCAACACCGGTTTCTTAGCTGTAACTTCCTATCCACAGTGGGTTGCAAACGTGGTACCCGTACCTAAGAAGGACGGCAAGGTACGAATGTGTGTGGATTACAGAGATCTGAACAAAGCGAGTCCGAAAGATGATTTCCACTTCCTCATATTGATGTTCGGTTGACAACACCGCCAAATAAGGTTTTCTCCTTCATGGATGGTTTCTCCGGTTACAATCAAATCAAAATGGCTCCTGAACACATGGAAAAGACTACTTTTGTTACACAGTGGGGCACTTTCTGCTACAAGGTTATGTCGTTCGGACTGAAGAACGCAGGCGCCACTTATTAGCGTGCTATGGTGACATTATTTCATGACATGATTCATCACGAGATAGAGGTCTACGTCGACGACATGATAGCTCGATCACGATCAAGAAGAACATCTTGATCACTTGCGTAAACTGCTTGATAGGTTGAAGAAATGATCGAGACTTAATCCTAACAAGTGCACCTTTGAGTCGATCCGAAAACTCCTAGGTTTTGTTGTCGTGGAAAAGGTATTGAAGTTGACCCGCCAAGGTTAAAGCTATTCAAGAGATGCCGCCCCGTCGAGAAGGAAGTCGAGGTTTCTTGGGCGATTGAACTACATTGCTAGATTCATTGCACACCTAATCGCTACTTGTGAGCCAATCTTCAAGTTACTTAAGAAAGATCAAGTGGTAGAATGGAATGACGATTGCCGATCGCTTTTGACAAAATCGGGAGTACCTCTAATCCTCCCGTCCCGATGCCGCCAAGGAAGACCTCTTATCATGTACTTGACGTTAGAAATTCAATGGGGTGTGTGTTGGGGCAACATGACGAGTCGGCGAAAAGAGCATGCAATATAATACCTTAGCAAAAGTTTACCGATCGTGAAACAAGATACTCACACTCGAGAAAACTTGCAACGCTTTGCTTGGTTCACCGACTAAGACAGATATGTTGACTCACACTACCTTGTTGATTTCAAGATGGATCCGATAAAATACATATTTGAGAAACCACTTCTCGAAGAATAGCAAGATGGCAAATGATCCGACCGAATATGACATCCAAGACACTTCTCGAAAGCGATCAAAGGAAGTGTAGTAGCCGATCATTTGGCTCATGAAGCCGTAGATGACTATCGGTCTATGCATTAATTTCGAGATGAAGATGTTTTACTAGTTCCGATTGTGGAGAACTGTGGCCGGATGAAGGACACGAACAAGGATCCCGATGGACCATGGTCTTTGATGGAGCCTCAAACGCACTTGGTAATGGCATTGGCGCCATCATTACATCCCTACGGACACACGCCTTTCACCGCCAGATTATGTTTCATTGCACGAACAACATGGCCGAATCTGCGTGCATCATGGGTATCAAAGCTGCTATTGACTTAAGAATCAAGTTCTTGCAAGTGTATGGAGACTCAGCTTTAGTGATCAGTCAGATTAAAGGCGAGTGGGATACGAAGCATCCAAATCTCATTCTGTATCGAGAGCATGTTCTGAGTTTGATCCCCTACTTCGAAGAAATTACTTTTGATCACATTCCACGAGAATAGAATCAGTTGGCAGACGCATTGGCTACTATGTCATCTATGTTCAAGGTCAGATGGGACAACGAGGCTCCCCAGATCATCATTGAGAAGTTCGACGAACCAGCATATTGTTATGAGCTTGATGCAGAAGAGAAACCTTGGTACTACGATGTGAAGAGGTATCTTGAGACTCAGGAATATCCCGCAGGGGCATCTGTTAATGATAAGAAGTTCATGAGAAGGTTTGCATCCAAATTCTTCCTCAGCAACGACATCTTATACAAGCGCAACCACGACTTGTGCTTACTCCGCTGTGTAGACCAGAAAACGGCAATACGTATCATGGAAGAGTTACACGAAGGCGTATTTGGTACCCATTTTAGCGGACATACGATGGCTAAGAAGATTTTGAGAACAGTTACTATTGGTCCACCATGGAAGTCGATTGTCACCTTACGCCGATCTTGTCACAAATGCCGATTTATGCGGACAAAGTACACGCCTCCACCTCGAATGTTTTAACTTCTCCTTGGCCTTTTGCAATGTGGGGCATTGACATGATTGGAGAAATTAAGCCCACAGCTTCCAACGGACACCGTTTCATCCTTGTGGCAATTGATTATTTCACCAAGTGGGTAGAAGCAGCCTCGTTTGCATCTGTTACCAAGAATGTAGTGGCTCGATTCATCAAGCATAATCTTATCTGTCGGTATAGCACTCCCGAAAGGATTATCACAGATAACGGTTCCAATTTCAACAATAAGATGATCACCGAACTCTGCACGCAGTTCAAGGTCAAACATCATAACTCCTCTCCTTATCGGCCTAAGATGAATGGCGCGGTGGAAGCCGCCAACAAGAACATTAAGAAGATTATACAGAAAATGACAGTGACTTACAAGGATTGGCATGAAATGTTACCATTTGTTCTTCATGGTTATCGCACTACAGCACGAACATCAACAGGGGTAACCCCCTTCTCTCTCGTATATGGTATGGAAGCCGTCTTACCCATCGAAGTTCAGATACCCTCAACCAGAGTCCTCCAAGACGCAGAGTTAGGCGAAGATGATTGGGTTCAGACTCGGCTTGACCAGATTAATTTGATTGATGAGAAACGACTCGCATCCATCTGCCATGGACAGACTTATCAGAAACGAATGATCAAAGCATTTAACAAGAAGGTCAAGCATCGGGTCTACCAAGTCGGTGATCTAGTAGTCAAGCGCATCATTCTTCCACAAGGTGATCAGGGGCAAATGGACTCCCACCTACGAGGGACCATTTGTAGTCAAGACAGTATTTTCCGGCGGAGCTATGATACTTAGCACCATGGATGGTGAAGACTTCCCACACCCTGTGAACGCAGACATAGTCAAAAATACTACGATAAAGAGACCCGCTAGGTCGATCGACCTAGGCAAAAATAAGGGCATCTGACGACCAAAGGGTTCGGGCAAAAGTTAAGGATATATACAAAACATGTACACCGCAAGTCGAAAACACGAAAAGGCGGCTTGGGCAAAAAGGGTATCCTGGACCCGAAAGGGCGGTCTAGGCAAAAGTTAGGGATATAAGTGTACGACTTCTTTTGAACTACACAAGATTCAAGATCAACCTGAGAAGGAGATGAGATAGTCGAAATATATGAGTACTAGCATAGTTGGAACTTAACGAGATTGTTTCCGATAGCTTTTACCTTTCTTGTGTACAAACTACTTGGCCATACGCCACCTTTCAAATAAACGCAAGCTTCTTTCTCTTTACAATTTTTGTTGTTGTCGTTTGCAATAAGTCCAACGTTTGTCTTGAATGACTATACGCATTTGACAATAAGAATCTAATCACAAACATACGAAAAGTGGGCATACAAAAGTAGTTACTACAGGCTCTAGGAATTGAGATGACGATGAAGGTCACCAAAAACATTCCCCCGCAGAACATAATCCCCGCAGAGGTATCGCTCACAACAAACCTTCCCCAGCGGAGTATATGTTAATCCACGAGCGGTGATTCCACTCAACTGAGCAATGTTACATCAGTCTCCGAGCAGTAACACTTCATCCCCAGCCAAGGTATTTATCATCAGGAGATATCTCTCAACAAGTCCCTTTTCCCAAAGCGGCGTCGGACTGAAACTTGGTCGATAGTGCAGGAAAATCTACATCTTCTATTCCCGAGATTCCAACGGGCCCCAACCCGGTCTCCCAACCATCAAACGCCTACAATGAGATCTACGCTCAAAATCCCGAGAGCGCCTCCTAATTTTTCCCAACAGGGTCTACATACAAGATCCCCAACGGACTTCCTCCCAGACTCTCCCCCAGCAGGGTCTATATATGAGATCTCCAACAACGAGCTTCTCAAATCTCTACCTTCCTCAACAATATCTAGGCCCAAGACTTGGTCAGATAGTGCATCGGAGGAACCCAGGATATCTTTCTTCTCCTTCAAAAGCGGGTTCTCACCTACTCAATCCCAAGCGTAAGGAATACTCAGCATCCCCATCTTCTTCAAGATGGATATGTTTTGAAATACCACAACATCTATCATTCATACATTACTCATAAAGTCATAATTCATGCATATGTCATTTATACACATTGTCATGCATCATACTTTGCATAAGACTAACAAATATTCTATCAAAGTTTCTCTTGTTTTTTCCAAAATAGGTGAAAGTCACTTCCAACAGCTGGTCCAGGATTAAGCCCCGAATCGACGGGAAAACTATCTGAAAGACCGCCCCCTAGTTGTCCTCCGACACCGGTCCAGATTAAGCCCGAATCGACGGAAAACTATCTGAAAGACCACCCCTAGTTGTCCTCCGACAACTGGTCCAGGATTAAGCCCCGAATCGACGGGAAAACTATCTGAAAGACCGCCCCTAGTTATCCTCCGATAACAGGCAATGGATCAACACCCGATGCACAATAGGGAAGATATCCACACTTTGCCGAATTACTATCCCCTCAGAGTAATCAGCACAAAGATCTATTCTGAATCCTTCTTATTATCAACAGCAACTACAGAGTCTAGCGTACGACTCAGTTGCCCTGGATGGCATCTTAAGCCCATCTCCAACTACTTATCAGTGATTCTCCACCTTTGGAATGCTGCATATATGGTTAAAAATCAATACAAACCAATAACTTCATTCAAAGGTGAGCACGAAGTCTAACGTACGACTCCCTCCGGATGGCATCTTAAGCCCATCTCCATGCTCCTTCCAGAAACTTCTACAGAGTCTAGCGTACGGCTCACTCCCCAGCATCGATCTTTCCAGATGGCATCTTAAGTCCATCCACGTCAATTCTCCTTATCAACAACCTCGAGTCTAGCATACGACTCATCCCCCAGCGAAGTCTCTACCTTCTCTAAATGGCATCTGTAAGCCCATTCCCGAATCATCCATCACCAGCGAGTGCAAATTTTCAGGTGTACTCGAGTGTTCAATCATCTTCTACCTCCAGGTCACGAAAGACAAGGCGTGTCAATCTAACCTTCCAGTACAAGAAGATTGAACAGGGGCAGCTGTCATACCCCAAAATTTTCCCTCCATCTTCTCAAGATATCTCATACATCCATACTCAAGGATTCCTCAAGAGTTGATCAGACAAACTCTCTCCTAGACAAACAACCCAAACTAGGGTTTGGCAATTCTCAGGTCAAGATGGACTTCCAACATCTCCAATGGTCTTCATGCCTCCTCATATGCTTCAAAGATTCTCCATGTCAAGTTTCAAGCCTTACAAGTCAAGTTTCCTCAGACAATTGCTCAGATGGTTGAAAATCGGTTGTATTGGACAAAAAGTCAATCGTGGTCAACATACTCAAACTTCATGATTTTTGGTCAACATCCTCATTTTGAAGTTACATTCATCATTTGATCAAGGGTTGATCATGATTCATCAAGAAAACTCAAGATTTGCTCAAAAGTCAAACTTTCTAAATTAGGGTTTCTAGATGAAAAGTCAACTGAACTTTGACTGATCATAACGTCTTCATACTTTCTCAGAAATTTTTCCACCACCTCTTGTTTTGAAGGAAATTCGATTCTCTACAACTTCATGTCTCACAAGAATGTCCAAAGAATGCTTCATTTGAGAGGTATGGCTCAAAACATTACAGGTCATTTTCAAAGTCAACAAAAAGTCAACCTTTTTTTTTGAAGATATATTGAGCATGGAAACTCCAATTGAGATGAGACTAAAAAGGTTGGTTAGAGGATTCTTAGAGCTTTCCAAAAAGTCCAAGAACACTCAAAAATGTGGAAAATTGAGCAAGATACACTATTCAGAAGTTGGGCAATTTTGGACAATTGCACAAAAGGACATTTTGGTCAAAATGCAAAGTTTTCCAAATGGGCCTAAAATCTTTTGATCCAAACTTGTTCATGACATTATTTGTGACTCATAAATGCTTGGCCATGGCAATTTTCTATTTTATTGATTTAATTTTGGATTTTAAACCATTTAATTCCAAATTAAATTATATAAAATATGAAAATAAAGTATTTTTTCAAATGGGTTGGATTTATATCATGCTTGGAGTTCAAGAAAGCCCATAATCCATACCAAATTCGTGATAGCTTGCATATGGAAAGAAAAAATCAAATTTTTAAGGAAATTTGATTTTATTTAAGAGGAAATATTGCACATTCAATGATCAATCTTTTTTCACTTTTTTCCTCTCTCAAATTCCTTTATAAATAGCCAGCAAGTACACAAGCCAAAAAAACGAAACCCTAGCCCAAGAAAGAACCCTTATGTTGCCAAAAATTTTCAAGAATCTTTGAAAATCGAATTTTGTTTTCCAGCAAGTTTCAGGCCGATCTAACCATCCAATCCTCCTCCTGAGGTTCCCAACAAGCAAAAGCAATCCTTACTCAAGCCCAGGCTGCCCAGATCGCGCTCTCTAACTCTCACCGGTTTGCATTTTTTCACAATTTCGAATTTTAAAATCCATGCATCTTTAACTGTTTTGGCTTGTTTGTTTGAGTTCAGGGGATCCATTAGAACGTGCTTGACGTGTTACATGGGTGGTTTAACGCCAGAATAAGGACGTGCCGTTGTTAGGGCAGTTTTATTCTCTTCTTCGAAACGCACGATACAGCCGTTTTTAGCCCAAACCATTTGCACCATTGGATTCAGGAGGTCTGATTTAGGGGGGTAAGGTACCATAGGGCTTTTTATTCTGCTTATTTTTTGAGTTTCCAGGTTTGTGCAATCGGAGAAGACGACCGGAGCTAGGGCTCCGGCGTCGTTGAATGCTTTGACTCCGGCGTGGGCTTGCGTGGCGATTTCGGCTTCCATGATTCGTCCATTCAAAAACAGATGGGGTCCACGCACGCTGACTCAGTTTGAATTCAAATCAGGGACGCGTCATCACTTATATTGATTTGATTTCAGCTTTCCCAACACAAAGAGCCACTTGTCCTAGTGGTAAAGACGCTTCCTGTTCCCAGATGCTCCTTAAGGTCTCCAGTTCGAACCATGCCTAGACCAGATTTGTGTTCTTTTACAAACTTTGCATTTCTTCTCATATTTTTCATATTTTTCTAATTCTTTTAATATTTCCATGCATTTTAATTCTTTTCATATTTTTATTTATGCATTAAAAAATTACCAAAAATTATTTTTCTTTTTACATTATTTTCAGAAAACCTTTATTTAATTTATAAAATTAAAAAATACAATTTTGCATGCATATTTATTTTTATTCATAATTTTGCATTTAAATCAATTTTAATTAGTTTTTAATTATTAAATTGCATCTAAAAAATCCCAAAAAATTATTTTAGCATATTTATATTATTTCCAGCATGTCATATTTTTCTCATTCAAAAATTTGCATTTTTCTAACATTTTTTCTCTTATTCAATTCATCTCGTATTTTCCGATTTCTCATTCTTTTACAGGTTATTCCGTTTCAGACGGTTTCTTTTACCGTTTTCATTTTTTCAATAATGTAACTGTTTATGGGATGTAATAGTTTAAATTAGGTTTTTATTTTCTGCAAGTTTAAATTATGTATCTGCCCCAAAGCCATGTAATAGCGTAGGACATTTACCTTTCCGCATCTTTACATTCCGCATTTTAATTTCCACACCCTATAAACTGTTAGTAACTAGGCGTGTATGGCAAGATAATAATCAACATAGCTCACTAATTTTCAAGATAAGATATCTGAATCAACACACTTCTTCACACATGCACCCCTTAGGGTAATTCTCTCTCGTTGCCTTACGAATTCAAATGGTCATGTCCCTCGAACGTAGAGGTATTTTAGCACCGTTGCCTTCAAACAAATCATCATAGTTCCTTCGATACAAAGATCATAAGACCGACGATGTCGCCTCCGAATACATGATCTTGACCCTCGATTATCGCCTACGAAAAATGATGATAGTCCCTTCGAATGTGCTAGGATACTTCCTACAAGTTGCTTTCTATGACCATCCGATGTCCCTTCGAATGTCCCGCTTACATCCAACGAATGGAGTTACCTACCAACTAATGGTATGGATAACACTATTCTAAAGGAAAGTAAAACAATACGAAAACGACCAATTCTGAGTAGGTAATAAGACTTTTAGTTGCTTGCTCTATCAAAATGCTTTTCACACCTCACACTTTATTCAAAGTTCAAACTCTTTTCAAAACAAAACATTTCCAAACACTTTGTATACATTCCTACATGAATCATTACAAAGTCAAAGCGAAATGCCTTTTCAAAAAATTTTTGTCAAACACACAGAAAGCACGATTTTAAAGTGATCTAGAGCAACTAAGAGCCCGTAGATAACTACGGATGAAAAGGGGTGCTAATACCTTCCCTTTTTCATAACCTTCTCCCTTACTCAGAATCTAACGAAGGTCTTTTTCTGTACTTTTACCTTCCCTTAATTGGATAAAAATAAAAGTCGGTGGCGACTCTTGCTATCCGCACATTTGCGATACAAATCCTAAAAAGTCAGTTCACCGTATCACAGTCAGACGGAAAGAACGATTCAGTCGTTGGAAGATTTGCTGAAAGCTTGTGTGTTAGAGAAGGGTGGAGCTTGGGATAGTTATCTGTCGTTGATTGAGTTTACCTACAACAATAGCTTTCACTCGAGTATTGGTATGGCTCCGTTTGAGGCATTGTATGGTAGGAGGTGTCGGACACCATTGTGTTGGTATGAAACTGGAGAGAGTGCCGTGATTGGACCGGAAATTGTTCAACAAACTTCGGAAAAGATTAAGATGATTCAGGAGAAGATGAGGACTTCTCAGAGCCGTCAGAAAAGTTGTCATGATAAGAGGAGGAAAGATCTTGAGTTTAGTGAAGGAGAGCATGTTTTTATGCGAGTTACTCCGATGACTGGTATTGGTCGAGCTTTGAAGTCAAAGAAGTTGACTCCACGATTTATTGGTCCTTTTCAGATTACCAAGAGAGTTGGGAAGGTTGCATATCAGATTGCTTTGCCGCCGTCACTTGCGAATCTGCATGATGTTTTTCATGTATCTCAACTGAGAAAGTACATTGCTGATCCGTCTCATGAGATTCGGGTAGATGATATACAGGTACGACAAAATTTGACTGTGGAAGCGATACCTGCGAGGATTGAGGATCGGAAGTTGAAACAGTTGCGAGGCAAAGAGATTGCATTGGTAAGAGTGGCGTGGGGAGGACCAGCTGATGGAAATGTCACTTGGGAGCTGGAGAGTCAGATGAAGGACTCGTATCCCGAACTATTCGTCTGAGGTATGTTTTCGAGGACGAAAACTCTTTTAAGTTGGGGGGAGTTGTGACACCCCAAAATAATTCGGTAATTAAATAATTATGATTTTTAAATTATTGAATTAATTTAGAACATAATTTATTAATATATTGAATTATTAAGATTAAATGATGGAATTAATTAGGGAAGAGAAGTAATATTTATTTTATTTATGATTAAGAGGAATAAAAAGGAATAAAATAAGGAAAGAAGGAAAATAGAGTCATTTTTGGAGAAAACAAGATACGTGAAGTGAGAAGAGGAGAAAAGAAGGAAGAAAACCTAGAAGTGTCAGAAGTCGAAGAACCCACAAGGTAAGGGGTGATTTCTATTGATTATTGCTTATTATAGGTTTTGATTTTGATATTATAGATCAAAGCATGTTAGGAAATCTTAGTTTGTAAATTTCTAGATTTCCATGGATGTATCCCTATGGGTGTCAGATTGTGTCAGATGGTAGGTCTAAAATGATTAGGGTGTCAGATACCAATTATGACTGATAGGAAGATGATAATTGATGTGATAAATGATGCAAATTGATGTATTTTGGTGTTTCCAATGATGGAATTCGTATGGGTAAAATTGGATTGATTGAGGATGAAAGGAATGCTGTCAAAAGTGCAGGAAATGGCCCTGCAACACGTGGGAACCGGTTCCCAGTGGGGAGGAACCGGGTTCCACTTTGAAAACTTTTGAAAAACTGAAAATTTGTACATAGGAACCGGTTCCTGCACGGGAGGAACCGGGTTCCACGTTGTGTTTCCAGAAAATATGAAATTTTATTTCTGGGAACCGGTTCCCTACCTGGAGGAACCGGGTTCCCCATACATTTTTCCAGGGGCGCTGTTTTTCTGAATTGTGGGAACCGGTTACTCCCAGGGAGGAACCGGGTTCCACTGAAATATTTTTAAAATTTTTAAAACTTCAAAAATTCATAACTTTTAAACCGTAAGTCCGTTTTGAGTGCCGTTTTGGACGTTATTTTTTAAATTTAATGCTCTATTTTATAAAATAAAAAGATTTTCCAAAACTTGAAATTATTTTGAAAATGAGCCGAATTCCGAAATAGGTGATTATTGACTGACGCATATGGATGTGTATGTAGCAGAGAACCTGTGGTGATGGATGTATTGGTATTGTGTGGATGTAAAGCATGTTTATGCTGCTGTTAATTGTATGCATGATGGTTGAAATATCATGTTGTTGGTTTTGATTCAGTTATGATAAATTGATGTATTACATAGACTGATTTGATGTTGCATGCTAGTGATGTGCGTGCATTTGCATTGTTTGGTGAAGTTAATTCCCATTGTGCGGAATTTGACTTGGATTGCCGATAACCGATACCCAAGTGAGGATGGGTGGTTAGGCTGGATTCGTGTCCGAGTGGTTATGGACGAATCGATGGTACTGTATCCGGTTGATGATGGATCAGTGTTGGGTGACTTGGTCACGTGTCGGTACCGCATGCATTGAGTCTGCATTTGTGTTTGCCTTGAATTGTAACATGTTAGGATGTCTTCCAGTGTTGCAATTCTTTTGTTGTCTATTGATTATGCATGATGACTTATATGAATATGGTTGTGTGTTGGATTCTGAATTGTGTTAAGTGGGTGAAATAATATGCTTGTGAGATATTGTTAAATGAGAAGCTTATAATATGCTTTAATTATGAGAAGTCTCACCCTTACTTTACAATTTCAGATTAAAGTTAGCAGCTGAGGAGTTGGTGAGGATGGCTCTAGAGCTCATCTTTTAAGTCTGCGTGTCAGTGTCATGCTCTGATTAGGTTGTAACACTGGGGAACGTTTAGTTAAGAGAATTGTTACCGTTTAATTGTTTATTTGGGATTCTTTGAGAACCATGATGGTTTATTAAATGTTGGTGTTGGTATTTCCGCTGTGTAAGACATGGTCTTAAATTGATTGAAATATTTGGATAATGATCCTTAGTGTAGCATGGCTACTGTTTAAATGAAGTTTTATTTTATCTATTAATTGTGACATCCCTCAATTGCCGTGTTAACTCTGATTAAAGTTGATTTTGATATTAATGTAATTAATATATTCGGGGTATTTAGATGGGGTGTTACAATGCCCACTTGGAAATCGATAAAAGGTACCCGAAAACCTAACTCCCAAAACCATACGTCATAGACTGGTATCTAACGAGCCTCATATCTCGAGCATATTCGACCATCTTCGGTCGGTATATGCACGGACCAATCTTCTACGGTCACCTCCCCAGGAGCCACATGCGCAGCATACGAGCTCACCTGGGAGAACACCCTGTTGAG
This sequence comes from Vicia sativa, assembly GCA_021764765.1. Lineage (NCBI taxonomy): Eukaryota > Viridiplantae > Streptophyta > Magnoliopsida > Fabales > Fabaceae > Vicia > Vicia sativa. The sequence goes on from CM038794.1 coordinate 143,636,234, forward strand.
ATTATTTAGAAATTGGGTGGCACGCTTGACCACGTTGGAAGAGGCCCAGACCTCTAGATCATCCTCATCGACCTCATCGACTTCCATCGCTGGGGGGATCTCCTCAACTTTAGGCACGGGTAGACTATCTCTACTCCATTCAATAGAAGTGGATCCAGAAGGCGACTGCACCGAATTCGTAGAAACCTCACGGATATCCTCGTTGTCGCTTATTGTATCACCTGAAAAGTAGAAGGAACATGTGAGCTCGACATCAACGTCAAAACCACCCTTCCACCATTTATCAAGTGAAAGGGCTTTAATGAGCAAGGATCATATCCCCGGCCAAAAGTCCTCCTTAAAATGAGGAACACTCAGACCTAGATCACCAAGTACATACAGCTTTTCCGGTGGCACAAACCGCCAATGAGAGGCGGAACAGCCATTTACAACCAGAAAAACTCTACAAAACATAAACCCTAACCGTATGTATCTCTACATGCAAGGTTCAAACAAGCGAAATTCCTATGAAAGAGTAAAAACATATCGTTTACAAATAAAACAGACTGGAAATTTGAACAAACAAAAGATCTGGTAAGCGAAGAATGACGTCGACCACCGTGAAAGTAGTCCCCAGATTGATGAACAAGTAAGCCGAACGAAAGCAAGCGCAAATAGTCTAATGGTGTGAGGATCGAAAAATTATGAATTGTGTTAACCTTCGGCTTTTATAAGCCCCTTATGCACGCATGGATCTAGGCCTAGGCAGAGACCAAAGGAAATCATCATTATACCCTAGTCCCTAGGTCTGCCAACAGTCACTTCACGCGTCTCAAGGCCACGTAGGCAAAACGTTACAAATTCTAACTCTTCGCTTCCTCGACACTCCCTTGCTTCCTCAAGCATAACGACTTTGAATTCTCCTTCGATATCAAGTCATCGCATCTACGAGCAGACGCAACGACTTGGGGGGATAATGTTCTGGATCGCCCAGAAGCATTCGGGCAGGTTATTCATCCCCTAAACACGGCAGCCGGTTCAGCCCGACAACGTCGTCATAACGCCCGTGCGTGCATTTCGGGCATGCTACGCTCGACATGCGTAGAGTCAAACGACGATTCTCATTACCACCATGAGTGTCCGTCATGCGTTATGTGCCCGACATAACGGCTAGTTACGATTAGATCCGCCCGGTCTTGACCTAGTCAGCCCAGATGGTTATATTTGTGGATTCGTACATCTCGGCCCAAATGTAGCAACCAATGAGAATCCTCCTATGTCATTATATAAACCCCCATATCTTTGAGGGCAATGTATCACTTTCTTACACTCTAAAACCCAAATATTTCTTACCTTTTCATTCGATCACTTGCTTACTTTAGCATCGGAGTGTCTTGTAGGTACACCACCCCCTTTTTCTCACCAACTTGCTCGGAAGATCATCAACAACTCGGCTATCTCCAGTTCTGATCAACAGTTCAGATCATTAACCAACTTCATCTTTTTATTAATCATTTTTTCTATTTTATTAACCAACTTTATTTTACTATTTAAAAAATATAAAAAATATAATTTTTAAAAAAAGTATATAATGATAATAATATTTACTGTTCATAAATATATTATTTTATTTAAAAAATACTATTCACCATATAAATTCAATAAATAATATTTTATATAAATATTTGTGTAAAAATAGCGTTCCTCAATTACTTTGATATTCCAAATGGCTTATATATGAAATTGTGGAAACACAATATGGCCTTTCTCCTTACTAGCTAATTCCTTATGTATTCTTTGTCCTTGAAATAACAAAAAGTACTATAAATTTATCATATTTTATTCAAATAATCCAATCATACATATGCCATAAAATATTAACCAACTAAATGACATTCACGAATAATAAACATGACAATACCAAGATTAATTAAGAGTTTTGGCAAAAAACTTACGAGAATTCTTTTTAAACTAAAACTTAACTCTTTCTTATGTTTGTTTCTATTACTTTCAAATGCTTCATGGTTTTATGAAACAAAATTAAACTTTTACGATGAAATCCTTTAAATAATATGCATCTCCTAAAACTATATTATTTATTTAATTAAATATAAAAATAAGATACCTCTTTGATAATTTAGGAAACTACTCAATGGACTAGTTTGTCTAGTAATTTCTCTTATTAGGTGTTTAAATTTTAGTTTGTTACTATATGGCTTTTCATTATTAAAACAAAATGATTATCAATTATGAATTTTTTCACGTCTTGAGAAATTAATGATATAGTGGAATCTGATATATACATCAGCTAAATCCCCACCGTGAGAGGCTATAAAATCATACTAAGAAATTGGTTAAAAAAGAAAAGAGTTATGAGTAGTTAGTTTTTAATATATCTATTTACTAAGTGTGTTGAAGGAACAAACATAAGATACAATATGTTGAAGTTTATGAAGTAGTTTATAAAGTGATTTGATTCTCGATATTTAGAGAAAATATGTTTAAAATTATCAAATTTGTTTATGTTAGAATCATCTTTCTTTCCCTATTTCTTTTTGCAATGAATATTGAAGGTCAATATCCCGGTCGGCTTGAACGCCATTGGTCTAAACCTTGTATTCTACATTCCGATTGTTCAGATGACATGTGCAAGTCTCCTTTCAAACCAGCATGTGTAGAGTGGAAGTGTCGGTGTCGTTTCTATAAAATCATAAACTAAAGAGAGTAAGTACATAGATTCTTTGTTGTACTTCATAAGCTATATCCTCTAGTTATGGATGTGATCCTCTTTAATCGCATTTTACAGGAGAAGATCCCTACACTTTAGTTATTGTGTTGGTACTCAATAAAATTTGTAGTTGTGAATTTTAGTATTAAGATGATGGTAACAAAAGAGTTAAAAGGTATTATATTGTAATCCAATGTAAAATAGTTTTATATTGTCATTCAATGTAAAATAATTATATATTGTAATTTCAGTGTAAAATAATTTTATATTATCATCTAATAAAAAATTACTATTTTATTTTATTTATTTAAAAATAACAACATGACTTGTTATTTAACATAATTTTTATCGATTAACAGTTCAAAATTATTTTACATTATCATTTCATATTCATTTTTCTCAATATCTTTAATAGATATGCTAAAGTTTATTTTTTTAATAATTCTAAGCTTGTCATATATATTTTGGACTGTGTCAGCGCTTGGTCCACAATTAGACATACTCAATTCAATCCTTTCGAAGGGTCTAAGGATCTACTTGCTCATAACCGTTGGAGGTTTCTCTCAAGTGCGCACTGGGACAACGTGGTCAACAGTCATTTAACTACCATCATGCCCTCCGAGATTAATGGGTCAACTCCCTTTATATCTCAGAGCTGCAGACCAGAGAGAAGGCAACATGTTGGACTCCATACACGCATAAGCCCTGACAGTCTGTTAGTGGGATTAATTATTCAGCCCACTAGGCAGACCTTGGTCCAGCACAAGGGCTATATATACCCACTCACTTGAGAGGGTCAAGTATTCATTCCCTTACTCTCTTTGTACTTGCACTCTGCTTGCTCTCATTCTCACTTTGGCATCGGAGTACCTTACAGGTACACCCCCTTCACTCAACTACAAACGTTCACTTTCAGTTCATGGGCCAGTGACGATTCTTCTGATCATGTACACGATATATATATATATATATATATAATATTTTGGTCCTTGTAAGTTAGTGTGTTTTTTATTTTCGTTCCTGTAATTAATTTTCTTAGAAATGATCACTGGGTCATAAAATCTTTTTGTATTTAGTCCCTCATACGAAAATTCGCAAGAAAATTCGAAGGAAGATCCGCAGGAAATCTACAAATTTTCCTGCGAATTTTGATTTTAAGGGTTAAAACCAAAAGGATTTTAACATCTAGAGATCATTTCTAAGAAAAATAAATTGTAGGAACGAAAATAAAAAAACACACTAACTTACAAGGACCTAAAATTTATATATATATATATATATATATATATATATATATATATATATATATATATATATATATATATATATTACATTTCATAATTTTATTTTAGTTGAGATATTAAAATTGAAAATACATGAATAATTTTAACTAGAGGTCGGGTTGTTGCTCGTGTCATAGTCATGCAAGACACTAGAAAACCTCCCGCTGGTAGAGTTTAGACTTAAGAGCACGGAGCCAGACCTATACGTTTCTTTCCTAGGACCACGCTTTATATAAGAAAATTTATCTTGCCATCCCTCCCCCCAAGCGTATGATTTTATCATCATACCCTTGTGAAAAATCATAAAAAAATAAAAAAAAATATCTTTTACCGGAAATTTCAGTCAAAATATCAGAAATTTTCAATAAATTTGGAAAAAAAAATTGTTAAAAATACCGAAAATTTCTGAATTTTCCGACATTTTTCAAAATTCTCAAAAAATAAATAAATTTTTTTTTCAAAAAACAAAACCGAAAATTTGGGGGGTGTATCGGAAATTTCAGTCAAATACCGAGAATTTCTGAATTTTCCGATAAAAAAACAGAATTTTTTCAAAAAATAAAAAATAAAAATAAAAATGCTGTGTATTTAAAATTTTCAGTATATACGAAAATTTGAAATTTTTGATATTTCAAAAGTTTTTTTTTAATCTATTTATTTGTAATTTTCGGTATCTAAAAAAGATATTTTCCAAAAAATTTAACAGAAATTAAATTGGAAAAAAAGTATTTGAGGTAGCATGACAAATTCTCTTATGCAAACTCACAATCTAATGTCATATCCCTTATTTGATTCCATGTCTCATTTCAATTAAAATTACTACATTGTACTTGATCATAGTTGTTTCCTCTGATGCATGTCAGATTATCTGGTCCCCAAAAAGTTAAAGGACTGGTTTTAACTTTTTATTCTAAAACTTAGATTTTTTTATATATAATGATAGTATAAATAAAACTATTATTCTAAATAATAAGTTTATTTAGTTATTATTATTATTTTATATTTTATTTATGAGTTTTTCTTTAATTCACATATATTTTTCGTCGTTTAGTTAAATTAATTTATGTAAATTAATTTATTAATATTTTGTTATTTTTATTGTAAATGTATTTTAAAATCTTTGACGATAAAGAGAAAGAAAACATGTTTTGAGATTGTCAAAAATAAAAAAAAAACTAAAAAATAGTCTAATCCAAACGATTTATGGGTATCGGTTCGGTTGGTTCGGTTCATTGATCCATTCATTAATATTAGAATATATAATATTAATTTATAAATTATATAAATTAATATAAAAAGATATTATTATTATAAATATATATATCGTAGAATATTATAAATTTATATCTTATAACATCTTTTAGAATATTATAATATATTTTTATATTAATTTATAGGATCTAAAAATTAATATAAAATATTCTAACACTAATGAATGGATCAATGAATCCAACCCACCGAACCGATACCCGTAAATCGTTTAGACCAGATTACTTTTTGACTTTTTGATTTTTAACAATCTCGAAACATGTTTGCTTTCTCTTCATCAACAAAGGTTTTAAGGCATATTTACCACAAACTCCACCTTGACTTTAAACTGACTTGATACCAATTTAACAATCAACAATATTGTTACTCTCTACTAGGTTGAAATTCTAATCAATAACCTTAATCAAATTCAAACAACCCTTGAATCTTTATCTCGCCACCTGCATCCACAAGTTTTCAATTATATTTTTTGGCTTAGGTAATTTAACAAGCCTACAAGTATGATTTTCAACCACCTTTGATTCCACATATTTTCAAATTCCTCCCTGGAGGTTTTTCTTCTTTTATTTTGCAATCCTTCAGCCACATTAAAAACATAATATCCAAGGTTAGCATAATAGTCCCTTTGAGATGCCACAATAACTCTCCTTACCTTATCATGAGTCAAATGATAATTAGAGATATTTGTAGTCATTCCCTTACTACTACTAATATCCATAGTAGGAAACTCCACCTCAAACTGAGTTTTCTCCGTTATAGTTTCTACCAAGTTTCTCCCTTGGTTTTCACTATTCTTGTTGTGAAGAAATTCAGCGGTAACATGCATTTGTATCCCTTGATTTATGCAAAATTCATTATACCTCTCTGAAACTTTCTCTAGGCATTCATAACGCCTTAAACTCAAATCCCATAAATCTTCCTTGTTATGAAAGCCTCCACTAGTTACTGATGAATTAGTAACAAAATTTAAACCATCCAAACTATATAAACCATGTATTTTAAACCTTTTAGCAATAATTAATTCATCACGTGAAATCTTCAACACTTCGTGTTCAACTCTAATGCAATAGCCTAGATCAACAAACATACTTATCGATAACAAATTTCGCTCGAGTTCTGGAACATATTTCACATTATAAATAAAAAGTTCATAATCATCAAACATTTTAAGTCTGACCATACCAATACAATGAACCTTGCAAGCCTTATTATCACCAAGTCGAACAACACCTTGAACCATCTTCAAAGTTTCAAAGTATTCTATTATATTCTTGAACCATCTGTAAGCGTTATTATCATTCTATTTTAGTTGCAATTTTTCATTTAAATTTATATATTTTATAGTTCATTTGCATTTTTATGTTCATTCACATTTTTTATTCATTTTAAATCAATTTTATTTTTGGCTAATTTGCTTTTTGATTAAATTTAGATTTGTCATTTTTGTTCAATGCTTAATTTGATTTAGTCTTAATTTTAATTCAATTTTTAAGTTGAATTTCTATTAAAATTAAAATCAAGTTTTAAGTCTCTTTCTATTTTCTCTTTTGCATTTTTATTTTAATTCATTTTTTATTTTTATTATAATTTTAATTTAAGTTGAAAAAATTTCTTTTTAATTTAAATTATTATTAAAAATAAAAATCATTTTTCGCCATACATTTAATTCAAATTTTATTTGCATATTACTAACATTTTCTTAGTAGCATTTCTTTTTATATTATTTTTTGTTAATTGTTAGTAGTTACTAACATTTTATTTATTATTATTATTATTATTATTATTATTATTATTATTATTATTATTATTATTATTATTATTATTGTCGTCAAAATAGGAAGTGAAGAGAAAAGAAATTGGGAACCACTTTGAAGATGCTCACACTATTTCAGCTTGGTGCAAGAATACCACAATCAAATTTTCATTCAAATCCTAACTCATCACAAACTTACACAATGAATCTCATCCCTCCTTTTCATTTAATCAAAAAAGAGTGGCGCAAGTGAACATCCATCACCTCTCAAACTTCAAATTTTCAACTCAAAAATTTCATTCCCAATTCAAAATTATCTCTCAATCTCTACAGTATAAATGAGAGCCTTCGGATCATAGAAAGAAGGAGGAAGAAATTGAGGAACTTGAGGAAAAATTAAGAGGAATAAAGTGTCTAAAACATGATTGGGCCTCCGTCCCATTCCCAGTCATAAGCCTAACGAGTTTCAACATTACAACCCCCATTGTGTTTCGTTTTTATTTCAACAATTAAATGAAAATCATAGTGGGCCTCATCCTTTCAACCCAGTATGAAATTGTTATATTGCTACCCTTTTTTACTGTTTTTAAACCCAGTCTCTTTGTGTTTTATATTTTCTTTTTAATTGTTTTATCTTATATTTTGTTAATCTTAATTAATTTTGTGTGTTAGTCATTTAGTTGTTAAAATCGCTATCTTGTTTCATCTTTTCACATTGAGGTAGTTTTAGTTAATTAATTAATTATTTATATTAATTATTTGGTTACTAAAAATCTTAAGTAATTTTTCTAACTAATTCTTCTTAGACTAATTAATTATTTTTATTAATTCTTGATTAATTAATTAAATATTTACTTCATACTTTATTCATTCATTTAGTTTTGATACACGTTCCTAACCCTTTTTGACTTGAGCTTTTGTTTCATGAGACCTTTAGGTCATTTCTCTATTATTTTGGTTTTGTCTGTCTGTCTGGAGTTTCATCTAATGTATGGAGTTCTTATCTGATGCATTTTATGTTTGTGATTTATTCTCACCTAATGCTTGATATATTTTTGGTTTATTCTTTGCTTGTGACTTTAATCCAAAGGGATGAGAACAATGTATTGATTTTACTATGACAAATATTGACTTCTTATTTGCTCAGAATGTTCCTTGCCTATCTTTTACTTTCTTGTAAGTAGGATAGTTTTTTCATCTCCTCCCGTTCATCAATTTTCAAAAACTTTCTCTTTTTTTTCAAAACCTTCTTGTTTTCTAACTTAAATCGCTTTCATAATAAACTTTGATATTGTCAAGTGCTTTTTTTTCTCAAACTCCTTCTCTTCTCAAACTCTCAAAAACACTTAATAAATATGGAATGTACAAATACTCTATGAGCCTTAAGCACATGTGGAGTACTTTGGATACGAGGCAGACCATTCAGAAGTCTCTAATGTCATAAACTTTAGTATTGTACTTATCTCAAACACTTTCAAAATTAAGGAAAAAATACTTAGATACCTCCGGTCTTGTGAGGGACACCTGAGACATTCTCCCAACAAAAAAATACAACCTTATTCAAATCTTTTTGTGACCTCGCACACCTTTTATCTTTAAAACCTTTTTTAAGATTATACATGATTCATTTATAATCGAGATTTCATTCCTCTATCCATGTGGTTGTAAAGATATTGACTTTACCACTTGGTACTAGAGGTATTCTCAAACTCCCTCTCATATTGGTGTGTAATATCTCTTTATTATACTTTGTGGATGATTAGACGAGTCTTCTCCTTAAAAATAGATTGTCTCTTCATTTAAAATCAATCTCAACACACAAATTTTTTGGTTCTTTTCTAGAGAAACTACGGTGCTTTGATTTCCTTATTGCACTTTGGTGATACGCAGGCACACCGTTTTGAAACTAAGGCGAACAGAATAATAAAACATGTTTGTTTTGTTTGTAAATATTCATCCATTCATTCCCCTTAGCAAGTTTAAGCTTTAGATAACACATCTTCTGATTTAGAACAAATAAATTGGATCTTGCGGAGTACCGTAGATGTTTAGGGTGCTAATACCTTCCATTTGTATAACCGACCTCCATACTTTGATCTCTATCTTTTTTGAATTTTATTTGCTCTTTTTCCTTTTCTCTTTGAAAACAATAAAGTGTGGTGGCGACTTTCACTGTGAGTTAAGTCAATTAATGACTTAGTCTCAATTTTTTACCGCTATATTTCGCTAAATGCGACACTAGCACAAAGACTTCTACACTTTCCTGCTTAGATGATCATGTCGAACCACCTCCAACACGTCTGTCAAAAACCTCATATAATTCAAAATTAAACTACGTGTTATTTCAACTTATCTCTTGATGTGCTGAGATTTAAAGGTGTCGAAAATCTCAACTAACAAAAATACATCTATATTTTTTTCCCTAAGAAAGGTCTTGCATAATGTGTATAAAATTTATTGTGATTCAACCATCATTTAAAAAAATTGACTTACTACTTTATATTAAACCAACAAATATTTTAATAAAGTATTTGTTGGCTAGTTTAATAGGTTTTAAATAAATTCTTTTACTTATTTTAAAAGTTTGTTTTCATTTTCTTATAATATAATTTATTTTTTAAAAATAAAATAAAACTTTTTAATATTAAAATTAAAATATGTCAAAAAAAATTGTGAAATAGTTTTCTTGTAGGATATTTATATTTTATCAGTTAATTGATTAAAGACAGTTACATTATTATTAATAATGAGATATTATTAAAAGTGTAAATTTATAATTGAAAGATAAAATATTAATGATAATTTATGTTATAAATCAATGATCTTATATTTAAATAGTTTTTACTATTACTTTAAATGTTTTAATTTGGACTAAAATTTTGTAACATAATTCATTTGCTTATATTATGAAACATATTTTTGTATATGTATTTTTAATTTTTAATTTATTTGCATATATTTTAAATGGAATAATTTGGATTAAATTTTATGTAACATAATTCATTTTTTAAATTTAGAATATGATTTTTAAATATTAAAATGTAAAAATAAGTTAGTTGAAAATATCATGAATTATTTTGTATATGTATTCATAATTGTTAATTTATTTGCTTGAACTAATATTTTATTTAAAAATAATAGTGAGTTTTTTAAACAGTAAAGAAATGACAATTTAAAAACCATAGATTAGAATGAAAAGTTTTATTGTATTTAAGGAATTTATATCATAATTAATAAAGGGTGATAATTAGTAAATAGCATAAATTTAAAATTCACAGAGAAATCATTAATAAATGGCATTAAATCAAATATAATATACTTCAGTTGAATTTATTAATCAAAATAAATTTTTTTATTTTTTTTAATCACGATATATGAATATGACTAACTAATTTTAAACAATTAAATAATGAGTGTTAATTGTTAAAAATAAGAACTAAAATATCTATAAAATGATAATGGAAAAAATTAAATTGTAATTAAATAGTTTATATTATAATTAATTGTGTGATCTATAATTAGTAAAAATTAATCCTATAAATTTATAACCAAAACGTAGATATGGTTTTGACAACAAAATTTGATGATAAGTATTTTTAAAATGATCATGAAAATAATTATATTATCATTCTAATGATCACCGAAAGAAGAAAATGATATTAATATGAATTTATGATATGAAATCAAATAATAAATGTTATTATAAAATTTTATAATTATTATGGTAAAATATAATTTAAAAAAAAAATATTAGAGTCATGATATATTCTTATGAAAAAATAATAAAAATGTTTACGATTCATGTTGATATTGAGAGAAAATGGAAAATAAAATAGCAATAAAATAAGTGAAAAACAAAATGAAGACAGTGAAAATAAAAAATTGTATTTGTATCTAAATATATATTGAATGAAATAAGGTCGACAAGAGAATTATATACTGTAGTAAATGTAACTTTAACATGAGAGAAATACCTACATGATAGAAATAAAAAATTGGATTTGTACCTAAATATGTAATGATATAAGATCGACAATGCGTTACCTTGAAAAATCTCAAGGTATTCAAGCACGTGTATTGAATGCAAATGTTCTTAAAATTTAAGGGTGACTTTCTGAAATAAAGACCTTTTAGAAACTAAGAACTAAGTGTTTGAAAGTTTGGTTTTGGTGTAGTAAAGTAAACAATGGTCAAAAGGATATTAGGTTACAATGGAGTCGACTATGAGAAGAATATGCTGAAATATGAAGAAATTGGTCGAATCGACCAAAGCGTGAAAATGGTCGAATTTGGTCTTGTTGACCATAAGAAATTCTGGACTTAGAGAAATTTTGTTGTTTCCTTGTGTCAAAGAGGAAGCACATGTTCGAAGCAAGCAAGAAGTGGTTGGTGTTTAGTTAGAAGCGGGAAATTCGAAATTCAAAGTCTCTAAGCAGTTAACTGGCGGTGCATAACTCATTTAAAGCGTCAAATAGGTGTAATTTCAATGTAATCTCGGTGTGTTCACTTGTATACTCAAATAACTTGCAAAAACTATGTTCATTCCGAGCGTCAGGAAGCAAAGAGTTCAAGAGTGCTTGATGTACGTGAATCACCACTTTTATTTCAATGCAAAACATTTACATTTCAGTCATTTCCTTTGAAGCTTTTACTTGCATTTTATTTACTTTTCAACAATCTCTCTGCGTTATCGTTTATGTCGATTCTCTCTTCATAACAAGCTTCGAGTTAACAAAAGAGTCAGTCGACACCTACTTAGTTTAGAACAAGTCTGGAGTTCACAGTCTTTTGTCAGTCACGAGATACCATAGTTGGTATAAATCATATTATGGACAGTCAGATTGTTATTCGTTTCGTTTAGACTCCTTATGTCGGTCACGAGTCACCAGTTAACCGAATTGAGTCTAACTATAGTGTGGAAAGCCATTGTATTTATTCCCTTAGTCTTAGAAAACTGTTTTTTAGATAAGGATTTCGACAGAACTAGTACAATCTCAAAAAACCTTAGCACATGTCTTAAGATCAACTGGTCAATCTTGCGAGTAACTCTTAGTTTTAGGACTTTGGAAGGACCAACAGTTGTTTACCATTTTCCACAGTAAACACAATGTTGACACAAAATTAGTAGAATCTTATATTGTAGTAATTATTATTGGAGTTTGACATGAGAGAAATAAATATTGTATAAGATAATGTGTAGGCTATAGAACTTTCAATTGTTTTTGCTTAACATATATTACTAATTAAATTGAGAAAATGAATATGTGTTAATGAGATGACATGAAAGAATGAGAATTGAAAATAATTTTGGAAGATGACTGATCAGATTAAATATGACTTAGCAAAAATAATATGATTTGGGGAAAGTTATATAATTTGTTTTAATTTATATAATAATAATAATAATAATAAATAATAATAATAATAATAATAATAATAATAATAATAATAATAATAATAATAATAATAATAATAATAATAATAATATGGTGAAGCTCAACACTAATGGAGCTTGGAAAAATAATCGCGTTTTTGGGTGTGGAGGGCTAATTCGAGATCATAATACCAAATATTTCTCAAAGAATTCGGGTACTTGCATTATTTTGCAAGCTGAGCTTTGGGGGGTTCTTGAGGGACTTAAGCTTAATAAATCATTAAGGTTAATGAGAGTTGAGATCAACACAGATTCTCAGATGGTTGGCAACATTAGCAAGATGGAGTGTAAAGTGTTGCTCTGGGACATTTGTTACATTATTAATGATCATGACATTGTGATCATCTCTCATAGTTTCAGAAAATCGAATAGAAGTGCTGATAGCATGGCTAATATTGAGTGCTTGTATGATGGATTTCGAATTCATGAAAAAGCTCCGGACATTCTTGTTTCTCTCTTAGAAGATGATGTTCTAGGATTACACACTCCCAAGGGTGCTTTCTTTTAGTTTTTGTTTTTTCTTTGGACTTCAGCCCTCTCTATTTACAAAATAATAATAATAATAATAATAATAATAATAATTAAAAATAATAATGATTCTGTAAACTAAAACTTAACTCATTCTTATGTTTATTTCTATTACTTTCAAATGCTTCATCGTTTTGTGAAAAAAATTATGATGTAATCTTTGTTGAAATATTATGTTAAATCTGATTTGATTAGATTTAATATTTAAATATAATTCAAATTGTGTATGTCAAAGTTCAATTAGGGTTGTATATAAATAGTTATATTGCGTATTCTTATTTTGTACAATACAATTCAAGTGGATAATATAATCCTTATTTTCTTTATTCTATCTTTATCTCCTCACTAGAAGTGTCTCACGTACTAATAAATTGGTATCTAGAGCTCCGGTTAGATTCTTGATTGTTTTTTTTAAGAATCGCACGTCAGAGATCTTATTTTCGGGTTTGTAGGTTGTTCACTAGCAATCGATGCGAAGATAAATGGTAACAATAGCATTCTGAATTCTCTTCCAACTCTTGACAGTAAGAATTGGATTCGATGTAGAAAATGGATTAATCTCTATTTGGTTTTTATGAAACTCTAGAAATGGCTAACAATCGTGTTTCTGCGTTGGTTGCAGATGCAACTAACGCATAGAAAATTGCGCACAACGCAGCCAAGAAGAGGGATTTCAAGGTTGCGTAATACATTCAGACGGCGATTGATGCAACGAACTTCGACATGATCTCTCATGCTGAATCAATGAATGAGGCATGTGATATTCTTTTTAAGTACTATCAATGAGGTGAGAAAGTCAAGGTTGTCAAGTTGCAAACCTTGCATCGACAATGTGAATTGTTGTCGATGGGAGAAGACGAGAAAGTTGTAAAATATGAGTCAAAGGTTCAAAAACCCGTCCATCTCATAAAGGTTTGTGGTGAAACCCTAATTGATAAGATGATAGTTGAGAAGGTAATGCATATGTTTACCTCTCACTTTGATCACGTTATCGTAACTTTTCAAGAATCCAATCAACTTGAAACCCTAAAAATGGAAGATTTGGTTGGTTTGTTGGAAGCACATGTGATAAGGATTATTTAAAGGAAAGAAGTTCAAGGCTTGATACAAGCTCTACAAGTTCAGTCATGGAAAATAATGATGGTTCCAAAAAATTCAAAGGCAATTTCGACAAGACTCGGGGCAAGAAGTCTTGGTCGAATCCCCATAAACATCAAGTCGAAGATAGAGCTTCTAAATCCTCTAAAAGAGGAGGAGAAATCTATCGAAATGACAAAGAAGATAAAAAGGTGTGCATTTCTATAATTGTGAAAGTGGGGTCACGTAGCCAATAATTATTGGTACAGGAAAGACAATGGATAGACAAAAGACAGGGATGAAGGAGCGAACCTTGCACGCTAATATTCATATGATTCTAAAGGTGGTATGATGGTCATGGCTGTAGTTGGAGATAACCATGTCGAATCCAAGATCTGGTTCCTCGACTCAAGTTGCTCGAATCACATGAATGGTCAAAAAGAGTGGTTAACAGATTTCAATGAGTCAAAGAAGAGCAAGGTAAAACTTGATGACAATAATTTCTGATGAATAATGGAAGGAAAGCTATGATCAAAGATGTGTTCAATGTACCTGAAATGAAGTGCAACCTGTTAAGTGTTGGACAACTGGTCGAAAAAGGTTTCATAGTTGTTATGAAAGAAGGAGCTTTAAAATTGTTCGACACCAAGAATAATTTGGTCTTAGAATCTTCGTTGTCGAAGAACATGACATTTAAGACAATGATCAGTTCGACAAAAGTTCAATGTTTGAAAACTGTTGTCGACTACAATGATAGTTATTTGTTGAAACACTTTATAGGACAGGTATTTTGTTCATCGTATCCATAGAGATTGATGTGATATTACCGTTGTTCTATAGTTAACAATGTTTTGAGGAAGGGTTTATAAAAGGTTTTGGTCTCAGAAAGTTTTGTTTGCATGAAAAATATTAAGTAACAGCAAAATGAGTTTTAGAATGTTTTATTTGCTTGAAAAGTATTAATTTAGCTACTACAATTTTTCCAAAATCCACCACTATCTCACCTCTACTGCACCTCCAAGCGGTGCTTCCTTCCAGCACCACCTCACCATCGGTAGGTGAATGCTAAACGCTGACACTGCAAAACATTGGTTTTTTTTTTCTGAAAGCTCGACTTAAGCTGCAAATTTCGATCAACAGTTAATGAAAAACTAACAAACACCTTAAATTTGCCATGATTATATACATGATGCAGGAATCACTTAAAATAAGTCATTTTAATAGTCAAAAACATAGGAAATAGCTTAAAAGTGTCAATGCTTGATATGGAAAATAACCTATAACTAACACTTAACACTGGTTGTGGCATTTTGGGTTTGGACATTTGAATTTTCTATCACTAAATCAAATGATTACTCAAGTCTTGAGGTGCCTGAAAAACTCTGTTAAGCTTGTTTAGTCATAAAACAATACATAAATTCTTTCATTTCGACTATGATAATGTGATCATCATGCATTCTCGAAGTGGTACATTCAGATGTTTGTGGTCCATTCGAAGAACATACCATTGGTGGAAACAAATATTTTGTTTCGTTTATCAATGAGTACAGTTAATAGTTGTGGATCTATGTGATCAAACAAAATGACAGAGTATTTGAAATTTCCAAGAGATTCAAGATACTTGTCGAAAACCAAAGTGAGAAGAAGATAAAGTTCTACGAACAGATAGAGGTGGCAAATACACATCCAAGATGTTTGAAGATTTTTGTGCAAAACATGGTGTAGATCATGATGGTAACTGCTCCTTATACGCCTCAACATAATAATGGAGTTGTGGAAATAAGAAACATATCCATATTGGATATGGCGAGATGCATACTAAAGTAGAAGAATTTTCCAAAATCTTTATATGGTGAAGTTGTTACGATTGCAGTTTATATCATGAACAGGTGCCCTACCAAGATATTGAAGAACAAGGTTCCTGGAGAAGTGTGGAGTGGAAAATGCCATCAGTAAGTCATTTGAAGGTGTTTAGTTCTATGTGTTACAAGCATGTTCCTAATGCAAGAAGATGGAAGCTTGATGATAAGAGTGGACCTATGATTATATCATAAAACTGGTGCATATAGGATATTCAGTCCAATTAATGAGAAGATTGTGTTGAATCGAGATGTTGTGATTGATGAAAATTCTTCCTGGGATTGGAATTCTAATGATGCAATTAACAAGAAATTGATGAGCTATGAATTCGACAAAGAAACTGATGAAGTCAGAGAAATTGCAAATATTCCAATCAAAGTAGAAGCAATTGCTGACATTCCCGATAATGTCGAAGTCGAAGAGGATGTTGAAAGCACAAGTCATAGACCTCAAAAAACTAGAGTTCTTCCAGCAAGACTTCAGAATTATGAAGTGACTGGTGATGATGAAGTAACACGAGATAGAGAATTAGTTTATTTTACTTTAGTTTCACGTGTTGAAACAATCAACTATAGCGAAGCTTTGAAGAATAAACTGTGGAAGTTAGCTATGGTCGAAGAGTTACAAGAAATCAAATAAATAACACATGGGAGTTAGTTGAATTGGCAACACATACAAAAGCTATCAAAGTAAAGTGGGTATTCAAGGTGAAACTCAATGTTGATGGGTCGATAGCAAGATATAAAGCAAGATTAGTAGCTCGAGGATTTCTTCAAAGATTAGGACTCGACAACTCTGAAGTATTTTCTCTATTAGCAAGATTTGAGACTGTTCGACTAGTGGTAGCATTGTCATGTGACTAAGGCTGTTCGACATTTCATTTAGATGTGAAATCAATATTTCTGAATGGTACTTTAGACTAAGAGGCCTATGTCACACAACCTCTCGGGTTTGTGATTCAAAAGGAAGGGAGTAAAGTATATAAGTTGCACAAAGTGCTCTACGGCCTCAAGCAGGCACCTAGGGCATGGAACAAGAAGATCGATTTATACTAAGTTGGATTAAGATTTGTAAAATGCCAATCTGAGTATGGTGTCTATGTTCAAGTTGTAGCACAAGATATAACAATCATCTTCTTATATGTCGACGACTTACTAGTAACTGGAAATAGCTTGGAGATCTTCTCGAGGTTCAAAGAGTTGATGATGAAGGAATTTGAAATGCCAGATTTGGGAAAATTGTCTTATTTCCTAGGCATGGAATTTCAAATGTCGAAGCAAGGAATGATGCTATATCAAAATAACTATGTCAAAGAGATACTCAAGATATTCATAATGGATGGTTCGAATCCAGCATCCTTACCAATCGAACCAAATGTGAAGTTGGAGAAAAATGGAGAGGAAGACAAAGTTGATGTAACTTTGTTCAAGCAAATTATGGGATATCTGAGGTATGTGTGCAATAGTCGACCTGATATAGGTTTTGTAGTAGGATTAGTGAGCAGATACATGAGTGAACCACGGGTGTCACACATAAAGGCTGCAAAAGAATCTTGAGATACTTAAAAGGATCGATAAACTGTGGAATACTAGTTCAACAATATTCTAAAAGTAAAGAAGTTATTGTTAATTTTTTTTCCAGATGTTGATTGGTGTGGAGATAAGGAAGATCGAAGAAGCACAACTAGATATTTCTTTCTAGTATTTGGTGCCTTAATCTCATGGTATTTGAAGAAGAAACATGTGGTGGCATTATCATCATGTGAAGCTGGCACTACTACAAAATGTGCATTCAACAATGTCATGTTCACTAGAGTTGTTTCCTACACCGTGGTGACATCTCTAAAATGAGGCGCTGACATATTTATTTTGTTTATTCATTAAAAATTATTTGTATATAACAACGGCTGTTGTACCAACCGTGGTGATACAATCAAACTTTCATGGGTTCGAACCTTAGCGCCATAAAATATTTTATTCCTTTAACGTTAAGGCGCACCTTTTTTATTTATTTATTTATTTTAAAACTCATAAATTAAAGGGATATCGCTACGGTGTTTTTGATTAACCGTTGTGATATATTATAATAAATAAATACTTATCTATAAGGTTGGTAGTGTTAACCGTTGTGAAATAGTTTACCCATATATAAGCGAATTAACTCTCACTTATATTGCAAACTTTGACCTATGACATGATTTTGAACTAGTTTCTTTTGCAGGAACTCCTCTCATAATATACAGAAGGATGATTTTTACAGTTTTTTGACACTCATAATAAGTTTCGGTTAATTTTAAATTTTTTAATTAAAACATTAAGGAAAAATAATAAAGGAATTTGGTGTTAGAATTAATGACAGATTAAAAGATTAAATTAGCGACAATTGAACAACAAATTAGTGACCATTTCTAGTTAAAGTATGATGTCCATCTTATGCCATCGATTTCACAATGGATTTTCAGTCTCAATGTAGTATTTTAATATTGATAATGTGAAATTGTTATTGATATTATTTAATCGAGCCCCTTTATTTGGTTAACTAAAAGGGTAAAATAAATATTTAAGTAAAATATAGGGGGTGTCAGGTGCAAATTTGGGGGTGCCAATTAAATTCCTTGAGAGTTTTTGTTTTGAAATATTGTTATTTAGGTATGTATGAGAAAAATATACGGGCTATCTCTTTTTGGGTCTAATATCTAACATGGCTTGAGATGGTTTTGTATAAAACTAATATTTTATGTTTTACTCTTTTGACCAAAAAAATTATAGTTAATATCTTCTAGAACATATAATGTTAAAACTAACCTAAAACCAAACCCTATTAAACAGTTCTTTATAAATACATACTCTTGTTTACTTCTAATACATCGACGCCGCTCACCCAAAATTTCAATCTTCAATTTCTCCTTCTCTTGATCCATTGTTGATATGGTTTCTCATTATACATTTATATAATATCAATTCGTATACATATAATATGTTCGCATATGATTACTTGTATGATTCGATTAGATATGTTAATATGTTTGCGAGAGGTAGATCTGTTGCACCGACACTCAAATCAAACTAATACAATCATGAAAAATTTCAGGTAAATCATCTTGTTCTATCATTTACGTTATTTACTTATAGTTTTATTATTTACTTCTATTAAATCTTGTTTTATTTTATTTTCATCAGATCCATGGTCGAAATGAGAATCATTAGCTTTGTTTTGAATTTGTACGCCTTATTTTCATCGATCGTAATTTCCTTGATTAAATATAAGGTAAATTGATAAATTTATATCATCTTCAGTTATTATATTTTATTTTGAATTAGTTGATTTTAATCAGATGAATTCTACCTAATTTATATTTTGATTTCCTGATTCTATGTTAATGACGTGAATAGTGAGCGACTAATAATATTTTATATATTTTCTTTTGTTGGTATTTATAAAATTATTTATGTTTTTCAATTCTTTTTAATTTTTTTTGTATCAATGATTGATTTATTTACTTGATTTTCTTAAAAACCATACTATAACCCTCCTTTTATACAACAACGCACACAATTTCATCTTAATCCATGTTTGGTGACATATATTATAAGATGTAAAAAAATCATCAAAGCATAATATTTTAAATATAAATACTCATTAAATTTTAATTAAAGAGGTAATTTTACTATATGAATTTAAAATGAGGATATTAATTTTGGCAAACTCAATCTGATTTTTATTAAATCTTTGTCTCACCATTACAAATTTTATATATTTAACCTCTACAATAACTTCGTTTTCTTTTCTAATCATATATGTTGTAAAATTGTGAATTATTTGAATTAAATAATGTTTTTAATAGTTTGTTTCTTTTATTTTTCTTTTGGCTAAAATTCCTTACAATTAAAGGCTGTAGCAAAGTCTGTAATATCATAATAGATAGCACTTATTATCTCTTGAGTGGTTGCGCAACTAGTTAGAGATTCATGGTGAATTAATGTATTTATTGTGAATTAATATAAACACAAAAATTCAAGAATCAACTCATCACCCCTTTTGATTTCATATGTAGAAGCAAAAGGAAGCAAGGTTTAATGTTTTTCTCTTTAATTTCTCTATGGCATATTCACAGTATACATCTTTTCCATTAGATATTTAACATTTGAATTATTATTTCATACTATGATGTAATCACATTGAAAATTATGGAAATTTTAAAGAAAATGCACATTTCTCTTAATTCTCTTCACTATCTTGGTTGTGACTTTCAACAGGTATCATTAAGAAGATGGTTAAACTCACCACCCTTTGTGGGATAAAATCACCATCTTTTGGTTAAACTCACCACCCTTTGTGGGATAAAATCACCATCTTTTGTGGAATTGATGCATGTGTCATAATCTATGATAAAAGAAAAACACAACCAATAATTTGGCCATCAGAAGATACCTTTCAAACATTATTGAAGCAGGTTATAGTGAAAGAGCAAGAAGAAGGAAATGAATAATTTACTTGGTTATTTTATTCGAACTGAAGAATTTTATGGAAATGATTTGAGGAGTCGAGCAAAGATTCTGACGTTCCATAAGTAGTTATTCTTTTTCTTGTCTAAGTTTTTCTATTTGTGCTCTATAATTTCGCCGTTCTGATTCTGTTAATGGACCAGCATCAACACCAACACCTCCGCCCTTGGCCATTAGCATAAAATATAAAATCGAAGGATATTGAAAATAAATTGAAATATTATGAATGTAATAAATTAGACCGTCTTTTGTCCTTTGTTTCCTGTGAAAATCATCTTTTCCTGAACCTATCATAGTCAAATGTATTTGATCTAAAATTTAGACCAAATGAATTTAACTTTCTATGTATTTTTCAATCAATGCAAGTGAGTAATATTATTGGAGTTTTTTGTCATTATTTAATTTTTATTGTCTTTTTATTTAAATATGTATTTTGTTACCGGTCTTCAAATGCATTTTTGGTTTGTTAAATTATATTTTAAAATTTAAAATTTTCCTTCTTCATTGTTAACTTATAATTATTTTTAGGGTTGGACTTCTCATTATATTTGGTCTTTGTTCAATTATTTTTTGGTAATTATTTAAATATATTTAAATGTTAAAATTTATTATTCTAATACATAATATATTTTAGGGTTAAATACGTTTTTTGTCCCTATAAATATATTAATTTTCATTTTTAGTCCTATTAAAAAATTAATATATTTTAATCCCTACAAAATTATTATGC
Source organism: Vicia sativa (assembly GCA_021764765.1). Lineage (NCBI taxonomy): Eukaryota > Viridiplantae > Streptophyta > Magnoliopsida > Fabales > Fabaceae > Vicia > Vicia sativa. Next base: position 143,657,380 of record CM038794.1, read on the forward strand.
ACGTAATTTTAGTGTCTCATGTTAAACCAATGTGTATTTTTAAATGATTATTTTACCGATATTTTTAGAAGTTATAAAAAATTTCACGAAAAAAAAAAAACTCAAAATTTAATTTCTAAGTCGAGCTTTCATTACTTTTATCATTATCTTTTGAAATTTAAAAAATTCATATTCAATTCTTCTCATTTTAAAAAATTCTAAAATTTGGTAAAAAAATATTTTATAGTATTCTAAACATATATGAACAAAATTATTCAAAACTTTAAAAGTTTAAGAATAATTAATACATTTTCAAAATTTAAAAAAATAGCAAAGACTAAAATTGTATGCATAAAACATATTTAACCCTATATTTTATTTAAACAAATATTTTAAGAATTAATTTTACCAAATAAATTTAGTGTGTGAAATTGACTCTGAATGATATTAACATGTTTTGTTCATTTAAAGTAGAATTGATTCTATCTTCTGAATTGATTCTACAGGAATTTAGAATATGTTGCTTCTGTTTTTAGAATTGATTATGAGTGATTTTTACATTAAAATTTACTATTCAACTCACTTATACATAAATGTATCCAAACATAATCAATTATACTAAATTCAATTATGTTAAAATCAGCTCTACCAAACACAACTATGTTAGAATCAAATTTTTTCACCGTCAATCCAAACATACGCTTACCAAAATTCACATCTAGTAAAAGATTCATAGATAGCACTTAATTAATGCATCCATTGTGAATTATTATAAACACAAAAATAAAAATTCATTGTGGGGTTATGTATTGATCGTACCTGATCAGAAGGTGTCTTGGCCCAATCTGCAGCAGCGGTTGAAGATGAAGAGGGGGGGGGGTACCTACAAGACACTCCAATGCCAAAGTAAGAAAAGGCAAAGGGAAGCAAACAAGTAAAAAAGAGAGTGAATGAATTACCTGACCCTCTCAAGTGAGAGGGTATTTATAGCCCCCAGCGCTGGGCCAAGGTCCAGTTAGTGGGTAGTGATCCAGACCCACTAACGGACTACCAGGGCTTGCGTGAGCATGGAGGCCAGCACGTGGCCTCCTCCCTGGATTGTCGCTCTGGGAAATCCGGTTTTGCTCCGAGATTTTCGGCGGACGTATGGCAGTTGAGATAGAAATGTAGTCCGATATTTTCGGGCACGTGGCGATCAAAGACCGTTGACGTGGCCCCCAAATGATGCCGTCCTTTAAGGAAAATGAGCCTTGGTTTTGCCTGCCAGATTGGGCCCCTATGACTAGGCCAAGTGTTGGACCAGTCAAGAACAGGAGCCCCCCAAGTCTTTGCTCTTGTTTGAGAGTAAAGACTTTGAACCGAGTGGCTCCCGACGGGCTCGATGTCAATCGTTCTCGGATGAACAACAGGCACGAACCCGTAGCTACAGGGACCATCGAGCGGGCACGTTTGGATTATTAACGTCGGGGATGTCCGCGTATGCCCCTGGGTTGTAGGACGGACAGGTTTTGGCCTCTTAGTCCTCGGGGAACAGGTCGACCAGTCATTCAATGTGTTAGTTTGTGCCACATGTCGCTTCCAGAGAAGGTGCGTGGCGCTCAAAAGGCGTGACCCTTCGTATGCCCAAGAGTTTTGGCTATAAAAGGATCCATTAGGGTTTCATTTGTTTATTCCTCTCCAGCTTTCTAGTTTCTGCCAAAAGATTTCTCAAACGCGAAGCTTGCAAAACATCAAATCATCAACTTTCACCATGTCTTCAACCTCGAACGCAGGTAAACATCCCCTAATCCCTTGATAATCTTCTTTCAATTTACGTTTAGGATGAATCTAGATCTTGAGTTTTTGTGAATATCGCGAGGACATACTTGAATATCACGGGGAGAAACCTGAATATCACGGGGAAAAGTTTCGATATTGCGGGGAGATTCGTGGGTTTTGCGAGGAAGTTTGATGAAAACAATTGATGAACCCTTGAATTCCTCGGGGAACGATTTGAGTATCGCGGGCAATCAACGAGGGTTTTTCTAGGGGAGTATAACTTCTACGGGGAGAAAATCACTCCCCAGGGGCTTCGCGGGGTCCCGCGAGAGTTTGAGCCTAGCGGTCGTAAGTGTAGGTTTCTCGTGCGTTCCTCTTGCTCGTGCCACCGGGCCCCTCGCCCTTTCACTTGAGTCGTGGTGGAAGGGTGGATTTGATATCCTCGAATTCACTTTTCTTTCGCTGCTTTTCAGGTGCCGGGGAACATCCTCCTAGGGAGGGCACATGCGAGCTCCGCCGAATAAGACTGGCCGCGGACCTTTCCTGGGTCGCGCCCGAGCCAAGGGAGTTCCGTTCGGATTTTGCTGCTGATCCTTCCACTGTGTTCAATTTGATCGAGGACTTGGACGAGGGTTTCGAACCTTCATGGGCCGTTCAAATACCCGGGGAAGGCAGGAGGATCTGCTCCTCGTACTCTTCCACTAGATTTCCCATGTACGAATTCGCGTTTCGAGAGGCGGGCTTCCGTATGCCCTTCACAGGCTTCCAAATGGGGGTGTTCACATGGTTGGACTTGGCTCCGTCGGAGCTCCATCCGAACGCCCTGGCTTTCATGAGGGTATTCGAGCTGGTGTGCCGGTACCTGGACATTGGGGCCACCCTCCCCTTATTCTTCTGCATCTTCCATCTCCAACGACAGATGGTCGGCGAAAAATGTGCCTAGGTGTCGTTCAAGCAATCAGACAAGTTGTTCAGGCCGTATTTGGAGTCTGTCTGAGACTTCAAGAAACGCTTTTACGTGGTGAATCCCCTCACCAGAGACGTCTAGGACACCCTCTTCGCTCGTACCGTTGAGGTCGGCGAAGATGGGAAAGAAGGGGAAAGGCTGAGGGAAAAGTTCCCACTTGAATAGGATAAAAAACATTATGATCGGGGACCGGGTTTCTACTCCGTGAGGCCCGAAAATTTGGATAAACAAGACCAACTCTCCTATGAGAGGCTGGAAAATTTTGTGAAGAGCTTCAGGCCGGCCATCTGTGTCGACCGGGAAGGAAACGTGCTCCTCGACTCCAACGGGGAGATTGAAATTGCTCCTGCTGGATTGCGAGTCCGACGAGGACGCGTTGAGGCTTTTAGGTATTGTGTTCGGGAACATAGAGGTGTACGTGTTGCTCGTCTTTTGACTTATGCTAACTTTCCTTTTATTGTTTTGCAGATCGAATGACGGTCATGGAGGAGCGCATGCTCAAGTTGCGGCATAAGGGTGCCCGTGCAACCGCCAAAGACCGTGTCGGCGTGCTTCAAGAACAGGCGCGAGCAGACACCAAAACTGCTGGGAACACTCCTTCTCTTGCGTCTTCCCCCGAACAACCGCTCAAAAGGCGAAGGGGCGAGCGTCTCGAGAAGGGGGTGCATGGGACCTCAGTTTCGACCGGGGACACCTATGTGTTGCCCCCGTGCTACGGTCAGAGGCAGCTCTTTGAGGGAAAATCTCCGGTGGTACAGGAGGCGGAGAGGGACATGATCCTGGGGCTCGACCCGAAGCTACGGGCGGAAAGTCTGAATGTCGATGTGTCCGCGGTCATCCGGATGCTCGAAACCTCGTTGACGCTCAACGACGAGGTGGCTAAATCTCGATCTAAGGCCGACAAAGCTAATGCTCGTGCTGCCGAACTGGAGCTCCAAAATATGGAGTATGATAGTGAGTTGACGAGGCTCCGAGGGCTGAACAACAGATACGAAGAGATGGCCGCAGAGTTGAGGGAGATGACCAAACGGTACGAGTCGCTGGCCGCGGAGAAGAAGAAACTGGAGGCCCAAGTGAAGTTGCTGCAGGAGCAAGTGACTCCCGTCGAGGACGAGTCTACGGAGGAGCAGGCCCTCCTTTCGAGGGCGGACCTGATCGGGCGGATAAGGGTCCTCGAAGAAGATACCATGGATGTGCTGTCCTTCGGTTTTGATCAGGCTATCCAGCAGATGCAAGTGGTGAACCCCGACCAGAAGCTCGTGACTCTTGGAATTGGCCCCTTCCACCGTGTGGTTGGCAGGCAGATTGTGCCTCTCCCTGATGCTTAGTCTAACTTGGGCCTGCGAGTTCGTTATTTTCGGCCTGCGTGCCCCTTTTGAATTTTTGTACGAACATTGGGTTAGATGCCCATTATTACTTTGTTGACCCTTGTTGGTCATTTTATTTATGAATTTCTGTTTTAATTTTAACTGCGCCTTATTGAATATGCCAATTATTTTATTGAATATGCTCGATTTTGTTGAATATGCTCAACCTTGCTGTTATTCCTAGCGCATATGCTAGGTTCGGAGGCTGGAGGCCTCCTGGCGAGGATGTAGTCGTGTTTGGGACTACACCCTCGAGGTGTGGACCGTCCGTCGCGAGCCGGAAATCCTGCCAGAAGTGCGTGATAACCCGCAGGCCTCGATCGAGGAATCCGCATCGCGAGGGCACCCGTCATGATTGAGAAACCCCTATTGGTGGTTTGGGACTCGCGCTAGCACCATTTCGCGGCCCAAGGCTGAGCTAAGTCTCTGTGTAGGGGAGCGTCGTCTACTAAGTTCTAGGCATGTGGCCGAGTTGGCTTAGCTCTAGTACTGTTTGAGCTTTCTAGCGTTCCAAAGTCGAGGGAGTTGTACTCCGGTTAGATTTTCCAAGTAATAGGCTCCTGTGTCCATTTTTGCTCGGACGCGATATGGGCCTTCCCAATTGGCGGTCAGTTTCCCTTCGCGAGATTCCTTTTGGTTCCTACAGAGGACTAGGCTGTCGACGTCAAACTCGCGTTTAATGACTTTGCTGTCGTGGCGTAGTGTAATTTGTTGTTTCAAGCGGGCTTCCCGGAGGGCCGCGCCTTCTCATATCTCGTCGACCAAGTCTAACTCCTCGCGTAGCGCTTCGTCGTTCACTTCCTCCTCGAGGGGGAATTCGGTACGCCTCGATGATTCCCTGATTTCGATAGGTATAACCGCTTCTGTTCCGTACGTTAACCGAAAAGGGGATTCCCAAGTGGTTGAATGGGGAGTTGTTCGATATGCCCATAGTACGCTGTGTAGCTCTTCAACCCACCTGTTCTTGGCCTCCCTGAGCCGCCGCCTAAGTCCCCGCAACAAGACCCTATTTGCGGCTTCTGCTTGGCCATTGGTCTGGGGGTGCTCTGTTCGCGTTAAAAAGTGACGCGCTAGAGAATCGAATATGAATTCAGATTCTCTAGCTCGAAACGATTTACTCTTTTGATTTGTTTATAAAGATGCCGCGAGCATCAAGCTTTATTATTTTCAACACAAGAAATTATGATTATGAAAAAGGGGAAAGCTGCTAATACCCTTAATTGATTTTGATATGCGTAACGACTAGCGCAAACTAGACGCAACGCATTGGGGAGATTCTGGGTAAGGGGGTTTGTTATATAAAGGGAATAGATGGAGCACCCTAAATATATATAGTTATCTATAGCTTTATATATGAATATGTTTGATATGTTTGTGTGTTTTAATTGCTACTTCTATGATTGGGAAAGTTTCTCCTTTGGGATTTTAAGAAGGATAGATTATGTGGGATCCTAGTGTTTGTTATTATTGTGCTCGCAAAGATCTTTGGATCTTCTGCATACATATCCCCTAGTGGGAATCAGAGCATTTATAGCTCGGATCTAAAGGGATCTATGGTTTGTTTGGTTTGAGGGAGAAAGAAATTTGCTCGGCAAGGATGAGACCTTGTGCCTACGTATTCTCAAAAGGATGTTGAGAAAGTCAGAGCAATCGTAGTTCCCACTTATGCTAGTGGAAGCAACAGGATGTTATTAAGAGACAGACAAATGTCATCTTAATGAAAAATGTATCTAATCTATTTCATCACATACATTTTGAAAAGTTTGATTGACTGAATCTTTCGTCGTAAGTTATAGGTGTTTTGCTTGAGTGTACAAGCGTTACCACTTACATGTTTAAGAAAGATGTTTGAAAAAAAGATTGAACCAAGTCGTGTGATTGATCATGTACTGGCGGAGACGTTTTGAAGCCCATACCAAAGCACAACATGTTTTCTCGAGCATGGAGTAACGAGTTTCACAGTCTGTGAACTTTTTACTCAGGTAGTAGATGGCATGCTCCTTCTTACGGGTTTCATCTTGCTGTCCAAGCACGCAGCCCATGGAATCTTCTAGCACGGTAAGGTATATGATTAATGGTCTTCCTTCGACTGGAGGAATCAATATTGGTGGTTCTGACAGGTATTCCTTGATACTGTCAAACGCTTTTTGGCAATCTTCTGTCCACACAACCTCTTGATTTTTGCGGAGAAGCTTGAATATCGGCCCACAGACAGGTAGCAGTTATTTGAGAAATAAATCTGGAGATGTAATTCAACCGTCCAAGAAATCCTCTTACTTGCTTTTCTGTATGTGGCGTGGGCATTTCTTGAATAGCCTTGACTTTGTCAGGGTCAACTTCAATACCTCTTTGACTGACGATGAAACCTAGGAGTTTTCCAGATCTTACCCCAAAGGTGCATTTGTTAGGATTGATTGAAATTTCCTTAGTCGCTGAAATAACTTCAAGAGATATTCTATGTGCTCTTCTTCAGTGTCAGACTTTGCTATCATGTTGTCCACGTAGACTTCGATCTCTTTGTGCATCATGTCGTGAAAGAGAGTAGTCATTGCCCTCTGGTAAGTTGCGCCTGCATTCTTTAATCCAAACGGCATTACTTTGTAGCAAAATGTGCCCCATGGCGTGATGAAAGATGTCTTCTCCATGTCTTCGGGAGCCATTCTGATCTGATTATAACCAGAGAAACCGTCCATGAAGGAAAAGACGTTGAACTTTGCGGTACTATCTACCAGCATGTCGATATGCGGTAGTGAGAAATCGTCTTTTGGACTAGCTTTGTTCAAGTCCCGGTAGTCAACACACATTCTGACTTTTCCGTCTTTCTTGGAGACAGGTACTATGTTGGCTGGCCATTGAGGATACTCAGAAGTGACGAGGAAACCTGCGTCGAGCTTCTTTTGAACTTCCTTTTTGATTTTGTCGGCCATTTCAGGGTGATCTCTTCTCAGTCTTTGTTTAACTGGTGGACACTCTGGTCTTAATGGAAAGTGATGCTCCACGATGCTGGTATCTAAACCCGGCATGTCTTGGTAGGACCAAGCAAATACATCAACATATTCTTTAAGAAGATCTATCAGTTTCCTTTTGACGTTGCAGTCGAGTGAAGCTCCGATACTTACTTCTTTTTTGTCTTCTTCAGAACCCAAGTTGATTGCTTCCAGAGGCTCTTTGTGAGGCTGAATGATTCTTTCCTCGTGCTTAAGTAATCGAGAAATCTCATCCGGGATCTCTTCTTCAACTTCTTCCTCGACGACTTCACTGGGGATTTCAAAGTTGGGAGAGAGCATAGAGTTATATCTTTCAATGGATTTGTCCATCTGTTAATCTGCATGTTTTGATTTATGTTTGATTAATTGACTCTTCTCTCTTTTTTTGAAAAAGTTAATGTGAAAATGTATGCAGATTATTCTTATTATTTTTTTGAAGATTTTTATTGTGTTTTTTAGGATTATCATTTCCAAAAAAGGGTAAAAATGAAAATAAACACAAAGTGTGGAATCAAAACAACGCATTTTATTTATGATTCACCATATGAAACAGGGCCCTAAAATACAAACTCATTTGTCTTGGGTAAGACAAAGAGAAATTATTTAAAAGCTAAACCCTATAAAACATCTCTTCGCTTTGGGTGAAGCGAGAGTTCAAAACAAAAGCAAAGATAAACTACTTAGAACTATGAACATTAGTCCAAACTTCAACAGGTTTCCAGTAGTGGCGAACTCCTTGGAAGTCGAGGTACTCTAGTAACTTTCCACTTGGTTTAATCCTCGAGTAGACTTTGGTCGTTGGTCGAGCAGGTTTGGAAGACTCTGGACGATGGGCCTTGCCTTTTGTGCTGCTACAGCGATCTTCTTCGGCTTTTGATGAATAGATCGGGAAGTATGGGATACAGCATATGTATTTCCTGTTGGCCTTTGCATGGAATTCTGGGGAGGTACCCTCCAATCTTCTGAGTGAAGAGACTCATTGTCGGCGACACTTTCCAATTCGTATCCCTGATCTTCGGTGATTACGTTGATGTAGTGATAATCAAGATCTGGTTTAACAATTTCCACAGGGGCGTCAAAGCAGAGATCTTCATTCAGAACCTCGATTGGTTGATTAGATCGGGAAGATGAGTACACCTCCTCTGGTTGACTAGGATACTCAAAAGAGTCACCCTATCCAGTAGGCTGGATATCTTCGATCCTGATTTTTGAGCTTTCTGGCGCGGTGTATTTCACCAGATAGTCAAATTTTCCGCTTGGTTCTCCCAAGGTATCCCAGACTTCAGAAGGGACAGGCAGATTTTCGTTCTTTTGCAAGGACATGCCTCTGAATTGATCAGTCGGAGGATAGTACGGCGCGTACGATTCTTCTTGAGACACATATTCAGGGCTGTTTAGATAAGTGCTCCACTCTTTAGATCTAGAGAGATCATCTTCATCACTTTCAATGGTAATAACATTAAGTTCTTGAAGAACAGGGTTTAAGAAACCCCCACTGTGGAATACTTCTTTGATCGGACGAAGTGCTTCAGCCCTTTGCTTGTCTTTGGGAAATACTGGAGCAAATTCGAGCCCGACCTTTGTCTCGTTGTTGACAGGTTTGATTACTTGTCCCCAACCTTCGGCATTGCCATCTTTTACTACCTGCGCTGCTTCTTTATAAGAAGAGATAGATGATCTGTTTTTGCTAGTAGATTCATCTTCTAACAGATGTCCTGGGAGATGTGTCCCTTCAATGTCGTTGGCTGTGATGAAAGAAAAACTGGACAAATGGCTTATTAGTAAAGCTTGCTCACCGATGATGGTTACTAGCTTCCCATTTACTGTGAATTTCAGTTTCTGATGGAGAGTGGATGTCACTGCTCCTGCTTCGTGGATCCATGGTCTTCCTAGTAGACAACTGTAAGCAGCTGGCACATCCATGACCTAGAAAGTGATTTGGAAAGTATGCGGGCCAATTGTCATCGGGAGATCGACTTCCCCAATAACTGACTTCCTTGACCCATCAAAGGCTCTTACCATTATGTCATTGAACTTCATCGGTGTTCCTTTGTAAGCTAAACGAGCGAGAGTCGTTTTCGGCATTACGTTTAAGGATGAACCGGTATCTACTAATACATTGGACAGGGAATCTGATTGACAAATCGTCGAGATATGCAGAGCCAAATTGTGATCTTTCCCTTCCTCCGGAAGTTCCTCATCACTGAAACTTAGATTATTACAAGCTGTTATGTTGCTCACAATACCTCCAAACTGGTCTGTAGTCACGTCGTGATCTACATAATCTTGATCTAGTATTTTCATTAAAGCTTCTCGGTGAGCTTCAGAGTTCAAAAGTAGAGATAGTATCGAAATCTTGGAGGGAGTCTGTATCAGCTGATCCACGACTCGGTACTCGCTTTTCTTAATTAACTTCAATATCTCATCAGAATCTGCATTGACGTTGGTTTTATCAGGCGGACCAACATTTGTGCTTGGATTAACAGCGGGAATCATGGTGGGATTCTCGGGAGATATGTTAACTGGATTTTGTCTAATAACTGGAACAGCAAGTGGTCTTGGTGGCAACGGAGTATGTACTCGTCCACTTCGTGTTACTCGTCCTATCTCAGTTATGTTGACATTAGCTGGAAGAGTTGGCATGGGTTTCTCCTTTCCATCCTCTATCAGAGTTGCATTGTATTGATATGGAATTGCTTTATTAGAACTGTATGAAACAGGACCGGGTAGGCAAATCACCAAAGGAGACCCTGGAGCGTTTGAACCATTATATTCTATCTCCACATGCTTGGGTACATTGAAACAGGGTATAATAACATTTACTTCGGGATTTTCCGAGTTGATATCTGAGACAAAAAGCTCATGCGGAAAATGCCCTACTGTATTCACGTCATAGGCATCTCTGTTTCTGTAGATTTGTATGTCACCAATATCTAGCAATCGTTGAATGTCTGCTCTTATGGTTGGACATCCTTGAAGGTTCTTGAAGCAGATGTTGCAAGCTGCGTAATCGTGTTTAGTGAAGGCGCCCATTGTACTGTATGTATCATGGAGATGCACCAAGTTCCCTCTGATCAGATTCACATCTGTGACGAGATATCGATCCGTATTCCTTAGCATGAGATTCACTGTATGTCCACTGTGACTGGGAAGTGGATTTGCTTGCACGTTTGGACTTGTATTTTTGAAGGAAAGAAGATTAGATCTTACTAACCTTTGTACTTCATCTTTTAGCGTTATGCAATGCTCAAGATCATGACCCGGTGCTCCTTGATGAAAAGGGCAAGATACGTCCGCTTTGTACCACCATGGCAATTTTTCTGGAACCGGAGGTGGTGACCTTGTCTGTACAAGATTCCTTTCTATTAATGCAGGGTATAGTTCTGTGTACGTCATCGGGATTGGGTCGAATTGCGAGACCCGAGGCGCACGACTTTGATTGTTGAACTGCTGAGCCTGTTGACGAGGCTGTTGAGTTTGTCGGAACTGTGGAGTAATTCCTGTATTCGGACTTGTGTTAACAGCGGGTGCTATGGCAGCTACCTGTTGTTGTCGGTTGACATTCTTTCGCGGTTTCCCCCGGGATACCATTCCTATGTCATGTTCCTTTTTCCTTGGAAAACTGGCTCCAACCTTCTTAATTCCACTGGAAGATCCTGCTTCTTTGGTTAGGCGTCCGGTTCGAACTCCTTCCTCTAGCCGCATTCCCATGCTTACCATCTCGGTGAAATCTCCGGGAGCGCTAGCGATCATTCGTTCATAGTAGAATGAGCCAAGAGTGTTTAAGAAAACCTTGGTCATCTCCTTCTCTTCTAATGGTGGGTTGACTTGGGAAGCAGTTTCCCTCCATCGTTGAGCGTATTCTTTGAATGTCTCTCTTTCCTTTTGAGACATGGAGCGAAGTTGATCCCGATCTGGGGCCATATCCAAGTTGAACTTATATTGCTGCACGAAGGCTTCACCTAAGTCATTGAATGTTTGGATACTCGCGCTGTCTAATCCCATGTACCACTTCAGTGCGGCACCGGTGAGACTGTGACACCCCGATTTAATTTAAATATTAAATAAGTGAGAATTTAATTATTTAATTAAATGAAGTCTCGAGTATTAATTTTAGTTGGATTAATTGGGTCATTAAATGAGGAAATGTTTTGAGGTGTGCAGAGTAAACGGTGGGTGTAAGAGAGTAAATCACTCTACTAATTATTAAGTTTTAATTATTTTATTTTATTGGAATAATTAAAGGAACATAAAAAGGAAAAAGAAAGGAAATAATAGGTTTTTGGAGAAACTGTTTTCACGTGGAATTGGAGAGAAGAGGAAAAGAGAGGAAAAGCCGACACCAAGAGGAATCGAAGAATCATCGCGAGGTAAGGGGTGATTTCGTTCGGTTAATATGCCTTATGGGTTTTGGGAATCATAGGGATAATTGGGTATGTTAGAGAATTTGAATTATGATGATTATGAGTTATAGGAATAAACCCTATTTGTGTCGGTGTTGGAATTAGGAATCATAAATATGTCAGATAATTGATAGGGATGAATAAACTATGTTGTGTGATGTTATATTGGTGTGAAATGACGATGAAATGATGTTCCTAATGTACCAAATCGTGTTAGTAAGTTTGGAAATGAGTAAGAATGGAAAATGCTGTCAAAAAGTAGCAAAATTGCTGTCACAGGTCGTGGGAACCGGTTCCCTGTGGGGAGGAACCGAGTTCCCAGTGTTAAATTGGCCAAAATTGGGATTTTACACGGGAACCGGTTCTGTATAGGTAGGAACCGGGTTCCCATACAAAAATCAGGGAGCGAGTATTTTTCCAAAAAATTTCCAAAACTTCAAAACTTCATATTTTCTAAACCGTAACTCCGATTCGAGTGCCGTTTTCGGCGTTATTTCTTAAATTTAAAATACTACCTTTTGAAAAGAGAAAAATATTCTTTTGCTAAAATTATTTTAAATATAGTCGAGTTCCCGATTTTTGAAAAGAGTGATTAATTAAGGATAATGGGAAATTAATATGAATGGCCTGAGTTATCGGTCGAGGACTAATGTTTACAATGTTGTGTTGATTATTCATTGTGATTGAATGTGATACATTAGTGATTGGCAATAAGTGAATTATGTTGAGATCGTAATCTATGAATTGGTTTAGATTGTTTGACAAGTTAAATGGAGATTGACGTTCATGTGATGTTTCTTTCCCTTGTTGTTTATTCATGATTGTATTGATATCATGTGTGGTTGTTATTGTATATCTTGGTGATAGTCTTCTTGATTGAGGAGTAAGCATTCGACATATTTATGTTTTGTGATAAGTAGTTCATGATTATGTTGTTATCATGCGATATATGTTGATATTGGCAATTATGTGGAATTATGTTGTTATCATATTCCGTTGAATTAATGTTGCATGCTTTTATGATGCATGCATGAGCATTTGTTAAATTGGTTCATTCCCATTGTGCGGAGGTGAATGGCGGAGCCAATAGACTTACAGTGCAGGGTAGTGAGGCTAGATTCTTGACCCGGTGGTTATGGGCGAATCATGGATTGGATTCTTGACTCGGTGTTAGGCGAATCATGGATTACAGTCTTTCACGAGTAAGCGGAGCGGTGGGTGAGCGCGTTCACGTTTGGTACCACATGCATAGAGTCGCATTGCATATGGGATTGTAACATGCTAGGATGGTTTCGGTGTTGCAATTCCATTGTTTGATTATATACATGTTCATTGTGTGAACGCCTTGTGCATTGATTATGACTTGTGTTTGGTTAATGAATTAACGATCTGTTATTCATTGTATTCTAGAAACGTATAATGCATGTTATATTGAATTGGAATCTCACCCTTACTCAACATTTTCGGATCCGAGGTGATCATTTGGGATTGGTGAGGATAGCTCTAGTATTGAGTCGTTGATTTAGTCCGCGTGTCGGTCGTGCTCGGTAGATGTAACCTTTGGAGAAAACGATTGTTTGGAATCCTTTAATGGATATTTTAAGAATTTTGGAATTATGTTGATTTATTATCCGGAATAACTGTTGAGTAAAGTATTCGGGATTTAATTATGTTTCATTTCATTGTTAAACATAATTTGAGTATGATTTAATGGATGAGTATTCTTGATGAAGCAGGACATTTTTTTTGGTTAAAATTTTATGATTTAAATTGTGGCGCCTTCTTGGTTGTGATTAAAATACTCGATTGTTATGTATAAAGCGGGTAAATAGAAGGGGTGTTACAATAGTGGTATCGAGCATAGTCGGTCGTTGTGACCTGTCTTAATGTCATTATCCTTTATACGCGACAAGTGTGTACAACAACGGTACTTATTACTTCGATTGATTATTGCGGGGTAGTGTGAAACTAAGTGGGGAGAAGAGATGCTTCCGGATATGTTCGATTGGAAGTCTTTGATGCGAGATCTTGTTGGAAAAGGCGGTGCAAGTGTGGTTAGAGCTGTTGGAATCGTTTGGACCATGAGTCATAGTTGGAAGTACAAAAGGTGAGTACGATTCGAGAGCGGAAAGTGTGGTAATGATGGTTTATACTTCATATGATTATCGGATGTCTATTGACAAATTGAGGACTTGATCACCCTTAATCTCTTGTTGATAGTAGGCGAAATCGTATTGGATGGTATATAATTGTCTTGCTATCTAATTGGGACATAAAGTAATGAATATGAATGAAGTGTGGTAGAAGCTTGTGAACCATATGAGTGGACGAAGACTCTAATAAGAATAATGAATTTAGATGGATGGTTAGAGTTGCGTAGATATTAATGATGGTGCTGTGGTATTTATGTTGTATTCTTGACGGAAGTGAAAGGAAAATATAAGGCGATGAATTACGGTAGTGAAGAATTGTCCGGAGATTGTTCCGAGTAAGTTGGATTGCCGGTGGTGGATGAATTTCCGAGGTGTTTCTAGAAGGCGTCGGTGAATGCCGCTGAGAGAGGAGGAATTACTATAGATTTAATTCACGGAACTAGTCCGGTGTCGATGGCGTCGTATCGCAAGTCGGCATCTGAGTTGAAGAAACGGTTGGAAGAGTTAGGTGTGAATTCTAATGTTCCCTGAGAATAATAGCGACTCATCGTTTGAGCAAGATGTTGAATTAGCTTGAGGCTACCCTTGTGTTGAATGTTTGAAGTAAACCAAGTGATTATGAATCGTTTTGATGAGTCGATGCATATTCTTGGCCTAGAATATATTTGGTGATTGAGAAGAATGACTCTTAGGAGATGAAGCTGGTGTGATTGGAATGTTGCAATGCTTCCGGTTGATCGTGAAGTTGTCGGTGTGGTGACCTCTTTGTGTTCTTGAAAGGATTAATTGTGTCGGTCAATGGTTGATATAAAGTATGCAATGATGTGAATTGGTTATTGGAATCGTAACGCAATTAATCATGGTGAATGATGTGTGTTGCGGTATGTTGAAGTTAGAATCTCAAATTTTGCATTCTATGATGTCTTGGGATTTTCACTCACAAGGTGAGAAATCGATTACCTATCATAGGAATTGATTTCTGAAGACACATTATTTTTGGAAACTTGTAAAATCCATAATTGGAGTTTTAGATGTCTGATTTGAGTTTCGTTTGAAGTGTTGGAAAGATAATGTGATGAACTTTGTTTTAAAAATGGTTCCAGCACCTGTAAGTAATTTATTTATCGTGTAATGATGATTGAGGAGAGTCGGAGTCGTTGTTAATGTCGTTTTGGGTACAAAACTTATTTCTATGACACCGTACAAGACGTCAACTTTAGATATAGAAAATTGAAGAAGCTATTGGAAGGTGCTCGAGAGAATAGATTTGTAAAACCAAGTGTATTATTTTGGGATTCTGATTGTGAGGAAGGATTCCAATAGTGGAAGAGGAGGTTGACTAGTGCTCCGATTTTAATTTTGACGAATCCGGAAGGGTCCCTTGTTGTGTATTGTGATGCGTCATTGATGGGTTTAGGTGGTGTGTTGATGAAGGATAAGCAGGTTGTGGCTTATGCTTCGAGACAATTGAAAGTGCATGAAAGGGATCATCCGACCCGTGATTTGAAATTTAACAGCTGTTGTATTTGTTTTGAAGTTATGAAGGTATTATCTGTATGGTTCACGGTTTGAAGTGTTCAGTAATCATAAGAGCCTGAAGTATCTCTTTAATCGAAAGAGTTGAGCAGAGGCGAGAAGATGGTTAGAATTTCTCAAGGATTATGATTTTGGTTTGAATTACCATCCGGTAAGGCAAACGTCATGGCGAATCGTTGAGCGGGAAATCCTTGCATATGTCGATGTTAATGGTTCGTGAATTAGAATTGGTGGAACAATTCAAGAGCCTTGAGTTTGGTTTGTGAAACTACTAGAATAGTGTGAAGTTGGGCATGTTGAAGCTGACTAGTGGTATTTTGGAAGGGATTCGAAATGGACAAGTCGATGTTGGTTTAGTGGACAAACCGACATTGATTAACCAAGGTCAGGAGGTGAATTTAATTGAGAATGGTGTTATGAGATTTGGTGAAAGAGTGTGTGTTCGGATGTTCTTTGAGATCGAAAAGAGTATCTTAGAAGAAGGACATCGTAGTGGATTGAGTATTCATCTGGTGCTACTAAGATGTATCATGATTTGAAGAAATTATTTTGGTGGCTGGAATGAAAAGGAAATTGCCGGTTTGTACGCATGTTTGGTGTGTCGAAATCGAAGATTGAACATCGAGGCCGTCGGATTGGTGGAACCGTTGTTTGTTCGGAATGGAAATGGGATGACATTTCTATGGATTTCGTGATGGTTCTTGAAGACAACTAAGAGTGTGATTCTATTTGGGTTATTGTCGACCGATTGACAAAGTCGCTCACTTCATTCCGATAAGAATGGATTATCCGATGGAGAGGTTGGCGAAGTGTATGTCGAAAAGGTTGTAGGTTTGCATGGTATTCCGTCTAGCATTGTGTCGGATAGAGATCCGAGGTTTACTTCTAAGTTCGGACAGATTGCGGAGGCTCTAGGTACTAAGTTACGATTGAGTTCCATATCATCCATGAGACGGATGGTCAAGCGGAGGCGATTGATCGTTAGAAGATTTCTGAGAGCTTGTGTGTTAGAAAGGTGGAGCTTGGGATAGCTATTTGCCGTTGATAGAGTTTACCTACAACAATAGTTTTCATTCGAGCATCGGTATGGCTCCGTTTGAGGCATTGTATGGTAGGAGATATCGGACACCGTTGTGTTGGTATGAATCGGAGAAAGTCGTGATTGGACCGAGATTGTTCAACAAACTTGAGAAAGGATTAAGATGATTCAGAGAAGATGAGAACTTCTCGAGTCGGAAAAGTTATCATGATAAGAGAAGGAAAGATCTTGAGTTTAATGAAGGAGACCATGTGTTCATGAGAGTTACTCCGATGACGGGTATTGGTCGAGCCTTGAAGTCAAAGAAGTTGACTCCGCGCTTTATTGGTCCGTTTCAGATTACCAAAAGAGTTGGGAAAGTTGCTTATCGTTGCTTTACCGTCACTTGCTAATTTGCATGATGTTTTCCACGTATCTCAGTTGAGGAGGTACATTGCGGATCCGTCTCATGAGATTCAAATAGATGATGTTCAGGTACGGGATAACTTGACTGTTGAAGCAGTGCCTGCGAGAATTGAGGATCGGAAAGTGAAGCAATTGCGAGGTAAAGAGATAGCACTGGTAATAGTAGCTTGGGAGGACCATGAAGGAACGTAACTTGGGAGCTGGAGAGTCAGATGAAGGACTCGTATCCCGAACTGTTCGTCTAAGGTATGTTTTCGAGGACGAAAACTCTTTTAGTGGGGGAGAGTTGTGACACCCCGATTTAATTTAAATATTAAATAAGTGAGGATTTAATTATTTAATTAAATGAAGTCTCGAGTATTAATTTTAGTTGGATTAATTGGGTCATTAAATGAGGAAATGTTTTGAGGTGTGCAGAGTAAACGGTGGGTGTAAGAGAGTAAATCACTCTACTAATTATTAAGTTTTAATTATTTTATTTTATTGGAATAATTAAAGGAACATAAAAGGAAAAAAAAAATAATAGGTTTTTGGAGAAAGTTTTCACGTGGAATTGGAGAGAAGAGGAAAGAGAGGAAAAGCCGACACCAAGAGGAATCGAAGAATCATCGCGAGGTAAGGGGTGATTTCGTTCGGTTAATATGCCTTATGGGTTTTGGGAATCATAGGGATAATTGGGTATGTTAGAGAATTTGAATTATGATGATTATGAGTTATAGGAATAAACCCTATTTGTGTCGGTGTTGGAATTAGGAATCATAAATATGTCAGATAATTGATAGGGATGAATAAACTATGTTGTGTGATGTTATATTGGTGTGAAATGACGATGAAATGATGTTCCTAATGTACCAAATCGTGTTAGTAAGTTTGGAAATGAGTAAGAATGGAAAATGCTGTCAAAAAGTAGCAAAATTGTTGTCACAGGTCGTGGGAACCGGTTCCTCGTGGGAGGAACCGAGTTCCAGTGTTAAATTAGCAAATTGGGATTTTACACTCAGGAACCGGTTCCTATAGGTAGGAACCGTTCCCCATTCAAAATCGGGGCGAGTATTTTTCCAAAAATTTCCAAAACTTCAAAACTTCATATTTTCTAAACCGTAACTCGATTCGAGTGCCGTTTTGCGTTATTTCTTAAATTTAAAATACTACCTTTTGAAAAGAGAAAATATTCTTTTGCTAAAATTATTTTAAATATAGTCGAGTTCGATTTTGAAAAGAGTGATTAATTAAGGATAATGGGAAATTAATATGAATGGCACGAGTTATCGGTCGAGGACTAATGTTTACAATGTTGTGTTGATTATTCATTGTGATTGAATGTGATACATTAGTGATTGGCAATAAGTGAATTATGTTGAGATCGTAATCTATGAATTGGTTTAGATTGTTTGACAAGTTAAATGGAGATTGACGTTCATGTGATGTTTCTTTCCTTGTTGTTTATTCATGATTGTATTGATATCATGTGTGGTTGTTATGTGTATCTGGTGATAGTCTTCTTGATTGAGGAGTAAGCATTCGACATATTTATGTTTTGTGATAAGTAGTTCATGATTATGTTGTTATCATGCGATATATGTTGATATTGGCAATTATGTGGAATTATGTTGTTATCATATTCCGTTGAATTAATGTTGCATGCTTTTATGATGCATGCATGAGCATTTGTTAAATTGGTTCATTCCCATTGTGCGGAGGTGAATCGCGGAGCCAATAGACTTACCCGTGCGAGGTAGTGAGGCTAGATTCTTGACCCGGTGGTTATGGGCGAATCATGGATTGGATTCTTGACTCGGTGTTCGGCGAATCATGGATTACTTGTCTTTCCACGAGTAAGCGGGCGGTGGGTGAGCAGTTCACGTTTGGTACCACATGCATAGAGTGCATTGCATATGGGATTGTAACATGCTAGGATGGTTTCGGTGTTGCAATTCCCATTGTTTGATTATATACATGTTCATTGTGTGAACGCCTTGTGCATTGATTATGACTTGTGTTTGGTTAATGAATTAACGATCTGTTTATTCATTGTATTCTAGAAACGATAATGCATGTTATATTGAATTGGAATCTCACCCTTACTCAACATTTTCGGATCCGAGGTGATCACCGCTTGGATTGGTGAGGATAGCTCTAGTATTGAGTCGTTGATTTAGTCCGCGTGTCGTTGTCGTGCTCGGTAGATGTAACCTCGGGAAAACGATCGTTTGGAATCCTTTAATGGATATTTTAAGAATTTTGGAATTATGTTGATTTATTATCCTGGCATAACTGTTGAGTAAAGTATTCGGGATTTAATTATGTTTCATTTCCGCTGTTAAACATAATTTGAGTATGATTTAATGGATGAGTATTCTTCAGTGAAGCAGGACACTGTTTTGGTTAAAATTTTATGATTTAAATTGTGACGCCTTCTTGGTTGTGATTAAAATACTCTGATTGTTATGTATAAAACGCGGGTAAATAGAAGGGGGTGTTACAGAGACTATCTTGGAAGTAGTGGATTAACAACTGGTGATCGTCGTTGTACGTGGACATTTTCCTGGCATACATCGTAAGATGAATCTGTGGACATGAGTTTCCTTTGTACTTTTCAAAGTCAGGGACTTTGAATTTTGCAGGTATCCTTACGCGAGGAACTAAACACAGATCCTGGGCGTTTTTCCCAAACAATTCCTTTCCACGAATTGTTTTAATTTCAAGCTGCATTTTGAGGAGCTGTTCCTGGATATTCTCCATCGGACCATGAGGATTCGTGTTATCGCCGAGAATATGGTGAACTTCTTCGTCTGCAGTAGTGTGCACTACGGAAGCTGAGTTCGTCATGATCGGTTGAGAAACTGTCATGGTTACTTGTGGAAGAGTTATTCCACGTTGCGGAGTAAGTGTTGAGTTTTGCAAAGTAGGTACTTCAAGCGTGGTTGTTTGTACTTGAGAAGTCGGTTGACGAAATCCGATGCCGAAATTGAAAGGCATTCCCCATGGATAGCCTTCTGGCATACTGAAGGGTGAACTACTGGCGGCAACAGTTGAAACTGGAGTAGTAGTGTCCTCTGAAGTTGCTGCTTGATTTTGACTGCTCAATGTCGCTTGCTGACTTTGCGCGGTGTTCGCGTTAAAAGGTGACGCGCTAGAGGATTTGAATGTGAATTCAGATTCTCTGGCTCGAAAGGATTTACTCTTTTGATTTGTTTATAAAGATGCCGCGAGCATCAAGCTTTATTATTTTCAACACAAGAAAATGATTTAATGATTATGAAAAAGGGGAAAGCTGTTAATACCCTCAATTGATTTTGATATGCGTAACGACTAGCGCAAACTAGACGCAACGCATTGGGGAGATTCTGAGTGAGGGGGATTATTATATAAAGGGAATAGATGGAGCACCCTAAATATATATAGTTATCTATAGCTTTATATATGAATATGTTTGATATATTTGTGTGTTTTTTAATTGCTATTTCTATGATTGGGAAAGTTTCTCCTTTGGGATTTTTAAGAAAAGATAGATTATGTGGGATCCTAGTGTTTGTTATTATTGTGCTCGCAAAGATCTTTGGATCTTCTGCATACATATCCCTAGTGGAATCGAGCATTTGTAGCTCGGATCTAAAGGGATCTATGGTTCGTTTGTCCGAGGAGAAAGAAATTTGCTCGGCAAGGATGAGACCTTGTGCACGTATTCTCAAAAGGATGTTGAGAAAGTCGAGCAATCGTAGTTCCCACTTATGCTAGTGGAAAGCAACGGGATGTTAGTAAGAGAGGCAAATGTCATCTTAATGAAAATGTATCTAATCTATTTCATCACATACATTTTGAAAAGTTTGACTGATTAAAATCTTTCATCGTAAGTTATAGGTGTTTTGCTTGAGTGTACAAGCGTTACCACTTACATGTTTAAGAAAGATGTTTTGAAAAAAAGATGATTGAATCTTTTAACTGTAAGTATTGGGTGTTTTGCTTGAGTGTACAAGCGTTACCACTTACAATTAAGAGATGTTTTGTTTGAAAAGAGTTTGAAAAGTTTTTGACTGTATGTGATGTGATAGATGAGATACTTCTTCCATAGAGATGATAGATGTCTAAATCTCAAGGAGAAATTGATTGGATTAAGGGGATGCTTTTAAGAAGCCCATGGGTCCTTGTATTGTTAGCCCAAGAGGAGGCATTCCGAGGGTCATCGAGGGTCATCGAGGGTCCTTGTATAAAGCTCAAGAGGAAGCTATAGGGTATGGCTGGCTTTGTTTTAAAAGGGATTTCACCGGGAAACCATCCTTTTGGAATTTAGAGCAATTTCACCGGGAAATTATACTCTGGGTTCTATCCTAACGCGGGTGATTCTTTGTATTGGAAGCCCAATAGGAGGCTGTTTAAGAGATTTCATGGTCTCTTTCATTGTATGATGCCCAAGAGAAGGCTAAACTCAATGAGGAGTTCTTTTGAACGAAGCCCAAGAGGAGGCTGACTCAACAGGGGAGTGTTGTCTTATATGAAGCCTAAGCGGAGGCTAAACTCAGATGAATGAGTTTCTTTGTACAAAGCCCAAGAGAAGGCTAAACTCTGTGGGGAGAGTTATCTTGTATGAAGCCCAAGCGGAGGCTAAATTCATGCTGAGGATGAATTATCTTGTATAAAGCCCAAGAGGAGGCTAAAACTGTGGGGAACCTATTGGTTAGACTAATTGTTATGTTATAATTAGACAGTTGTATAAACAAGTGTGTGTGTGATATGTATTCACAAGAGTTTATGAAGGAAATATAAACAATGCATGATGTTTATTTACAAGAGTTTATGAAATATAAACAAGTGTCTGTGAAACGAACGTTTAAAACGAGCGCAACTTGATTATTCACAAGTTTTGAACTGTGTACAAGGAAGTGAATATGTACACGAACGAGTAATTATGTACAGAGAAAGATGGATGTACATAGGAGGGTTGGGACTTACACCATAAGGGTGGCCCATTGGTTTAAAAGCAGTTTCACCGGGAATAATGCTCCTTTCAATACCAATGGTATTCAGTTGTATATACAGACGAAACAGAAAAGACTGATCAAAGTTTATCTGTAAAAGGTATCTGTATTATGTACAGATAAAAGTTCGTATGAAAAGAAATTGATATGTACAAGGAAAAGATATGTATGTACATAAAAGAATGTTGGTTTGAGTATACACAAGTGAAATGAAAACAAACGATCGAAGTTTGTCTGTACTTGAGTAAAAAAGTATCTGTATTATGTACAGATAAAAAATTTGTATGTATCTGAAGAGAGTTTGATATGTACAAAGAAATATTATGTACATAAAAGAATGTTATGGGACTTACACCGTGAGGGAGGCCCATGATCGATTGAGAAATTCGAGAGAAGACGAATTCGGTTTTATTGTTTAAATCGGATCGATCATGGTAAAAGATGTAAGTTTGATGAAAAAGTTTTGAAAAATGATTTTGAAAGTGTTTTGAAATGTGAAGTTCATTTATGAGAAGTTTTGAAAAGAATCGGAAGTCGAAAGTTCAAAAAATTCACCTTTTAAAGTGTTTTGAAAAAGTGCTCAGAACGTCGTTTTCGGCTCGATTAAAATATAATCAGATGAAAGTTTTATCTGAAAATTTTTGCACTATCATAAAATAGATATATTTATTGACAAGTGTCCAAAAAATCACCTCAAAATGAGGAGTTTTGATTGGTTAAAAAAAAGTGAAAGTTTTGTAAAAAACATGAAAAAATATGAAGAGTTTTAAAAAAGAATGGTCTCCACAAGGATTGAACCCGAGACCATTGGGGTGGCTACGTGGCACAAAGGACTACGGGCAAGCTAGCTACCACTGGGACAAACGCGCGTTTGTGTTTATGAACCAAAACACGTGTAAACAACATATTGGAAATTTTGAATTTTTAAACTCAAGAACACGCGCGCAGGCTTGTTCTTCGTTTTTGATTTTCAGATTCAACAATCCATGCTACAATCTTCGTTTCTCAATGAAATTTGATGAAATAAACAAGAAAATTGCTCGGTTTTGAACAAGGAATACGAAGGTGACTGTTAATTGCATTTATTTTTGGTCTAGCATGTTTGACTTTCTGGAATCACGAAGAACCCTAGAAACTAAGATTCCAAATTAAATGATGCATAGTTGATGATTCTTTGATTTTTTTGAGGGCTTATGATCGTGTTAGGTGCAGAAAGAGATTGGCCAAGAGTTTTTGCATTTAAGTTCAAAGAGTCATGATATCCAAGATCGAGTTCTAACCTGTTCAAGTTGAAATCGAAGAAGGTGATTGAGCGTTTCCAGAACTTGTTTTTCGATTGCTACAGCATCATCGGCCTATATAGAAGCTATAGAAGTGGTCTGCTTGCTTTGAATCATCTCAAATCACTCCAGCCAAGTCCACCTGCTGCACAGTTCAAAAATGGAAACTCGAATTCTATGTTTAAGCAGTTACAGTTAGTTGCTGATGGTTTGGATCATGTATATGAGGTATATGGAAGGTGTTAGAGTGATCAGAACACAACTTGTTCAAGCCAAACTTCAAATTCGAATGCTATGGCAGTTTTGGAAAGTTTGAATCATTGGAATGTGATTTCTGGTTTTCAGTGGTTCTTGTGTTGATTTTATGATTCAAACATGTTCCATATTGATTATATGTTATGTTAGACACCAAATTTCATCATGGTTTCTACAGATTTTCAAAATTGCAATCTTTCTCACTTTTGCACTATGTTGCTTGAATTTCAAGGAAGTAGAGAGAAAGCATGGGTTTGCAATGCTTTGGTGTGATTTGAACTTGAAATGATGCTCTATTTATAGGCCAATGGTTCTGAAAATGTTAGGCAAGAGTACATGGCAATTGGAAATTCAAGGTTGCCTTAAGGGGTAAGAATGACTTTTGTAAAAGGAAAAAGGAAGCTTCCTCTTTTTACCATGTGTGAAAATCTCATTTTGATCCTATCTTTTCTCAATCACATCTAGCTGATATTTATTAGCTCTAAGCTTGAATTGGCAAGGTGGCAATGCTTCTAGATGAAGAAATCTCAAAATGACCTATAATGTGATGTTTTGAACTTTGAAAATCATGTTCATGGAGCCTTATGTTTCAATTTCAAAAGTATAGCTAGACTCTATGGATTTGAGAGTTCTTGCACATTTTGGAAATCTTGTTTCAAGAGCTACAACTTTCATGTTTTGAGTTTTTTCCAATTCAAAATGGAACTAGGTGAAAAAATGGCATGAAGTTTGGAAAAAATAAGAAATTTTAACACTTAGAAATTTTTCTAAGTATTGAAACTTTTCACTTTTTGTTGACTTTTCCAAATTCTTTGATTTTTATGATCATGATGGATCATTTGAAGTATTTTGATGATTGAAAAAGTTTTGTCTTGAAAAAGTTGACCAAAAGTCAAAGTTTGACTTTTCTGTGCAGATGAATTTTCATCAGATGTTTCTGAAATTGACTGATGAAGTTTGTGAACTTCTGTGATGTTTTGAATCTAGAAATTAGGTCAAGATGTTGCATATAAGATATAATGACCAATCTCTATCCAAAAAAGTCATTTCTTGCTCAAAAAGTCAGAGAATACTCATGCTCGATCAAAACCCTAATTGGTCGATCCTTGATTGATCAATGAGAAAAAATGGATATCTGATGATCAGAGGTTGATGATTTGATCAAGATAGATCAAATGAGGTGAGTAAAACTCAAACCCTAATTGGTTACCTCTTGAATCAGATGAAAATCTGATGAAACCCTAATTTTGACCTATGAATCTTGTACGATTAATCTTGCTCGAATTAGTGATGCAATGATGCAAATGTAAGGTGGTATATTAGGTCAAAAATTGGGGTATGACACGCGGCGGCCAATGAGTTGACCAAAGAAGTGAGTCTCTCCACCTCCTCTTGTAGTGTTGTCACTGTGCTACGAAGTTCAACATTTTCTTGCTCAAATCCTTCCATTACTTTCCTTCTTTTTGAGCGTGTATTGTATGTTCGAGTTGGTGGGCGTGGTCGAAACTCTAAGACGCGACACACGATCTTTTCCTTTCTCGAAAAATTCCAAAAGATCAAACTCTAGACAATAGACTCGATATGCAAAGTATGATGCATGATTATAAATGCAAAGAGAAAGGAATTTCCAAAGAATTTACGCTAAAAGAGAAATTTCTGGCAAGTATTTGGATGGAAAACACATATTTTATTAATTATTGAAAGAAGATTACAACAATTGTTTTGTTTTTGAGCATTGCTCACACAAATGATAAAATAAATGATAAAAATTACAATCTAAACTAATTAATCGTCCTCGTCGGATGAAGGTCCAAAGGCTTGATGTAGCTTCAACTTCAGGATTTCCTTCCCATAGTAAGCTTTCAGTTCAGCTTTCTCAGATTTTAGCTTGCTGATGACTTTCTTCCACTCGTCGGGAGCAGGATCGCTGGTTGTCATTTCCTCAAGCTTTCTTTTCCTTTCTTTGATGTATCTCTTGATCGCGTTATCTTTCTGACGAATCTTCTCATCTTTCTCCATGAGCCATTCATCCTGGAAATAAAGCGTCTTTTCGTGATCTTTGACTTGCTTTTTAAGCTTTTCATTCTCGAGATCAGTCTTAAGGAACTTGTCTTCCAAAGCTTCTTTCTCAAGCCTCATCTTGGCCAAACCTTCTTGGTATTCTCCCATAGTCTCTACGGGAAAAATTGTTGATTTGGAAGCTGTTGAGAACATAGGTTCTTCATAAGCATAAGGCATTCGAAATTCCTTTGCTCTTTTCTTTACCCAAGAAGTGTAGATTTCCATGGCTACACAATTCTTTGCCTTACCTTTTTCTTTCCTTCGGATGTGATGCCAAGCTCTGATAATTCTGGCTTTCAAACCTTGGGAATCCTCTCCCTCATGATAGAAGTAACTCTCTACTGTAAATCCAAGAGGTTTACTAGAGTTTGTATATCCGAGTTGACGTCTCACCAGGAATGGGTTGTAGTTGATTCCTCCTTTTGTACCGATGAGAGGTACGTTGGCAAATTCTCCACAGCTCTCAATGATTTCCATCTCATTGTCTGCCAAGGTATACCAATGGATATCGTCGTTTGTAAGAGACATGAGTCTTCTTGACCAATGCCAAACGTCTTTGTTTTCGCGGAAGATGGGAGATTTAGGCAAGTGTGATACAATCCATTTGAAAAACAGAGGTACACAACACACGATAGTTCCGTCTCCTTGACGTTTCCTATGATGAATGGAGAAGTACGTATCACCAAGCAAAGTGGGAACGGGATTTCCAATCAGAAAGATCCTTATGGCGTTGATATCAACGAAACTTGGGACGTTGGGAAACAACACCAATCCATAGATGAGTAAAGCTAAAATAGCTTCAAAGGCTACCATACTACCGGCTTCAGAGAATTTAAGAGCCTTCTCCATTAGGAACTTTGAAGTTAGTCCTAAGAGTTTTCCTTTGGTAGTTAGGTTTTTGTCTATCTCAGATTTCTTTAAGTGAGTCATTGTTGCAATGACTGGTGACTTAGGAATGGCTTCCAAACCATTGAAAGGCACTTTGTCCGATACTGAGATACCTAGTATGTGCGTACTCTTCCAAAGTAGGCATCAACTGATAATCAGGGAAAGTGAAACAGCGATAGACTGGATCGTAAAACTGAACGAAAGTTTTGAGAAGTCCTTCATCAACGTTAGCGTTCAGAATAGTTAAAAGAGTTCCATAGCGTTTTCTGAAATCCGAGGGATCTTCTACCAAGGATGCTAACTCTTTTAACTTCCCTACGTCAGGAATTCTAAAACTGTATCTCTTGGTGAATCTTCCTCTGACGTCCATCACTCTAACCTAAAATATTTACAAAGAAAAATCTCTAAATTCTTTGGAAATGGGAAGAGAAATGAATTTTTTGAATGAATGCATGAATGCGGCAAACATGGTTAGTAGTTATACACACGGTCAAGCGTTCGAAGTCACGAGCATGAAGCCAACGATAAGAATCAAACGTGGGTAAGTTCTAAGGGCTTTTTCATTTGTGAATCGGGTTCTACTGATAATACAGGCTCAACGCTTCTCTTTGAAATATTATCAGATTTGTTGAATACTCGAAGTCCAATAATATTTTTCAAGAAAAACTCGCCTGATCGTAGTCTCGCATGACAATTATTCTAGGCTTACGCCCGAATAATTTCGCACTACATCCTAAATGGCGGATGGGTTATGTGTTCTCTGACCACTCGCAAGTTCTCTTGAAAGCAAAATGTCTTCGCAAATACTTGCTAAACACAAATACTCCCAAGACAACCTCCACCGAGAGAGGATCTCAAATTAACTCCGTAAGTAGAGACTTCTCACAAGTTAATAGGACTATACCCCCACCTAGATCTTAAAATGTTTCTTAAATCCGGTTAGGATTTCTTTCCATCGATGAAATCGCGAAAACACACAATAAAGAAAACAAACATATGCACATATGAAAGCTTAACCCTTTTTTTTTTTTTGAAAACAAAAGCTTGGTGCTCTTGAGTAGTCACTTTTTTTTTGAAAATCAAAATTTAGCGTACTCCCAGAGTCGCCATTTTCCTGCTTAAAAGTGACGCTAGAGAATCGAATATGAATTCGATTCTGCCTCAAAACGATTTACTCTTTTGATTTGTTTATAAAGATGCCGCGAGCATCAAGCTTTATTATTTTCAACACAAGAAATTATGATTATGAAAAAGGGGAAGCTGCTAATACCCTTAATTGATTTTGATATGCGTAACGACTAGCGGAAACTAGACGCAACGTATTGGGGAGATTCCGGGTAAGGGGGTTTGATATATAAAGGGAATAGATGGAGCACCCTAAATATATATAGTTATCTATAGCTTTATATATGAATATGTTTGATATGTTTGTGTGTTTTAATTGCTACTTCTATGATTGGGAAAGTTTCTCCTTTGGGATTTTAAGAAGGATAGATTATGTGGGATCCTAGTGTTTGTTATTATTGTGCTCGCAAAGATCTTTGGATCTTCTGCATACATATCCCCTAGTGGGAATCAAAGCATTTGTAGCTCGGATCTAAAGGGATCTATGGTTTGTTTGGTTTGAGGGAGAAAGAAATTTGCTCGGCAAGGATGAGACCTTGTGCCTACGTATTCTCAAAAGGATGTTGAGAAAGTCAGAGCAATCGTAGTTCCCACTTATGCTAGTGGAAGCAACAGGATGTTATTAAGAGACAGACAAATGTCATCTTAATGAAAAATGTATCTAATCTATTTCATCACATACATTTTGAAAAGTTTGATTGACTGAATCTTTCGTCGTAAGTTATAGGTGTTTTGCTTGAGTGTACAAGTGTTACCACTTACATGTTTAAGAAAGATGTTTGAAAAAGATGATTGAATCTTTTAATTGTAAGTATTGGGTGTTTTGCTTGAGTGTACAAGCGTTACCACTTACGATTAAGATATGTTTTTGTTTGAACATAGTTTGAAAAGTTTTTGATTGTATGTGATGTGATAGATGAGATACTTCTTCCATAGAGATGATAAAAGTCTAAATCTCGAGGAGAAATTGATTGGATTAAAGGGATGCTTTTAAGAAGCCCATGGGTCCTTGTATTGTAAGCCCAAGAGGAGGCATTCTGAGGGTCATTGAGGGTCATCGAGGGTCCTTGTATGAAGCTCAAGAGGAAGCTATAGGGTATGGCTGGCTTTGGCTTTAAAAGGGATTTCACCGGGAAACCATCCTTTTGGAATTAAGAGCAATTTCACCGGGAAATTACACTCTCAGGGTTCTATCCTAGCGTGGGTGATTCTTTGTATTGGAAGCCCAATAGGAGGTTGTTAAGAGATTTCCTGGTCTCTTTCTTTGTATGATGCCCAAGAGAAGGCTAAACTCAATGAGGAGTTCTTTTGAACGAAGCCCAAGAGGAGGCTGACTCAGCAGGGGAGTGTTGCCTTATATGAAGCCTAAGTAGAGGCTAAACTCAGATGAATGAGTTATCTTATACGAAGCCTAAGAGGAGGCTAAACTCAGATGAAATGAGTTACCTTGTACAAAGCCCAAGAGGAGGCTAATTCTGCGGCGAATCTAATTGTTAGACTAGTTGTTATGTTATAACTAGACAGTTATATAAACAAGTGTGTGTGTGATATGTATTCACAGGAGTTTATGAAGGAAATATAAACAATGCATGATGTTTATTTACAAGAGTTTATGAAGGAAATATAAACAAGTGTCTGTGAAACGAACGTTTAAAACGAGCGTAACTTGATTATTTACAAGTTTGAATGTGCACAAGAAAGTAAATATGTACACGAACGAGTATTTATGTACAGGAGGATGTGGATGTACATAGGAGGGTTGGGACTTACACCATGAGGGTGGCCCATTGGTTTAAAAGCAGTTTCACCGGGAATAATGCTCCTTCTAATACCAATGGTATTCAGTGTATAGACAAAACGGAAACGAACGATCGAAGTTTATGTGTTTTACAAAAGACGTCATATTATGTACAAGTAAAATTTGTATGTATATGAAAAGAATTTGATATGTACAAGAAAAATACGTATGTACATAAAGAATGTTGGGACTTACACCGTAAGGGAGGCCCATGATCGGTTAAGAAATTTGAGAGAAAACGAATTCGGTTTTATCGTTTAATCGGATAGATCATGGAAAAAGATGTAAGTTTGATGAAATTTTTTGAAGAATGTTACTTGAAAGTGTTTTTGAAATGTGAAGTTTATTCATAAGAAGTTTTGAAAAGAATCGGGCTTCGGAAGTGTGAAAAAATCACCTTTAAAGGTGTTTTGAAGTTTTTCTGAAAAAATCACCTTTCGGCTCGATCAAAATATAATCGGATGAAAGTTTTTCTGAAAAATTTTGACACTATCTCAAAATAGATACATTAATTGACAAGTGTACAAAAAAATCACCTCAAAATGAGGAGTTTTGATTGGGTTTTGAAAAAGTCAAAGTTTGTAAAAAATTATGAAGGAAAAATTAAAAAGTATGGCAAAAAGGTCCCAAGGCTACTCGAACCCGGGACCTGTTAGGCAAGGCATGGTATAAGTGACTTAAGAGTGAGCTGGCAACCGCTGGGGCGGCAATACATCCGTGTATTGTGATTAAACCAACTAAATATATTTTAAACTGAATATTTGAATTCAAAAAACGCGCGCAGCTTTGTTCTTCATCTCCAATCCTTCAATCAATCCTCAAATCTTCGTTTCTTGATGAACTCAAAAGATGTAAACATCAATCTTGCTCGTTTCAAGCCCAGGAACATGATGGTGTTCTTTAATTTCATTTATTTTAAGCCCAGCATGATTGAATTTCTGAAGAACACGAAGAACCCTAAAACTGAAAAATCTAATTGAAATCGTGTATGGTGGTTGATGAATTGATCAATTGATTGAGGGTTATTGATCGTGGATAGTGCAGAAACAAAATGGCCAAGAGTTTTTTTGACTGGAATCAAGAAATCATAGAGTTCGAAGTTGAGCTTCTTACCTGTTCAAGATGAGATCGAAAATGGTGAAGGAGTGTTTCCAGTTGTGATTTTGTGATCCCTATAGCACCAACGGCTCTTATGGAAGGTGTGAGGATGGTCTGCTTGTTCTGGAATAGCTTGGAATTTCCTGACCAAGTCGACCTGCATACAGCTCAAAGTGAAACTGGAAATCGTGGTTAGAGGTGTTACAGATTGTTGTTAATGGTCTGCATCATCTCTATGATGTATGTTGATGATGTTTGGATGATCAAAACTCAAGTTGTTCGAGCCAAAGTCCAAATTCGAATGATAAGGCAGTTTGGGCAATTTTGAAACATGAAATGTAAAAACTGATTTTCAGTGTTTCTTAGATTGATTTTATGTTTTAAACAAGTTCCATATTGATATTAAAACATGTTAGACACCAAATTACTCAAGATTTTTCACAAGTTTTCAAAAATGCAAGTTTTCTCCAATTACACTATGTTTCTTGAATTTTAAGAAAGAAGAGAGAAAGCATGTTCTTGCATGGCTTTGGTGTGGTTTGAAATTGAAAACAAGACCTCTATTTATAGGCCATAAGTTCTAAAAGATAAGTGAGAAAGTTTGGCTTTGGTAGTTTCAACTTGCCTTAGAGGGCAAGGAAGTCATTTTTGCATTAAATGCAAAAGGAAGCTTCCTTTTAACCATGGTTAAATCTTACCTTGATCCTATCTCTTTGCAATTACTCTCCCTCTGATATTTATCCGCTCTAATCCTCTTGGCTAGGTGGCATGCTTCTAGAAAGAAAGAAAAACTCAAAATGACCTATAATTTTGAACTTTGTACTTGAAAATTATGGATTTTGGAGCTCTAAGTTTCAAAATCAAAAGTATAGATAGACTCCATGGATTTGAGCGTTCTTGGACATTTTGGAAAGCTTGTTTCAAGGGCTACAACTTTCATGTTTTGAGTTTTTCCAATTCAAAGTGGAACTATGTGAAAAAATGCCATGAAGTTTGGAAAAAGTACAAAATTTTAACACTTGAAAATTTTTCTAAGTGTTGAAAATTTTGACTTTTTGTTGACTTTTCCAAATTTCTTGATTTTTTATGATCATGATGGATCATTTGAAGTATTTTGATGATTGAAAATGTTTTGTTTTGAAAAAAGTTGACCAAAAGTCAAAGTTTGACTTTTCAATGCAGATGAAATTTCATCAGATGTTGCAGAAATTGACTGATGAAGTCTGTGAACTTCTGTGATGTTTTGAATCCAGAAATTAGGTCAACATGTTGTATCTAAGATATGAAGATCAATCTCCAATCAAAAAAGTCATTCATTGATCAGAAAATCAGAGATTACTCATCCTCGATGAAAACCCTAATTGGTCGATCCTCGATGGGTCAATGAGAAAAGTTGGATATCTGAAGATCAGAGGTTGATGATTTGATCAAGATAGATCAAATGAAGTGAGTAAGACTTAAACCCTAATTGCTTGCCTCTTGAATCAGATGAAAAATTGTTGAAACCCTAATTTTGACCTGTTGAAGTCACACCCGATTAATTCTGTTCTGAACTGTTAGTGATGCAATGATGCAAATGTAAGGTGGTATATTAGGTCAAAAATTGGGGTATGACATGCTCGACAGAAGTGAAGTGCTGCTTGGTGCCTAGCCACGCCACGAAACTGCGGAAATTCTGGTCGGTGAATTGCGTTCCATTGTCCGCGACGAGGGCCTGCGGGATGCCGAAGCGGGCAAGGACATTTTGTTTGTAAAAATGGAGGATGTTGAAGGAAGTGATTTTGGCGAGGGCTTCGGCCTCTATCCACTTTGTGAAGTAATCCATGACCACGATTAGGTATTTGTTTTGGTAGGAGCCTTGTGTGAAAGGACCGATTATGTCCATTCCCCACCAACTGAAGGGCCACGGGGACGTAAGTGTCGTGAGCTCGTGTGGTGGAGCAATGTGCATGTCGGCGTGGCGTTGGCATTTGTCGCATCTCTTGACGTGTTCCTTTGCGTCCTTTTGCATTGTGTGCCAATAGTACCTGGCGCGTAATGCCTTGCGGGCCAGTGACCGACCACCCAAGTGTTGAGCGTTGATTCCTTCGTGGATTTCATGAAGGATGTCAGGCACTTTGGACTCCTCGACGCATTTGAGGAGGGGAATGGAGAAACCTCGTCGATATAAACGCTGCTCGAGGATGACATATGAGCACGTACGTCGTTTTGTGCTAGCTGCTTCCAATTTATCCACGGGTAATTCCCCATGGGCGAGGTAGTTGAACACAGGGGTTATCCGACAGTCTGCGTCCCCGATTGCGTTAATGTCGAGCGGCACCGAGGATTTCTCGATGCTCGGGCGAGCTAGCGACTCTTGTATCACGAACTTGTTACCACCTTTTTTTCTCGTGCTCGCAAGTTTGGACAAGATGTCTGCCCGGGTGTTTTGTTCTCGGGGGACATGCTTAATCTCTATTCGGTCGAAGTTTCTCAATTTCTCCTTGACGAGATTGAGGTATTCGATGAGGCTATCATTCTTGGTCTGGTATTCTCCAAGGACTTGTGACGCGACGAGCTGGGAGTCAGTGAACACTTGGATGTCTCGAGCGCCCATGTCTTCGGCGAGGCGCAGCCCTGCGAGCAAGGCTTCATATTTGGCCTGATTGTTGGATGTTGGGAAAGCGAGGATTAGGGAATGATCGATGAGGATGCCCTCCTCATTTTCGAGTAGGACGCCGACGCCGCTTCCTGTCGAGCTTAAGGCTCCGTCGACGTAGATGGTCCACCTCTTGTCCCCAGTAGGTGGCCGCTCATGCGCCGTCATCTCGACGACGAAATCGGCCAGCGTCTGCGCCTTCAGGGCCTTCCGTCCCTCATAACGGATGTCAAACTCGGAAAGCTCGAGGGACCACCTCAGCATCCGGCCAGCCATATCGGGGCGAGCAAGGAGCTGTTTTATGGGTTGTTCGGTTCGCACGACGATTACGTGGGCGAGGAAATAGTATCGCAGCCTCCTCGCGGTGATGACGAGGGCGAGCACGACCTTTTCGAGTTGCTGATACCTGGTCTCGGGCCCTTGAAGGGCTTTGCTCGTGAAGTAAACAGGCTTTTGTCCGTCTTCGGTTTCGCGTATTAGGACCGCGCTTACTGCTTCATTGGATACGGCTAAGTACAAGTACAACGTTTCTCCACTTAGTGGTCGCGAGAGCACTGGTGGCTACGAAAGTGTCTGTTTGAGGTGCAAAAGGGATTGCTCGCACTCCTCATTCCATTCGAAG
The DNA here is from genome assembly GCA_021764765.1 of Vicia sativa. Lineage (NCBI taxonomy): Eukaryota > Viridiplantae > Streptophyta > Magnoliopsida > Fabales > Fabaceae > Vicia > Vicia sativa. Next base: position 143,690,715 of record CM038794.1, read on the forward strand.
GTCGGCCCCTTCCTCAACAGTTTAAAAAACGGAAAGGCATGTTGGGCTGACCTAGCGACGAAACGGGATAGGGAGGTTGCATGTCGTTCAGGATTTGAATGGACTTTTTGGATCTGGGGGTGGGTAATTGGGAGAATGCCCGACATTTGTCGGGGTTAGCTTCGATTCCTCGTTCGGTTAGATAGAAATCGAGGAACTTACCTGCCCTGACTCCGAATGTGCACTTTTCCGGATTGAAGCACATTCGGTGCCTTCGAGCTTGGTCGAATACCCTCTTCAGACGTGAGGCGTGGTCGTCCTCGATATGGGATTTGATGATCATGTCGTCCATATAAACCTCGAGCATGTTACCGATTTCGCTCCGGAAGACTTTGTTCATCATCTGCTGGTAGGTTGCTCCGGCGTTCTTTAGTCCGAAAGGCATTACGTTGTAGTAATAGTTGCCTGAGGCAGTCATGAAGGTCGTGCAAATTTTGTCGGCCATAGCCATGGGGATCTGGTTGTAACCTGAATAAGCATCCAAAAAAGAAAGTAATTTATAGCCGTCCGAGTTGTCGACCAGCATATCAATATTAGGCAGAGGGAAAACATCTTTGGGACATGCCCGATTGAGATCAGTATAGTCAATGCACATACGCCATTTTCCATTAGATTTTTTAACAAGTACAACGTTTGACAACCAAATTGAATACTTGGCCTCGGAAATAAAATTTGCCTCTAGGAGGTCCTTTACAGCTTTTTCAGCAACCTCCTCTTTCTCGGGAGACTGCCTACGCCTACATTGTACTACGACCCTAACGGCTGGATCTATGGCAAGCTGGTGACAGGCGACCTCAGGGTCGAGTTTGGGCATTTCTGCTGCACTCCATGCGAAAAGATCCGCGTTGTCCCGAAGGCAGACTCTGAGTTGCTTCTTCGCGAGGTCGGGCAGAGCGGCGCCGATATTGACGCACTTGCTGGGGTCCTCTCCGAGTGGCACGAGCTCGAACTCGCCATCTGGAATTGGGCGGAGGAGATCCGTGTCTCCGGCTTGTCCTTCGGATTCATCCTTTGCAAACCTGGTGTCGAGGTCCACTGTGCTTACGTTGGGGTTTTGGGGCTCTGCGGCTTTAGGGAGCTCGATCTGGGCGTTGTCCGGCCCATCCTTCTTGTTTGTCGCTGGTGCTTTCGGATCGACCAGGGTCTATCCCCTGGCCGCGGCGTTGTGGCATCTCCTCGCAACTTTGATGTCGTCGCAGATGGTGGCGACGCGTCCCCGCTTGGTGTAGAACTTCAACTTCAAATGGACGATCGAGGGGACTGCTGTGAGTTCCGCTAGAGTGGTTCTCCCCAGAATAGCATTGTAGAGGGAGTGGCAGTCGACCACCCGAAAATGGACTTTGACTTGACGCGAGGCAATGTCTTCGGACTTTGACTTTGACTCGACGTATCCCCAAGGTCGGGAGGTGGATCCGTTGAACCCCTGTAGGTCAGATCCCACGTATGGAGATAAATGAGATTCGTCGAGTTGCAGAGTTCGAAAGAGATGAGTATACATCACGTCGACCGAGCTGCCCTCGTCGACGAGGATCCCGTGCATTTCAAAATTCGCCATCCTTGCCTTGATAAGGAAGGGAATGTGAGCGTTGGGCGCTCCCCCGGGGAGTTCTTCCAAGTAGAAGGTGATCGGCTCGGACCGCCATGAACTGCTCGAGAGACCTCGTTGATCGGGCTTTTGATCAATTGTGAATTTTATCTTGGTCGAATTGATGGATAGCTGGGCATCACCACCGCCGGAGATGACCATGGCCGAGGGAAATTCCTCCCATGGGCTGTGAGTGAATGCGGGGTTGTGGAAGTCCTCTGGCCTGGTCACCGAGTATGCTATCTGATAAGGGCCGGAATCCCCTTGTGGCGGGCCTCCTCCTCGACTTCCTTGTTTTCTCGGGCACCTCGAGATGCTTCAGGCTTCTATATCGCCCGAGCCTTCCGCCTTTGATTAACGTTTGATTGTCCCTGAGATGGACGCAATCCTGAGGTGGCCATGGCTCGGCGATACCGATGCTTGGTCCTACCGGCTTCGCAGGAGTGGGCTTTGGGCGTCTGACCCCACCGTCTTTGAATTCCGTCGCCGAGCATTCTGCCAGGATCCGCTCGCGGGAGGTTGTCAGCGGGGTATAGTCGGTGAAGCGTCCAGCGGGGCCTCGCTGGTCCCGGGGATCTCGGGGTCGGTCCTCGCGCCGTTTGTCATCAGGGCGGCGAGACGACCCTGCCTCTGGGCGTCGGTTATCTTGGTGCCGAGCGGAGTTTCCCGAACCGCGACTCCTCGAGTCCCTTACGCGATTGGCAGCCTCTTTCTCCTCATAAGTGATATAAGCCCGAGCCTTCTCGAGGAGGGCGTCGAAGGTGGCGGGAAGTTCGATGCCGACGGCTTTCCGAAAATCTATGCCAGGGAGTATCCCCCTCTCCAGCAGGTAGCGCTTCATTTGGTCGTCGCAGGAAACCTGGATGGCTTCCTTGTTGAAGCGGTCGATGTACTCCCGGAGTGTCTCATCGCTCTTCTAGATGATAGCCTCGAGGGAAGCTTCGGTCTTCGGATGCCTGCGGGAGGCAGCGAAAGTGCTCGTGAACTGGGCCTTCAGTTCCCTCCAGGAGTGTATGGACCCCGGGGGCAAGCTCTTGTACCAGTCCATCGCTGTCTTCCGGAGTGTGGTGGGGAATAACCTGCATTTGATTGGTCCACCGACGTTGAGGTACTGGAGCATGGCCTCAAACCCGTTGATGTGGTCAATAGGATCTTCTACCCCGTCATAGCTAGCGAGCTGAAGGGGTTTTTCCATTCCTCGGGGAATTGGTGCCTCCATAATGTTGGCGGACAAGGGGCCGCGGGGATCTTCCTCGTCGCTCCGGTTGGGAGAACGCGAGCGAGATCGGCGGTGATGATGCCTTGTGGAAGGCTCTTCAGTGCGGGGAAGTCTGCCCCTGGTCTTCCTTGATTCGTCAGCCCCACGCTTTCGTCGGGGAGGTGAACGAGCTCGTTTCTTGAGCTGTTCTTGAGGATTCCGCTCGGTCACGGGTCCTCTGCCTTTAGAACGGCGTGTTGGGCTGGGAGTATCATCTTTCCTGGTCCTCCGCGGGAGAGTTCGGGAGAGATGCCTTCTGGGGGATGGCGACAACGAATCGGGCCGCCGGTGTCTTCGGGGTGATCGTCGAGAGGCTTCCAGTACATGGAGACGCTCCCCTTGGGTGAACAGCATGAGGCTGGTTTGGTTGATGACCGCGAACAGAGCAGCGACCATTGGGTCCGCGTCGGCGGGGGCTTGGACCTCTTGAAACACTACAGTTTCGGCTGCCCAACGGCGGTGGCCTTCAGCTCTACGCTCATCCCCCCGGTGAGATCCAGTCAAAGAAGACGCAGTGTGCCTATCTCGGGGATGTGCCTCGTGGAAAACCGTGTGGTTTGGGTCAGCCAGATCGTCGAGGAGGGTATTCTCAATGTTGGTTGCAGGTCGGCCATGACAAATGGAGTTTGATTTGCTTTGGTCAACTGACTGAAAGAAGACGGCGAAGCAAGTTTCCCACAGACAGCGCCACTGGTCGTACCTGATCAGAAGGTGTCTTGGCCCAATCTGCAACAGCGGTTGAAGATGAAGAGGGGGGTACCTGCAAGACACTCTGATGCCAAAGTAAGAAAAGGCAAAGGGAAGCAAGCAAGTAGAAAAGAGAGTGAATGAATTACCTAACCCTCTCAAGTGAGAGGGTATTTATAGCCCCCAGCGCTGGGCCAAGGTACAGTTAGTGGGTAGTGATCCAGACCCACTAACGGATTGCCAGGGCTTGTGCGAGCATGGAGGCCAGCACGTGGCCTCCTCCCTGGATTGTCGCTCCGGGAAATCCGGTTTTGCTCCGAGATTTCCGGCGGGCGTATGGAAATTGAGATAGCGAGTAACAGGTCCGATATTTTCGGGGGGCACGTGGCAGTCAAAGACTGTTGGCCACGTGGCCCTCGCGCAAGTGATGCCCACTGTCCTTTAAGGACAAATGGGTCTTGGTTCTGCCTGCCAGATTGGGCCCCTATGACTAGGCCAAGTGTTGGGCCAGTCCAGAACATGTATGTTGAAGATGTTTGAACTTTATATAATAAGATATGTATGTGAAATGTTGGAACATACAATCACACAATTGATAAATTATGGAGAATATGAAGAAAGGTGTAATGAGAGAAAAGATAATTAAAGAGAGATAATTGAGGGTGAGAATGATATTTTGCATTAATAATAATGAGGATGTCTCCAATGCATTCATACAAAAGTTACAAAAATGATAGGGACATAACGCATAAATGAAAAACAGGAAAAACAAAAACTTGGAGTTATACCTAGTTAACATAAACTGTTAACCGGTTACAACTGATACAAACTCAAAAAATGCATAACAGGTGTAACCACGTGTATGGATAACCAGTTAACGCCGGCTCAAAAATGCTTTTCATGCTTCTAGAAGTTCTTTTTCACCAAGTTGTAACCGGTTACACCCTCGTCTTAACCAGTTACAACACTTGAACTATCATGTCTTCTCTTAACACATCACCTTAATTCAAGTGCTCCAATTCCTCGATGCCTATGCTCATCATCAACCTTTTGAACACATAATTTGTGACTCCTTTATAAAGGTTAAGAAAAACACAAGAAAGAGGGGTTTGAATTGAGTTTTTAAATTTTTTTTTGCTAAGAAGTACTTTACACAGACAATCAAAATATAATCAATATTATAGAGAAATAATGACACGTTTGGTTTATACAAGTTCCCTTATAAAAGGCTACTCTTGTCCACTCGCCAAGGTGATTTCGCCTTAGAAAATGAATTAATCCACTAATCTTGACAGATTACAAATGCACGGGATACTCGCCGGTGACTAAAAATAAACCAATGATAACCTGTTAGTGATCCCTTAAGAATTTTGACCTACCCGCACTACTACAAAACGCGCATTCAAGAACACCATGTTCACCACTGTTATTCCCTACATCGTGGTGACATCTCTAAAATGAGGCGCTGACATATTTATTTTGGTTATTAATTAAAAATTATTTGTATATAACAACGGTTGATGTACCAACTGTGGTGATACAATAAAATATTCATGGGTTCGAACCTCAACGTCATAAAATATTTTATTCCTTTAACGTCAAGGCGCACCTTTTCTTTTTATTTCTTTTAAAACTCACAAATGAAAGGGATATCTCTACAGTGCTTTTGATTAACTGTTGTGATATATTTATAATAACTAAATATTTATCTATACGGTTGGTAGTGTTAACCGTTGTGAAATAGTTACATATATATAAGCAAATTAACTCTCACTTATTGTTAGTAGAACCGTTTCCTTAACAAGGAAACCCTAGCACCCATTTTTTTCCTTTTTCTCCGCCATTAGCTGTGAATCTTGTGCTTGATACATTAAGGTATGTGTTAGTGTTTTAAGTTGGCATTAATTTTGGTAAAACTAGGCTTTAGCAATGTCATGATGGATGTCATGACATTCAGAGATTGAAGATAAATCCTACCTACTAAGGATGTTAAATGGACAGCTCAGAACTGGAAGCTAAAGCTGTGTTGGAAATTCTGCAAAAAACAGTCTGATGTCATAACAGATGTTATGACATTCAGTGTGACATTCTGTTCTGCAGAATCTGTTTTTTCCTGAGATTTTTCAGGAAGTTTGTTGAGCTGCTAAATATTGTTTTTCTGTTATTAGAAAGCATGCTCACGTGGCTGCTAGGTTAATCTTAATTAAACCTAAATTGGTTGTTGAAAAGACCATGTTTTTTAGGATTAAATTAAGTGAACCCTAGCTATCTTTATGGAAGCCCAAAACTGAAGTTTCAGGACTGCTTCTATAAAAGGAATTCAACCCTTACAACTGTGCTGCGCCTCCAGAATTTATTGAAGAGAAAGCAGCTTGTTTTTTGTGTACTGTTAGGATTAGTAACAGTTGGTATTTGTAATTCTAGTATCTCTTGTGAGCCAAGCAACTATCAATTGATAAGTGCATTGGACTAGGATTTGTTTGTAAGGGTAGTTTATCACTCAAAGCTTTAAAGCACGAGTGTTTGTCTCTTGATTGAAAGCTTTGAAGCGAGATCAAGATAGTTTATTGAAGTGTGTCTTCACAATTCAATTAGACAATAGGTTGATATCACTGCTTTGATTGAGGGGGAGTGAGTAGGTACTCAGATCTAAGTAGGACTTAGGTTGAAGTTGCATTGGGTAGGTTTTAAGTGAAGGAGATAAACCGTGGTTTATTCACGAATTAGTTCTACTAATAGTGAATTTCCTCCCGGCTTGGTAGCCCCGATGTAGGTGTAGTTAGACACGAACGGTAAACAACTTATTGTGTTCTTTATCGTTATTTATACTTCATGTGTAAATTGTCAACAGAGTGTCGATAGTGTGTCATAACATTCTGTGACATCACATATCCGCCGCCAGAATTTCAATTGGCATCGAGCGGGCACCACCTGTTATTTCCGGGTGAGATCTAGGGATAATAGTTTCGGCGTAATGGATAAAGAAGGAGGATTTGGAGGAAGACCACCTATTCGGATGGGTCTAATTATGATTCTGGAAGCCTCGTATGGTTGCCTTCTTAAGATCGGACATTAAAGCTTGGAGAGTCGACAAAGGATGGAAACATCCCACCAAGCTTGAGAAAGATGGGACTCTGTCTTGAAACCCGAGGAGGAATGGAGCAAAGAGGAAGAAGAGCTAGCTCTAGGGAACTCTAAAGCATTGAATGCTCTGCTCAATGGTATTGACAGAACATCTTTAGACGGTCCATCAATGTGAGCAGGCCAAGGATGTTTGGGACACTCTCGAACTACTCATGAGGGACATCCAAGGTGAAGATGTCAAGACCTCAGATGCTCACTACCAAATTTGAGAATTTGAAGATGAAGGAAGATGAGACTATTCATGAATTTCACATGAATATTTTGAAATTGCCAATGCCACAGAGCACTTGGTGAAAAGATGTCAAGAGAAGTCGGTGAGAAAGATTCTATCCTTGCCTAAGAGATTTGCAATGAAAGTCACCGCAATAGAGGAGGCTCAAGACATCAGACCTTGAAGGTTGAAGAACTTATTGGATCTCTTATGACTTTTGAGATGGGAATCGGTGAAACTGCTGACAAGAAAAACAAGAGTATAGCACTTGTATCCAATAATCAAGAGGGATGCAAGGTGGAAGATGAAGAGAAGATATCGAAGCTATAGCCATGCTTGGAAGACAGTTCAACAAACTGATCGGAGGATTGATCCAAAGTCAAGGTCAAATGTCAAGGACATTCCATCCGACATTAGCGATCTTATGACTCAAAGAAGATCCAAGTCGAGGAAAAAGGAAGTCAAGGCGAGAATCCAATGTCATGGATGTGAAGGATTTGGACATATTAAAGTCGAATGTCCTACCTTTCTTAAGAAACAAAAGAGGAATGATCGTTACTTGGTCCGATGGTGAATCAAGTAGTGATTCAAGAGGAATCACCAAACTTGTCACATCTTAAAGTGGCAATCCTGATAATGACTCTAGTGATGAGGAAGTGACCTTTGAAGAACTTGCTGATGCTTACAAGAAACTGTGTATCAGAAGTGGTGAAGTATGTCAGCAAAATGAAAAACAGAAAAAGTTGATTGAGAAGTTGGAGGCAGAAAATGTGAAGCTGAAAGCTGAGAAGAAGGAAAATACAATCACTATAAGTCATCTCAACAGTGAGATTATAGTGTTGAATTCCAAGCTTGATCATATGACTAAGTCTGTCAAGATGTTGACAAATGGGACTGATAAGCTGGAAGAAATTCTTCAGCTTGGACAAAATGCTGGAAATAAGCATGGTCTAGGATATGTGGCTGAAAAGGAACCTGTTAGTGACAAGAAAAAGAAGAGGCATGGGAAACCAAAGCCAGAGCAGATGTCACAATAGAAAACAGGAAATGTTCCTGGCTTAGGGCATGTAGATGCAAAGAAATTTGCTGATAACAGGAAGAAGACCAGACCTAATAGGCCAATGTCAAAGCAGATGTCACAACATTGGGGTCAACATCAGGATCAGAGAAACATGAATAAGAAGTTTCAAAGATGGAGATGTCACCATTGTGGAAGGTTTGGACACATAAAACCCTTCTGCTATAGGTTACATGGGTACCCTAATCAGACTCCCTATGTTAAGCCTAAGAACATCAAAGTACCCTACACTCAAAAGTGGAAGAAGAGGACTGCAACATTGATAGCACACACCTCTCTTAGAGTGTCTGCCAAGGAATATTGGTACTTTGACAGTGGGTGTTCCAAGCATATGACTGGTATAAAAACCTACTTCATAATGTCAAACCTCACTCTACCAGCTTTGTTACTTTTGGGGATGGAGCTAAAGGAGAAATCAAAGGTGTTGGAAACTTGGACTGCTCTGGAGTTCCAAATCTAAATGGAGTGTTGCTGGTAAAAGGCTTGACTGCTAACCTCATAAGCATAAGTCAGCTATGTGATATGGGATTTAAAGTCAACTTCACTCGGTTTGAATGTCTTGTAATCAATGATAAACAAGAAGCAGTTATGAGAGGAGTCAGATCAAAGGACAACTGTTACATGTGGGAATCTGAGAACACCAACCTCTCTTCTATGTGCTCTACAAGGATGAAAAGGAGGTAAAGCTATGGCACCAAAAACTTGGACATCTGCATCTCAGAGGAATGAAAAAGATCATCACTATGGAGGCTGTCAGAGGGATACCAAAACTCCACATTGATGAAGGAAGGGTCTATGGTGAGTGTCAAGTTGGAAAGCAAACCAGAATGTCACACCCAATGTCTAGACATCTGACGACTTCTAAGGTGCTGGAGCTGCTGCACATGGACTTGATGGGGCCTATGCAGGTTGAAAGCCTTGGTGGAAAAGATATGCCTATGTTGTTGTGGATGATTTCTCCAGATTACCGGATAAACTTCATCAAAGAAAATCGATGTGTTTGATGTCTTTAAAGAGTTATGCAAAGACTTCAAAGAGAGAAGGAAAGTTGTATTGTCAGAATAAGAAGTGACCATGGAAAGGAATTTGAGAACAGCAAGTTTGATGAATTCTGTTCCTCGGAGGGATCACCATGAGTTCTCTTCTCCTATAACACCTCAAAAAATGGGGTTGTGGAAAGAAAGAATAGGACTATACAGGAATCTGCCAGAGCAATGATTCATTCTAAGAAACTCCCTATTCATTTTTGGGCTGAAGCTATGAATACAGCTTGCTATGTTCACAACAGGGTCACTTTGAGAAAGGGAACTTCCTCCACCCTGTATGAACTATGGAAGGGAAGAAAACCAACTGTGAAATATTTCCATGTGTTTGGTAGCAAATGCTATATTCTGACAGATCGTGATCAAAGGAGAAAAATGGACTCTAAGAGTGATGAAGGCATTTTTCTGGGATACTCCACTAACAGTAGAGCATATAGGGTATTCAACTCCAGAACCCAGGTTATGATGGAGTCTATTAATGTCATTGTTGATGATCATCATCAGGAACACAATGTCACATATGATGTTGAGACATGGTTTGAGACATCATCTCAAGTACCTGATAAGGAAGATGTACCTATTCCTACTTCACCAAAATCTGAACTAGAGGAAGCAAACAAAGATCCTTCCATCAGAATTCAGAAAGATCATCCAAAGGAGCTCATCATTGGAGATCCAACCAAGGGTGTTGTTACAAGGTCCAGAGAAACTGTCTCAAACTCTTGCTTCGTGTCAAAGATAGAGCCAAAAAATGTTAAAGAAGCTCTATGTGATGAATTCTGGATTGGAGCAATGCAAGATGAATTGAACCAGTTCAAGCAACATGAAGTATGGGAATTAGTTCCTAGACCAGAAGGAACAAATATCATTGGTACAAAGTGGATCTACAAGAATAAGTCTGATGCAGAAGGGACTGTCACCAGGAATAAAGCAAGACTTGTTGCTCAGAGTTACACTCAGGTTGAGGGGATTGACTTTGATGAGACCTTTGCACCGGGCTAGACGGAATCAATCGGCTTCTACTAGGGTTACTTGCATTCGAAATTCAAATTATTTCGATGGATGTGAAAAGTGCCTTCCTAAATGGCTACTTAAATGAGGAAGTATATGTAGAAACCTAAAGGATTTGTGGATCCAAGTTTCCGATCATGTCTACAAATTAAGGAAATCCCTATATGGACTTAAGCAAGCTCCTAGGGCCTGGTATGAAAGGCTAACCAAGTTCCTTACACAAAGGATACAGGAAAGGAGGCTTGGATAAAACTCTTTGTCAAGAATGAAGGAGGAAAGATAATGGTGGCTCAAATTTATGTGGATGACATAGTATTTGGTGGAATGTCGATTCAATGGTAAAACATTTTGCCAATCAAATGCAAGTGAGTTTGAAATGAGTCTCATGGGAGAGTTGACCTACTTTCTTGGACCGCAAGTCACATGATGGAAGACTCAACATTCCTTTCACAAAGCCAATATGCAAGGAATATTGTCAAAAGTTTGGAATGGAGAATGCCACCATAAAAGGACTCGCTCCCACACATTTGAAGTTGTCCAAGGACACAAGTGGTGAAAAGGTTGATCAAAGTTTATATAGAAGCATGATAGGAAGCTTGTTGTACCTAACACCCCGACATTGCATTTGTTGTTGGGGTATGTGCAAGATACCAAGTCGAACCTAAAGTAAGTCACATTAACCGGTGAAAAGAATCTCAAGTATGTGAGTGGAACTTGCAATTATGGTATCCTGTATTCCATGGATGTGAACCAATTCCTGTTATTGTGATGCCGATCGGGTAGTCCGATGTAAAAGTACTTCGAGGATGCTTCTTCTGGGAAACAATCTTGTTTCTTGGTTCAAGAAGCAAAACTGTGTGTCCTTGTCCACTGAAGAATACATAGCACCGGTAGCGCTTGTTCTCAAATGGTCCGATGAAGCAAATCTTCGAGTACAATGTCACACGATGTCATGACATTGTATCGCAAACTGAAAGTGCTATTATATATCAAAGAATCCTATACAACACAGTAGGACTAAGCACATTGACATTAGACATCACTTCATCAGAGACCTTGTGGAAGAGAAAGTGATTAAATTGGATCATGTAGTCACTGATCTTCAACTGGCTGACATTTTTACTAAGGCTCTTGATGCTAGTCAATTTGAAAATTTAAGGAGCAAACTGAGTATTTGTCAGTATGAGGAATTGTAGCAATTAAGATTGCTTACAAGGAAGGGAAGAGATCTTTTATTAATTATAAGTGGGTCATTTGATTATTTCCCTCCTATTTTTATAAGGTTCAAGAATATGAAAAGACTCCTCCATATAATAGCCTTTTCATTTGAAAGTATCCTATCTTCTTCATCCAAAAGATACTCTCACACGCTTTGTCATTTTTGGTCTCTGGTTCTCAACTTTTCTCAGCGAAACATGTCTTCCTCATCCTCTTCATCCCAAGACTCTGACTGTCCATCTCCCACCATGGCAGAGATAAGGGCGAGCGCTGCAACTCTAAATGTTGAACCTGTGAAGTTCTCTCCTCAGCGTTCCATGGCAACTGACTCTAAGAAGACCGAGAATCAGCATGCACGGAATAACCAACAGTCATCAGGTTCTTCCATTGGTAAGATCTCTGGCTCATCCTCATCTGTTCCCTCTGAGATAGCCAATAGAGCAGGTACTATGTATGTTCAAGAAACCGTTGATAGGATAGTCACCAGGATCCTGAACGAAAATCTCTCTGTACCTGGCATTTCTGTTCCCCTTAACCAAAAGCCTGCTAGCCCTAGTTTAGCAGCTGATCCAGATGTCACAGGGATATGACATCCGATGATCACTTGCAACTCGTGAACTCTGATATTGATACTCTTGCTGATTCCCCTGTCAAAGCAAAGGGTAGTATCTCTGGTTCTCAAGATGAGAAGATGACCAGAACTGGAACTTCTTCAAAGAAGTATAGAGTTAAATCTGTTGGTAGCTCAAAACGCAAGAGAACACCAATTGTCAAGAAAAGGAAAGCTCCTGGACCTGCAGAGTCTGATTCTGGCTTCAAGATTCAGGCTGAACTAGCAGCTGGTAATGTTGCTGATGCTGTTGCTCACAATGAAAATGCTTCTTCAGAAAAGGAGAGCAACTGATTAGTTGCTGTGATGGTTCTTGCTTTCTTTTTGTTTTGTTGTTTTCGCCCTGTTGCTTCTGTTTTCTTGTTCTGTATTTTGTTTTGAATGATTGTAATCATGTTTGTTGACAGACTTGTAATCCTTAACTGAGATATAACTTTTGTGCTGGTTCTTTATGATTGAAAGTTTGGGGAAATTGTATTGTTTCCTTTGGCCCTTTATGGCTAAAAAGGGGGAGAAGAACTACTGTGTGACAGTAGTATGGGATTTGGGGAACCTGTATGGCCTGTTTAAATTTTGTATGTGGGCAATTGTGGGATTTCTGTATGGGTAGAATTTATCTTATCTCTAGGTTCTAGTTTATTTAAGCTTAGAACTAGTTTGTCTTCTGCTGCATATGTACTCTGATAGGTTAAGTAGTTTTAGCCAAAAATGTGCCAAAGGGGGAGTTTGTTAGTGTTTTAAGTTGGCATTAATTTTGGTAAAACTAGGCTTTAGCAATGTCATGATGGATGTCATGACATTCAGAGATTGAAGATAAATCCTACCTACTAAGGATGTTAAATGGACAGCTCAGAACTGGAAGCTAAAGCTGTGTTGGAAATTCTGCAAAAAACAGTCTGATGTCATAACAGATGTTATGACATTCAGTGTGACATTCTGTTCTGCAGAATCTGTTTTTTCCTGAGATTTTTCAGGAAGTTTGTTGAGCTGCTAAATATTGTTTTTCTGTTATTAGAAAGCATGCTCACGTGGCTGCTAGGTTAATCTTAATTAAACCTAAATTGGTTGTTGAAAAGACCATGTTTTTAGGATTAAATTAAGTGAACCCTAGCTATCTTTATGGAAGCCCAAAACTGAAGTTTCAGGACTGCTTCTATAAAAGGAATTCAACCCTTACAACTGTGCTGCGCCTCCAGAATTTATTGAAGAGAAAGCAGCTTGTTTTTTGTGTACTGTTAGGATTAGTAACAGTTGGTATTTGTAATTCTAGTATCTCTTGTGAGCCAAGCAACTATCAATTGATAAGTGCATTGGACTAGGATTTGTTTGTAAGGGTAGTTTATCACTCAAAGCTTTAAAGCACGAGTGTTTGTCTCTTGATTGAAAGCTTTGAAGCGAGATCAAGATAGTTTATTGAAGTGTGTCTTCACAATTCAATTAGACAATAGGTTGATATCACTGCTTTGATTGAGGGGGAGTGAGTAGGTACTCAGATCTAAGTAGGACTTAGGTTGAAGTTGCATTGGGTAGGTTTTAAGTGAATGAGATAAACTGGTGGTTTATTCCTGAATTAATTCTACTAATAGTGAATTTCCTCCCTGGCTTGGTAGCCCCCAGATGTAGGTGTAGTTAGACACTGAACTTGGGTAAACAACTTATTGTGTTATTTACTGTTATTTATACTTACTGTGTAAATTGTTAACAGAGTGTCAGATAGTGTGTCATAACATTCTCTGTGACATCACATATCTGCTGCCAGGAATTTCAGTATGCTTCTTCTTTCATCTTCTTGTTAGATAGTTCCCCATTATCTCGTTTGTTACATGTTGTTTTTGCCGATTGTACTCCTTTTTTCAGACCCGTCTTATTACCTTATCAAAGGAAAATTCATCCACCTTGTACTTTTTCTTCATTGCTTCACAAAAAATATGAACTTCATACTTTGTTACGGTTCCACGACTTCATGTATATCCATTGATGATGTAGGTTGTTAGATGATTTTCATACTTTGTTGACAAATAAGTTTGCAGTTACACATGTTGATAACTCTTCAAAAGAATTTCTATTATTAGTTTCAATAAAAGATACGTCCTGAATGATGTAGTATGATATTGTTTTGTTGATAAATGCTTTTGTATGTTGTTGTTGTGTTTGAGTTTATTATATTCTATGTAGATTGTTTGTTTCACTAACCCTCACTTAAATTTAATTCATTTACATTTACATAGATACTTATAATCTAAAAATTAAGTTGTATTTGAAAACTGATATATATATATATATATATATATATATATATATATATATATATATATATAAATCAATGTTTTCTAAATTACATATGTTTCATCATTCATCGCAAGCTCTTTAACATATAAAACATGGTATAATGATATGGCTCCTTCATTACATCTATATCTTCTCATATAGTTTAATTTCAATAACCATAATTTATAGGCTAAGTCTACCTCCTCCTTGTCACTAATCATCGTAATTGTTATTATCATAAGTCATCAAAACAATCACGATGATAAGTGACGATGATGAGGTAGACTTAGTCAATAAATTATAGTTATTGAAATTAAACTAGATGAGAATATATTAATGCCATGAAGGAGCCACACCATTAAACCATATTCTATATGTTAAAGAGCTAGAAATGAATGATGAGAGACATGCAATTCAGAAAACAGTGGTTTGTCTAATTTCTATATTATATACATCTTCATCAATTTGAATGCTTGTATTTCTTTAGTGGGGTGTATGGAAAAACAAGAAATCTACATATTTTATAATAAACTCTGGTGACTTTCAACCACGATTACTTACAGTAACTGTAATCAAATGTAATTTATATGTCTATCTCACAACGGTTGTTACTCAGAACCATTGTGATTAGTAGTGCGCGTCCTGCCTTTCTATGACAGTTTCATGACCGTGGTGGAAAATAACAACTTACAACCACACGCTACTTAACAACGGTATGACCCGCGTGATGGTATCTTTATTTCAACCGCTGTGAAATAGGTTTTTCCGTAGTAGTGTGAATATATAGCATGATCCTATGTTGTATGTCAAGCAATTTGAATCATATTTGTACTTGAAGAAATGGAGGTCAAAGTGAAGAAACCTCTAGTGTTATAAATCGACAACAAGTCAGTCATAAATTTGGCGAAGAATCTAGTTCTGCATGGAATAAGTAAACATGTCGAAGTTAAATTTCACTTCGTAAGGGAAAAGGTAAATCAAGGTGAACTTGAAGTTAGGAAATGCTCAAGTGAAGCACAGTTGGCCGACATCTTCACCAAAGGATTGAAGATCGACAAATTACTAAATTTGAGAAAGAAATTAGGAATAGTTCAGATCGACTATGAATAGCGTAGGTCCGACTGTTAGAATTTTGGGTGACAAATGTAATATTTAAGGTGTTAGTGTCATTATTTTAATTAGTTAAGACTTAAATTGGTCTAACTAATATAATATTAAGTTTGTGGCTACAAGCATAAATATCATGAAATGTCAGATTATTGTGTAGATACCCACTACTAGAAAATTCGCATTTAGTGACTGAATTAGTGACCAAAATATTTTGGTCACTCTAACCACCGAATTAGCCACCAAAAATTAATATTATGTTAGTAAAATTTTAACCGTCGCTAAATTGGTCACAAAATAAAATTAACCGATCACTATTTTGTGACCGTTTATTCAGTCTCAAAAATATTAATAAAAAATTAAAGTGACCATAATTCGGTCGCTAAACATTTTTTCTTTCCTCAAATTTTCAAATTTCTCTCCTATTTATTAACAAATGTACAATATATATATATATATATATATATATATATATATATATATAAAATTTATTGGCATCATCGTATTAGCCAATAGTTGTAGTAGGTAATGAAATCATTCATGTGTTTGGATTAGGTGAATCTGAATTT
The DNA here is from genome assembly GCA_021764765.1 of Vicia sativa. Classification (NCBI taxonomy): domain Eukaryota; kingdom Viridiplantae; phylum Streptophyta; class Magnoliopsida; order Fabales; family Fabaceae; genus Vicia; species Vicia sativa. The sequence goes on from CM038794.1 coordinate 143,706,543, forward strand.
TTAAATTTTTTTACAATAAAAGTACTTCTAATCAAAATATAATTTCATGTGGTTTGAAACTGAAACCTTTATATTATTAGAGCATAAATATTGGTTTTTCTGTTGTTGCTGTTTTTACACAATTTTCTAAGATATGATGTTAGAGTGTAATGGATATTTATCATTTTTCATCAATCCCATATTTAAAACGTTCTCAAGCAAACTAACTATCTTTATGTAAATGACTTCTTTTTCATTTAAATTTTTATTAAAAGCTGCTACTATAAAATGAAGGCAACAATAATAAATTAACTCAATTTCAACATAATTACATTTTATATATAATAGAATTTAGTAGGACCTATTTTAATTTTTTTATGGATAAAATGAATATTTAAAAAATGTAAATGAGTTGTTTAAATAATTTAAAAGTGTGAAATAATATAAAAATTTAAGCTGATCCCATTTAAAAAATTTAAATGGATATAATGGATGTAGGTATTCTTATTTACACCTTATCCAACTGAAGCACGTTGTTTTTCTTATCAATACGTGGATGTCAATAATATATAAACGCTTTTGCAGGTGCATATTTTACAATTACTTTACTCTCACAAACAGTTTTTGATTCAAAAGGTACACCAAACCCTAGCACCGCAGTTCAAAACCCAAACCAGAAATCAAGCCTCACGCTCCTCATTGGTTCTCCGTCAATCAAATCACTCACTCCTCCCGATTTTCCTAGTTTAATGGTAAATAAATTGCCAAGACTTAACAATAAAAATATTTTCTTAAAATCAATTATGGTGGTTATTCTATGTTTCACATACTTTATCATGGTTCCTGGATTAAGAAGCTAAAAATCCAAATGAGTTATATTGCATTAGTTTATTTTAATGTTAAGCTTTTAAAGGGACGTTCTCTTAGGTGGTCTGGTTTTTCAACTCATGTTACATATTTCTAGTTATCATAAAGATAGGACATGCCCTTTCATGACTACAGTTTTAAGTCTTTGTATTGAGCAGTGCTATTTAAACATCAAAATGAGTATCAAATATGATGTCACTGGTTTCTTTTTGTGTCTAAATAGCTTTTCTCTTTTTTATATTTAAAATTATGTAGAAAATTTAAGAGTTATGGTGGATTGTTGTCTGAAGGATTTGAACAGTGTATAATCAATAATCTTTAATACTTATACTTTTAAAAGCTCTCTAAAAGGAGTTGGTCACTAAAAATAATAAGAGTTTGTTTACTATCAGATTTTACTTCAATAAACATTTTACATTAAGCTCTAAAATTAATTGGACATGTTTTCTTGTAGGAATATGATTTTTTTTATTGTGTTTTTAAGAGGCTGAATATGGTTAAAGATCATCGCCAACTGAACGGGTGCAAAGACATGAATTTGAAGAATTGAAAAATGAAAGGGAAGAAATGAGAACGAAAATGGATGAACTTCGTGATATGGACAATTAATAAAAAGCTTAAACTTTTGGCCCAAGCTATATATTAGAGACCAACTTCATGAAGATGATGTGGATAATGATATTGATGATATGGTTGATGATAATGATGATGTGTCTAATGATGATGAAGAATTAAATAAAAAATGACAAGTGTAGTAGTGTGATTTATTTGTGTATGCTATTTAATTGTTTTAGGTTAAGATATTTATTTTTTGTACGCTAGAATTGAAAGGGACTTATTCTCCCTTTGTATGTGTCAGATGATGGTGAAGATGAATTCACCGATGATACTCGTAAGTTTAATAGCGATAATTTAGTTTTTTATGTTTTGGATAGATTATGTATTTTTTGATAAGTTATTTAGAAATACTTAAATATATTATGTACATATTATTGTGTGACTGTTTAATTATTTGAGGTGTATAAAATAGTTTTAAAGATATTAAATTAGTTATAATAAATAGCTTATATGTATATAATAAATTTTTAATTTTTTTAAAATTAATTAAACAAAAAAAAAACACTAGAGACGAAAATAGAGATTGAATTTACAGTACAATGATTTTTAGTTGGTCACAAATTCAAATTCAGTTGCAATAGACAAAGAAAATAATTCTAATTCAGTCACAAAAATAGTCTCTGAATTTGGTCACTAATTTTAGTCTCTAAATTCGGTAACTAACAAATAGGTCTCGTAAATGGTCGCTACTAACTAGCGACTAGGATTTTCGCTACTGCAAAAAGTTGGTTGTGAATTTAGTCGCTGAAAAATTTAGTGACCGATTTTAAAGTATTTCAGTCACTAAAATTAGAATATTGAATACTAAGAAATAACTCTAAGGTTATTTATAGGGTTATGGTCTTCATTTGTAGATAACACAAAACGACTTATTAGGAATTCTCTCTTCATCCCCCGTCAGAAGAGAATCAAGGAGCCAAAAAAACTCTACAAATTGGAAGAGCACATAGCCGCAAATCTTTGGTGATTCTCAATGGAAAATTCAGGTATGCCCCCGCTTTCGTTCTCATAATTGTATTTAGATATGAGTTTAAGGGTTTTATTTAGAGTTTTGTTCTTGATTTCTATATTGATAGAAATTAGAAATTATAAGGTTTGTGAACAAAACTTAACACCGACAACTTAGATTATGGGAGGTATGTTGAAATATTAGATTTGATTTGAATTGATTAGATTTAATGTTTAAATATAATATAAATTGTGTATTCCTAAGTCCAATTAGAGTTGTATCTAAATAATCATAATGTTTATTCTAATTTTGTACAATATAATTCAAGTGAATAATATAATCTTTATTTTCTTTATTCTTTTTTCTCTACTTGTGTCTTACACACAAATAATTTTTTTAACTAATATGCATCACCTAAAACTATATTTTTTTATTTAACTAAATATGAAAAATAAAATTCCTCTTTAATAATTTAGGAAACTACACAATGGACTAAATTACCTAATAATTCATCTTTTTAGGTGTTTAAATTTAGTTTTTTAACATATGTCTTTTCATCAATTCCAATACAAATTATTATCAATTGTGATTTTTTTCACACTTTCTTGAGAAAATAATTATAAATTGGAATCTTATATATACATCATCAGCTCTATCCCGGCCATGAAAAGCTATAAAAACATAATAATAAATTGATTAACTAAGTGTGTTGAAGGAACTAACACAATATACAATATGTTGATGTTTATCAAGTGATGATAAAACATTTTTGATTTGATTCTCACTTTATAGGAAAAATATGCTTAAAATTATCAAATTTGTTTATATTAGAATCATTTTTCTATTCCTATTTCTGTTTACAATGAATATTGAAGGTTTTAAAGGTCAATTTGAAGGTCAGTTTAAAAATAATTGGATTAAACCTCCTTGATATGTGCAAACCTCCTTTCATACAAGCATGTATAGATTGGATGTGTAAGTGTCGATTCCTTAAAATCGAAAACTAATAGTACATAAACTCTTTGTTAGAATATTTCATAAGCTTTTTTTTTTTTTACATGAATATTTCATAAGCCATTATTTAGTTATTGTATTGATACCCAATAAAAGAAATTGTTATTGTATTGATTTCTTACTTGTTAATTTTAACGTACAATCTTCATCCCAAACATAAAAGAGTTATTGTTGTGCATGCCTTATAATTTTGTCATTTACAAATATGAAGACTCTAGGAAGGTATATGGGCTAAAACATAAGGAAGGTATAGTTTTGTTGGTAGGGGAAGGCACCTGCTAGTATATGCAAGGCAGATTGCATCAAATTGTGAACTAACTATAATCTTTCATCATCATTACGGTGAATTTAGTGAGAACAAAGTATGGGAACTTTTAGGGTAAAAACCTATGGGTTAAGTGATTTTTGGGATAGAATCATAAGATAAGGAAACAAATTACAAACACCTTGAAAACTGAGATTTATTAGAAAAAAAAATCTAAAGTCCATGGCTTAATTTCTCTTAAGGTCTATTTGGTTCAAATAAAGAGAAGAGAGAAGCTGAATTTTGATGAAGGAAAGGAGAGGGGAGGGACAGTGAGAATTTCTTTTAATTATGTATATGGTTAAAGAGAGGAGAGAAAGAAAAGAGAGAGATTTTAATAAAAAAATATGTTTGGTTCATAAGAGTGGATTTTATTAATAACTATATTTTTATCCTTATGATTTTAAACAAGTTATATGATATTTAAAAAGTGAAAAATTCATAAATATTTTTTTAGTAATAACATATGTATAATTAATTAAACAAAAATTATATTGGTGAGTGATTAAAAAAAATTACTACTTATTTCATAATATTAAAAAAATTGAATACACTTCATTCACAATATAATTAAATTAAACTATGTGTTTTGATTAATAATGACAATTGGCAGAGTTTGGGCAAGGGTACTATAGTACTTGTCTGCATATCTACAATTTGAAAAAATCATCATCCCCGAGTTCATACTTGTATGGACACCAACATTTATATTTGTATCCGTACTTTATAGGTAACTAAGTACCTATACACATTCCCGTTTACCCATATTTCTAATAAAAAATAATTCATCAATTATAATTTATCGTGTTATTTTAAAATTTTCAACAACGTTTAAAAATTATCAAGGAGATTATTGTTGAGTTAATAAACAAACAAATATTTATATTAAAATGAGTACAAGTATAATAGTGATGTATTTAATAAATTATAAATTAATATGTATACATAATAATAAAAATAAATATATATTATGCGGGTATGGGGCGAGGTGGGTACTAAGTTACTTGTACCCGTGTCTATGTCCGCTTATTTTAGTGGATAATTATCCGAGTCAGTATCTTTATTCATTTTTGTGGGTTTTACTCTATCCTTTGTGGATATTTTTTTAGGATATCCACCGAAGATGGGTAAAATTATCATCCCTAATTTTGATAAAAAATTTTAATTCATGATGAACCATCTAATTAAAAGAAACAAATAAAATAAGTTATTATTAAATACCAAAAACACAACAAAATATTAAATATAATTTATATTAAATAACTAAATATTTATATTATAATATATTATATATAATTTATATTAAAAATATTTTATATATATATATATATATATATATATATATATATATATATATATATATATATATATATATATATATATAAATTATATTAAATAATTAAATTAAAAAAAAATTGAAGGTGGAGAACAATAATAATAAATTGATGGAAGTAATATAGAAAAATCACAACAAAAAAAAAAAATAATACAAAAAAAATGAATAATTTTGAAATGTTAAAATAAATCTGAGGGATTTTAACATTAAAGTTCAAAATTGTTCTATTTTGCATCCTCAATTCAAAATTGGTCTCAAAAGAATTTAAAATATATAATTTATAATAATTTTTTAAATATTAAAGTTCAGTTTGCCTCATCTCCCTCCAAATCCTCTCAATTTGTGGGACGCAAAAAATATGTTTAGAGAGATTTTGTTCCTCTTCTTTTCCCTCATATAATTTGAATCAAACACATTTAGTTACAAATATTCTCACTCTTCCCCTCCATCTATCCTGAGCCAAACATAGGATATGCTTATGCTTTCTATGAAAAGTGTAAGAGAAAAAAGTTAGGAATTGTTGTTGAATAACATAAGAAGTTAATATCTTGTAACTTTTTTTATAAGCCTTATAATCTACTTCTTCTCATAATAGATAAGATAATTTATTTTTCCTCGAAACATAGATCAACATTGTTTGAATTGAGTCAACAAATATTTGTGTGTTTGTTCTTCTTCTCTTGCTTTTGATTTAGTTTTTGATTGTGTTGTTTCTCTACACCAAAAGGTGTTTTTATTGTTTTAAACTGTTTAATTTAGTTTCTGTTGTGATTTGCTCTATATAGACTATTGTTTTTTTTTGTGGCTTGAACAAGTGTATTTTTTGAACACCTTAAATAAGTCGCGTCCACTATGATCACCAAGAGTGCTAAATGAGATATTTATCTAATCTTATAAACAACAATTTGGGATGTGTGGAATGTGAAGATTCACAAAATTTTGATTAAAAATATGTGCAGAGACATTGAAAGACAAGACATTGTTGGCAAGCCTAACATAAGTAGAGAGATATAGATGAAGAATAAATCAAAAAGTGTCTTTATTGCATGCCTTTGAGATAAAATTGTCAAAGGAAATCGTTATGGAGAAGACCACAACAAAATGTAGGTGAAACTCAAAATTGTTGTATATGATCAATTTATTGTCTCATTGGTTATGCTTGAAACAACAATAAATATACACATTTAGAATGGTGTAATAGAATTTCATTGTGGATGAATTGTCATAGTTAAACAAAATTAGTGATGATTAGTAAAATATTGATGCAAAGCTTGAAAATGAGGATCTACTATTATTGAATTCATTACTTAAACCCTTCAAAAATTAGAAAGAAACTTTTCTTTACGTTAAGCATGACTTTATCACCTTGGATGAGGTACAATTGACGATAAGAACGAAGACTTCAATAAATGTGAAAGAGTTTAAGGTTGATGATAATTTTGAGGGCTTGAATTTTTCAAAGGAGGCAAATGAAGGTAGAGAAAACCATAAGAAAAACAAATTTAGGTCTAGGTACAAGTAAAAGGGTCTTTAGAAATCAAATTATATGGATTTTCCAAACAAGGGTTGCAATGAGAGTTTTGTTGAGATTATGGTTTCCTTGAATGACAAGTTACGAAACTAAAAAATATTTGAGTTATGTAATCAAGATGCTCTTATTGTTGGACAAGTCACTCAAACACTAGAGATGGATGAATCGTAAGGGTTTTGAAAACCGTGTCCAAATAAAAATCTTTCATTAAATCTTTTCTATTAATGAAACTCAAATTGATAAGAGAGTGGTGGTTGCAATGAGAAACAAAAGACTTATACTCCACAAACAAACAAAAATACCCAAGTAATACACAAGATTATTGTTCCACAAGGACCATATTTAAGTACTTACCGAATTATATTTAATCTATATTTAACTAAAGCGATCAAATTTTTAGTTTTGGAAAAATGAATTTTGACAAATAATATGTCACGTAAAATAGGACCTATGGTGCTTGATTTCTATCTCAAACAATCTCACATAAATCCATGAATTCAATACGAGAAACAATAAGTTATAGAAAAATAGAGTTATTTGGACAACACCTAATCGCTTTCGCCTTACCTTATTTGTTTAAGATCAATTATTGCACAGTTATTAAAATAGAACTTTCTCAACTGAACTTTCTCAAATCCACTTATTTTCACAGAAAAGATCCTAAATAATTAAATTAAACTGCCAAAAAATCAAAGGAAACGTAAAAGCAATAAGGAAATCCAAAAACCATATTGGAATTTGTAGGTATTTCGAGCGTAAGCGATACTTACGGGCGGGTTGTAATCCTTGCTAAGTCTTGTAGTTGGTATTTTCTATATTTCTATTATAATTGTAAATACTTCTTTACAGATTGGCCATAAGCAATGACATGTGAAAAAGGGTTTTCTTCTCTCGGTGGACACTACGTCCCTAATGCTTCCTTACAAGTTGTTCATAAGCAATTTGTTAGCTTTCCCCTTTGTGTTACTTTTTTTCTTTTCTGATCATCAATAATCAACTAGCTTTCTTCTTTTACTTGAAACAATAACAACATTCCTTATCTTGTGAGGAAAATGAAATAAAAAACAAGCAAACATTATGCCAAACAAGCACATATACAGCGCTGATATAAGTAAAGGCAGCGCTTTGGATTAATAAAAAAGTGCTGCTATATGTCCCCTTTAGACAGCGCTTTGACTTTAAAAGCGCTTTCTTATGTACCCCTTTAGACAGCGCTTTGGTAAATACCCCTTTAGCAGCGCTTTTGGTTATCTTTTAGGCATCACTTTTCTTTAAAACCGATGTCTTTTCCCCATTTTAGGCAGCGCTTTCCCATTTTAGGCAGCACTTTTAACCACTTTAGGCAGTGCTTTTCCCCACTTTAGACAACACTTTTCTCTTTAAGCGCTGTCTAATGTTCACGATTTTTTTAAAATATTTGACTTATTTTCACTTACAGAAAGCGCTGCCCGATATATACAATAAAATTTCACCAAATTTTCAACATATTTTACACCAGGTTTTCACCAGATTTTGTAGCTTCAATCCAATAAATATGCACCAAATTTACGTATACAAAAAATCTACATATATATAATTGATGATTTATACAACAACAACTTGAAAATTGATGAAACAACTTGAAAATTCTAAAATGCTATATTGATGTTTAATGTACATATTACTATTTTTGAGAATTTCTAAAAAATAATAACAATGAACTTGTTAGCTCTATCTTCTACATCTGCACCTATAACCTGAAACAAAACCAAAGATCGAAATCCATACCATGATAAAACAAAACTTTATTCGAGTTTATACTCAAAACTCGAAAGTTATACTCAAAATTCCCATCAATGAAAGAAAGACCATATACCTTATAAAATTCTCAACTCCATAATGAATTAACACCATTCCTCCATAAGTTCATCCAATTGATCTTTTGAGTAATGAGCACACTTGAATTCGTCAAAGTACTACATGATAATATAACATAGTATGTGATTTAGTTAAAACATTATGCCATTTTATGAGAAATATTAAATAATTCCTAAGTTAGAAATCCATACAGTGGATGGAATCTCTATTTGGTCCAAAAGAAGAGTTTCTTTCATAAATCTCAATATGAAATAACTGCAATCTATACCATTACGCTGAAGAGGACACTACACATGAAAAGAAAATACGGATATATATCAGGATATACCCCTTAACTTGTTTTATCAAGTATCATCACTAATATAATCAAAATTGTGAAAATATACTTGCACTTTGATCCATGTGATGTTGTTGGCTCTACTCTTTGGTACTTGAAGATATCTTTATGATCGAAACACTTGTAGAACACGATAAAAAATTATAAACGACTATTTAGAACAATCTCACATAGAATAATAAATATACACACGAATTAGAACAATCTCACTTATGTATCAATCATCGTCGTCAAATCTGGGTATGTTGTCTAATCATTGTATAACGAATCCAGATAATATACAATTTCTCTTACAGGATTAATCGCAACCAATAACCAATGTCCACTGTAAGATTAAAAAGTTAGATGGAAAGCTTCTACACAACGTCAACAAACAAACAATTATTATAGATGAAGTTAGGATAATCTAACCCGTGGCCAGTATTATATGGTAAAAAGAACAACTATTCTGTATCTTTGTTGGCCACAAATAAATCGAGTACATAAGTTATGACATCATTTGGTTTTGTTACGATTAACCCTGAGTTGACGGTGTTGGGAGCTAAGAAAGCGAATCTTTCTTCCAATCCACGCGAGCGCATCACTTTGTCATACCGAAAACTTAAATAAAAACATCATTAACATTAGATTATATTCATTGAAATGAGTAAATAAATTGTTCATTTGATTAAACAAAGTTGATCGAAATATATATATATATATATATATATATATATATATATATATATATATATATATATATATATATATATATATATATATATATATATATATACAACTAAGGCCTAAAGTTAAATGTTGAAAAACTTGATCGATATCGTCTCTACCAATTGTTTCCATGTATTCATAACCAAAAATGTCCTTCATAGGTATAGTTATCTTCGTATCACCAACTAAGAATATTTTTTGCGTTCTGGAAATATTGTTAATTTCTACCCATATTGGCTTGTTGCATCTCTTTAACATGAATCTAAATATATACAATATAATAATAAGATATATATATATATATATATATATATATATATATATATATATATATATATATATATATATATAATTTCTTGATGCAACCTTTCCTTTGTCTTTTGGTTTGAATTTTGTAGGAGTCTAACATTACCATGTAAATAAAATGTATGTTAAATGGTCGTAAAAAAATTGAAAACTCAAATATTCATAACGGTTTTCAACATACCTCGTCATCTATGAAAATGGGGTGTGACGACCATGCAACAAACGATCTTATAGCGTCTTCCACCAATACTGCATCCAAAATATCGTCAGGTATAGGTAATATTGCATCCCTCTCTAAAGCAATATCGATCGATACTTTCAAATATTCAACAGGGAGCGGTTTATGGTGAAGTAGTTCTCCTCAAGTGTTGTGCACTTTTCCCTTTCCAACCATCCGATACGTCGGTGACGATAAATAAAGATGACAAGGTGAAATGCCCTACACCAAAAATAAATATGAACACATTAATATGTATACATGTTAATTACAAAAATAAATATGCTATTTTAATTTCATAAAATATTTTCTTAAAATCAATTATGGTGGTTATTCTATGTTTGACATACGTTATCATGGTTCCTTGATTAAGAAGCTAAAAATCCAAATGAGTTATATTGCATTAGTTTATTTTAATGTTAAGCTTTTAAAGGGATATTCTCTTAGGTGGTCTGGTTTTTCAACTCATGTAACATATTTTCAGTTATCATAAAGATAGGACATGCCCTTTCATGACTACAGTTTTAAGTCTTTGTATAGAGCAGTGCTATTTAAACATCAAAATGAGTATAAAATATGACGTCACTGGTTTCTTTTTGTGTCTAAATAGCTTTTCTCTTTTTTATATTTAAAATTATGTAGAAAATTTAAGAGTTATGGTGGATTGTTGTCTGAAGGATTTGAACACTGTATAATCTATAATCTCTTATACTTAAACTTTTAAAAGCTCTCTAAAAGGAGTTAGTCACTAAAAATAATAAGAGTTTGTTTACTATCAGATTTTAATTCAATAAACATTTTACATTAAATCCCATATGCATTACTCCCATTCTTATAACGTACATAATCAAATTTCTATGAAATTCTAAAAAGGAAAAGGAATACAAAATTTATAAACTCTTAAGAGATATGATTTTTCTGGTAGAAATATGATTTTTCTGGTAGTTATAAGCTCTAAAATTAATTGGACATATTTTCTTGTAGGAATATGATTTTTTTTATTGTGTTTTTAAGAGGCTGAATATGGTTAAAGATTATCGCCAACTGAACAGGTGCAAAGACATGAATTTGAAGAATTGAAAAATGAAAGGGAAGAAATGAGAACGAAAATGGATGAACTTCGTGATATGGACAATTGATGAAAAGCTTAAACTTTCGGCCCAAGCTATATATTAGAGACCAACTTCATGAAGATGATGTGGTTAATGATATTGATGATATGGTTGATGATAATGATGATGTGTCTAATGATGGTGAAGAATTAGATAAAAAATGACAAGTGTAGTAGTGTGGTTTATTTTTGTATGCTTTTTAATTGTTTTAGGTTAAGATATTGATTTTTTGTACGCTAGAATTGAAAGGGATATATTCTCCCTTTTGTATGTGTCAGATGATGGTGAAGATCAATTCATCGATGATACTCGTAAGTTTAATAGCGATAATTTAGTTTTTTATGTTTTGGATTGATTATGTATTGTTTGATAAGTTATTTAGAAATACTTAAATATATTATGTACATATTATTGTGTGACTGTTTAATTATTTGGGGTGTATAAAATAGTTTTAAAGATATTAAATTAGTTATAATAAATAGCTTACAGGTATATAATAAATTTTTAATTTTTTAAAAATTAATTAAACAAAAAAAAACACTAGAGACGAAAATAGAGATTGAATTTACAGTACAATGATTCTTAGTTGGTCACAAAGTCGGTTGCAACAGACAGAGAAAATAATTCTAAATCAGTCACAAAAATAGTCTCTGAATTCGGTCACTAATTTTGGTCTCTAAATTCGGTCTCTGAATTCGGTAAGTAACAAATAGGTCTCTGAAATGGTTGCTACTAACTAGCGACTAGGGTTTTCGCTACTGCAAAAAGTTGGTGGTGAATTTAGTCGCTGATAAATTTAGTGACCGATTTTAAAGTATTTCAGTCACTAAAATTAGAATATTGAATACTAAGAAATAACCCTAAGGTTATTTATATGGTTATGGTCTTCATTTGTAGATAACACAAAACGACTTATTAGGAATTCTCTCTTCATCCCCGTCAGAAGAGAATCAAGGAGCCATAAAGAACTCTACAAATTGAAAGATCATATAGCCGCAAATCTTCGGTGATTCTCAATGGCAAATTCAGGTACGCCTCCGTTTTCATTCTCATAATTGTATTCAGATATGAGTTTAAGAGTTTTATTTAGAGTTTTGTTCTTAATTTCTATATTGATAGAAATTAGAAATTATAAGGTTTATGAACAAAACCTAACACCGACAACTTAGATTATGGGAGGTATGTTGAAATATTAGATTTGATTTGAATTGATTAGATTTAATATTTAAATATAATATAAGTTGTGTATTCCTAAGTTCTATTAGAGTTGTATCTAAATAATCATAATGTGTATTCTTATTTTGTACAATACAATTCAAGTGAATAATATAATCTTTATTTTCTTTATTCTTTTTTCTCTACTCATTAAAAGTGTCTCACACACAAATAATTTTTTAACTAATATGCATCACCTAAAACTATATTTTTTTATTTAACTAAATATGAAAAATAAAATTCCTCTTTAATAATTTAGGAAACTACACAATGGACTAAATTACCTAATAATTCATCTTTTTAGGTGTTTAAATTTAGTTTATTAACATATGTCTTTTCATCAATTCCAAAACAAATTATTATCAAGTGTGATTTTTTTTTACACTTTCTTGAGAAATTAATTATAAATTGGAATCTTATATATACATCATCAGCTCTATCCCGGCATGAAAAGCTATAAAATCTTAATAATAAATTGATTAACTAAGTGTGTTGAAGGAACTAACACAATATACAATATGTTGATGTTTATAAAGTGATGATAAAACATATTTGATTTGATTCTCACTTTATAGGAAAAATATGCTTAAAATTATCAAATTTGTTTATATTAGAATCATTTTTCTATTCCTATTTCTGTTTACAATGAATATTGAAGGTTTTAAAGGTAAATTTCAAGGTCAGTTTAAGCATAATTGGATTAAAGTTTGTTCTCTACATTCTGATTGTTCAGATGATATGTGCAAACCTCCTTTCATACAAGCATGTATAGGTTGGATGTGTAAGTGTCGATTACTTAAAATCGAAAACTAAGAGTACATAAACTCTTTGTTACAATATTTCATAAGATATTTTTTTTTTACATGAATATTTCATAAACTATTATTTAGTTATTTCATAAACTATTATTTAGTTATTGTATCGATACCCAATAAAAGAATTTGTTATTGTATTGATTTGTTACTTATTAATTTTAACTTAGAATCTTCATCCCAAACATAAAAGAGTTATTGTTGTGCATGCCTTATAATTTTGTCATTTACAAATATGAAGACTCTAGGAAGGTATATGGGCTAAGACATAAGGAAGGTATAGTTTTGTTGGTAGGGGAAGGCACCTGCTAGTATATGCAAGGCAGATTGCATCAAATTATGAACTAACTATAATCTTTCATCATCATTACGGTGAATTTAGTGAGAACAAAGTATGGGAACTTTTAGGGTAAAAACCTATGGGTTAGGTGATTTTTGGGATAGAATCATAAGATTAGGAGAGAATCATAAGATTAGGAAACAAATTACAAACACCTTGAAAACTGAGATTTATTAGAAAAAAAAATCCAAAGTCCATGGCTTAATTTCTCTTAAGGTCTATTTGGTTCAAATAAAGAGAAGAGAGAAGCTGAATTTTGATGAAGGAAAGGAGAGGGGAGGGACAGTGAGAATTTCTTTTAATTATGTATATGGTTAAAGAGAAGAGAGAAAGAAAAGAGAGAGATTTTAATAAAAAATATGTTTGGTTCATAAAAGTGAATTTTATTAATAATTATATTTTTATCCTATGATTTTATACAAGTTATATGATATTTAAAAAGTGAAAAATTCATAAATATTTTTTTAGTAATAACATATGTATAATTAATTAAACAAAAATTATATTGGTGAGTGATTAAAAAAAATTACTACTTATTTCATAATATTAAAAAAATTGAATACACTTCATTTATAATATAATTCTGCAACACAAATTAAACTATGTGTTTTGATTAATAATGACAATTGGCAGGGTTTGGGCAAGGGTACTATAGTACTCATATGCATATCTATAGTTTGAAAAAATCATCATCCCCGAGTTCATACATGTATGGACACCAACATTTATATTTGCATCTGTACTTTATGGGTAACTAAGTACCTATACACATTCCCGTTTACCCATATTTCTAATAAAAAATAATTCATCAATTATAATTTATCATGTTATTTTAAAATTTTCAACAACATTTAAAAATTATCAAGGAGATTATTGTTGAGTTAATAAACAAACAAATATTTATATTAAAATGAGTACAAGTATAATAGTGATGTATTTCATAAATTGATAAATTAATATGTATACATAATAATAAAAATAAATATATATTATGCGGGTATGGGGCGATGTAGGTACTAAGTTACTCGTACCCGTGTCTATGCCCGCTTATTTTAGTGGATAATTATCCGAGTCAATATCTTTATTCATTTTTGCGGGTTTTACTCTACCCTTTGTGATTATTTTTTTAGGATACCCACCGAAGATGGGTAAAATTATCATCCCTAATTTTGATAAAAAATTTTAATTCATGATGAACCATCTAATTAAAAGAAACAAATAAAATAAGTTATTATTAAATACCAAAAACACAACAAAATATTAAATATAATTTATATTAAATAACTAAATATTTATATTATAATATATTATATATAATTTATATTAAAAATATTATATATATATATATATATTTATATATAAATTATATTAAATAACTAAATAATTGTATTATTAAATATTATATATAATTTACATTAAATAATTAAATTACAAAAAAAATTGAAGGGGGAGAACAATAATAATAAATTGATGGAAGTAATTTAGAAAAATCACAAAAAACAAATAATACAAAAAAATGAATAATTTTGAAATGTTAAAATAAATCTGAGGGATTTTAACATTAAAGTTCAAAATTGTTCTATTTTGCGTCCTCAATTCAAAATTGTTCTCAAAAGAATTTAAAATATATAATTTATAATAATTTTTTAAATATTAAAGTTCAGTTTCCCTCATCTCCCTCCAAATCCTCTCAATTTGTGGGACGCAAAAAATGTGTTTCGGAGAGATTTTGTTCCTCTTCTCTCCCCTCATAAAATTTGAGTCAAACACATTTAGTTACAAATATTCTCTCTCTTCCCCTCCATCAATCCTGAGCCAAACGTAAGATATGCTTGTGTGTTCTATGAAAAGTGTAAGAGAAAAAAGTGCTGCCCAATATATACAATAAAATTTCACCAAATTTCAACATATTTTGCACTAGGTTTTCACCAAATTTTGTAGCTTCAATCCAATAAATATGCACCAAATTTGCCTATACAAAAAATCTACATATATATAATTGATGATATATACAACAACAACTTGAATATTGTTGATACAACTTGAAAATTCTAAAATGCTATATTGATATTTAATGTACATATTACTATTTTCGAGAATTTCTAAAAAACAACAACAATGAACTTGTTAGCTCTATCTTCTACATCTGAACCTATAACCTGAAACAAAACCAAAGATCGAAATTCATACCATGATAAAACAAAACTTTATTCGAATTTATACTCAAAACTCGAAAGTTATACTCAAAATTCTCATCAATGAAAGAAAGACCATATACCTTATAAAATTCAACTCCATAATGAATTGACACCATTCCTCCATAAGTTTATCCAATTGATCTTTTGAGTAATGAACACACTTGAATTCGTCAAAGTACTACATAATAATATAACATAGTATGTGATTTAGTTAAAACACTGTTCCATTTTATGAGAAATATTAAATAATTTCTAAGTTAGAAATCTATATCGTGGATGGAATCTCTATTTGGTCCAAAAGAAGAGTTTCTTTCATAAACCTCAATATGAAATAACTGCAATCTATACCATTACGCTGAAGAGGAAACTACACATGAAAATAAAATACGGATATATATCAGGATATACCCCTTAACTTGTTTTATCAAGTATCATCACTAATATAATCAAAATTGTGAAAATATACTTGCACTTTGATTCATGTAATGTTGTTGGCTCTACTCTTTGGTACTTGAATATATCTTTCAGATAGAAACACTTGTAGAACACTATAAAAAAATATAAACGACTATTTAGAACAATCTCACATAGAATAATAAATATACACACGAATTAGAACAATCTCACTTATGTATCAATCATCGTCTTCAAATCTGGGTATGTTGTCCAATCATTGTATAACGAATCCAGATAATATACAATTTCTCTTACAGGATTAATCGCAACCAATAACCAATGTCCACTGTAAGATTAAAAAGTTAGATGGAAAGCTTCTACACAACGTCAACAAACAAACAATTTTAATAGATGAAGTTAGGATAATCTAACCCGTGGCCAGTATTATATGGTAAAAAGAACAACTACTCTGTATCTTTGCTGGCCACAAATAGATCGAGTACATATGCTACGACATCATTTGGTTTTTTTACAATTAACCCTGAGTTGACGATGTTGGGAGCTAAGAAAGCGAATCTTTCTTCCAATCCACGCGAGCGCATCACTTTGTCATACCGAAAAATTAAATAAAAACATCATTAACATTAGATTATATTCAATGAAATGAGTAAATAAATTGTTCATTTGATTAAACAAAGTTGATCGGAAAATATCTGATATATATATGTATATATATATATATATATATATATATATATATATATATATATATATATATAGCGATAACACTAAGTCCTAAAGTTAAATGTTGAAAAACTTGACGGATATCGTCTCTACCAATAGCTTCCATGTATTCATAACCAAAAATGTATGCCTTCATAGGTATAAGACGAGTACCACCAATCGGAATATATGTTATTCCTGTATATGTCCAAAGGCACGACCTATACTGAGAAGTAGTTTTTTTGCTAGTCGCGGTCTTCTTAGGAACATCCCTTTTGTGTGGAAATATTGTTAATTTCCGACTTCTTACCCATACTAACTTGTTGTATCTTTTTAGCATGAATCTAAATATCATATAATTAGTTAGGTGAATAATAAGAGCGTGAATCTATATATGTATGTATGTATGTATGTATATATATATATATATATATATATATATATATATATATATATATATATATATATATATATATATATATATATATATATATATATATATATATATATATATATATATATACCTCTTTTTATGATGCAACTGACTCGGTTTGCTGCATTATTCCTTTGTCTTTTGGTTTGAATTTTGTAGGAGTCTAACATTACCATGTAAATAAAATGTATGTTAAATGGTCGTAAAAAAATTGAAAACTCAAATATTCATAACGGTTTTCAACATACCTCGTCATCTATGTAAATGGGGTGTGACGGCCATGCAACAAACGATCTTATGGCGTCTCCCACCAATATTGCATCCAAAATATCGTCAGGTATAGGTAATATTGCATCCCTCTCTAAAGCAATATCGATCAATACTTTTAAATATCCAACAGGGAGCGGTTTATGGTGAAGTAATTCTCCTAAAGTGTTGTGCACTTTTCCCTTTTCAACCATCCGATATGTCGGTGACGATAGATGACAAGGTGAAATGCCCTACACCAAAAATAAATATGAACACGTTAATATGTATACATGTTAATTACAAAAATAAATATGCTATTTTAATTTCATAATAATATATATTACCTCGAGAATTTTAGGTTGGAAATCACAATTGATACTATCTTTGTCACTAGTATCCTTGACCCCCGAACCTTGCCCTTCTGCCTGATGTCTTTCTTTATCCTTTTCCAAGTCATGAATTTTAGCTTTTAATTTTTCTATCTCTTCCATTACTTCTTTGTTGCTATGACCTTTCCCCTTTTTCTTGATATCCAGGGATGTTGGAGTCACCCCAAATCCCTTACCCCTCACACGACCAGAGTACTCAGAAACGTTTAACACTCGACTAAGTAAGCTCCTAGTATCATGGTTTTTGCCTAGAGTTAAAGATTAAGATAGACTCTCCTTAAATTTATATGCATATCGAAATAAATTAGTGGTGATTAAGAAGCATAAATTATTTGTATTAATTAAAGGAATAACGATATACTTACACATTTCTCATAAATTTGTTTCACATCTTCCTTAACAACTCCATCTTTGCCCACACGAGCAACCCGCCACAAAACATGTTCCGGAAGAGATGTTTCTTGACTTTTTCCTCTATGTCAGTTACACGAGGGGAAGGTATTAGCACCCCACACGCCCGTAATACTCTACGGTATCCACTTCTACTTTCTATCTAATGGGTGTGAGTATCTATTTACAACCTATGTCTAAGGAAAAATGAATGAATGTAAAGTATTGTGTACAAAAAGAAAGGTTTTTTTAGTCGTGCTTATCGCAGTTGTGAACCTTTAGTGCCTACGTACCCCATTCGTGCAATTAGGGATCAAAGCACTACGTAGTTCTCCTCAAAAAAATTGGTGGGTTGCAATGTTTTTTATGAGAAATTCTATTTCGCATCCTTACGATTGCAATTCGTGCTTGGCCTTGCAGCTTATCGAAAGTCTCATGCTTGGCCACTCTGTTTACAGTGATTTCTGGTAAACAACCGCTAGTCTTCCAAACTATCAAATAAACTTAATGACTGTTATTTAATCTCTCTGGTAACTTGCAGGATCGACTAGATTGATCCTATGGGGTTTGGTCGTTTGGATAAATCTACTAGTAAAACTGGTGTTCATAGTTAGGATTTTTAATTAAAGTGTTTTAGAGGCATTCAATTCACTTCGATTACCATACTAAAAGAATCTAATGACATGATTAAACGAATCAATGTAAAACTGGATTGTATGGTTAAAGATTCGAATATGATAAAAGATGTTTAAATGCAGAAAAAAGTAAAGATTTTAATGTAAAGACATGAATGTAAAAGTTTCTAAATGTGTAAAAGAGTCGAACATAAGAACAACGTTTAAGTGCAAGAAATAAGTAAATGACTTTGAATGTAAAAGTATTTAAAATGACAGTGACATGAAAATGGAAGATAAACTGGAAAAGATAAAGAGTTTTTACTGAATTATAAATGTTTGGTGTTATCATACGTACATTGTTCGAGCATTCGTTTCCCTATCCATGTGGTATTTTGAATGTTTACTGAATTTTGTACAATAGATATGACACACGAAATCCTAACGCTAAGACTTCTATTTATACTACTTCGACCATAACGGTCTTGCTATAAGATTCTGCCACGTCCGAAGCATGCAGAACATTGCTTCTCTCTAGCCTCCACGCGTCTTCGAACGCTCCAGCGCATATATATTTGATTTCCAATATCCCGCTCACGTTTGAATTTCAAACACCTTGGTATCCTTCGCTTCGAATTCATTTCACAACCTTCACAGACATAGTCTTGTTACCGCTTCGAAGCTTCTTTAAATGTATCTTCACAACTGTCATTTGAAGCTCTGAGCTTTGACATTTCCATTCGAAGGACATTATCTTCCATTTTGAAACATAACACTTGCTTTATTCCATCGAACTTAATTACTCCATTTCGAACCACATTTATCAAAATCTTCAGCCAACAAAATGCCCCTTTAAAATATGTATTTTGAAATCCTCTGAGAAATACTTATTTTAAATAAATTCACAAGATTTTGATATGACCTTTGAGTAATCACAACATTTACTGTACATGATTTCACACACGTCAATCAAGATGCCTCTTGGATCTCTTAACCGTTCTAAACCAGTCATCACAGCATGGTGCGGTTTCAAAAATAATGATTATGTTTAATCATGCTTATTACCAACATCAGTTTTTACGCCACCTCCTTTTAAATCCAACCCACGACTCCCACGTATCCCTAGTCTCACTTAGTGGGTGTTTAAACTTCCACACTATAAAAACTAATCAACTTAGTCTTTTATTCTTTTTTCCAAATTCTGAAACTTCTTCTTCCTCTACTCTCACTAAAACCCTAAAACTTCCAACAATCTCAACAATGTCTTCATCAACATCATCCCAACTGAAGAAAACTTCAAAGAAGAAGAGCAAGAACACAGGAACAATCATGGAGAGTAAGGTGGGCACTTACCAGGGTCAATCTGTGCTCATTCCTCAAATGATCTCTAAGGAAAAGGAAATGCTGCATGCCTCTCAGGTATTGATTCCTACTAACGCTGCTGGAAAAAGATTTGCTTTAATGGGTCCTCTTACTGTTTTTGAAATCTTGAAATACACTAGGAAAATCTTCCCTGTCTGCTATAACTTCAAACCCTTATTTAATAAAATGGATATCCCTAAGATAGGAACTGAAAATATAGGCGAATCATCTGATTCGAAAGCCATAGAAACTCCAATCGTTCCCCCAAAAGATCCCTTTGTCTTAGATTATGTAAAGAGTAACTTCAAACCATTTCGATCCTGCCCTACCTCAGACATAGCTTACGAAAATTGGCTCACCAAAGTAGAAGCCAAAAAATCCCAGCAATGGGAGGAATTAGGAATCTACAATCTGATTAAGCTGTCGAAACCAGGTTTCACCTATAGTCATCCACTGTTATTTGCCTCATTATACTTCTGGGATAGCACCTACAATACCTTTCATCTTCCTGGCGGAATGATAACGCCCACATTTTTTGATATAGCTGCCATTACTGGTCTTTCACCAGTAGGAGAAACCTACATCCCTGACAACGAAGAACACTCTAGTATTATTGACTTCGATGTCAAACTAGCTAGTTTTTCCAAATTCATCAGCCACTACAACACTGAAGGAGATAGCGTCTCAGACGTAGAACACATTGCCTTTCTGACTTTACGGTTGTCAAGATATGTATTCTGTAGCAGATCCTTGCAAGTAGCAAGTAGGTTCATTCCCTTAGCTAGGGACTTGCATGAGAATATGAGAGTTTGTCTGAGCGAACTGCTGCTTGTTGACCTTTATGAAAGCTTAAGATCAGCCGTTTCGAGTTTAAAATCCCATACTCCCAAAAACATCCTTCTAGCTGGCCCTTTTTGGTTGCTCCAATTATGGCTCAATTCCATGTTCGAATCCTCCTTATCAACTGCTGACATCGTTGTCGAACAAGATCCGGAGATAGCTGATAGAATTATTGAAGGCACAAGGCTACGAAAACTCACCCCAAATGATGATAAAGATGACTTCAAAGTCCTTTTCTCGCAATACATCATGATTTTCTCCAAGAGACATAAATTCGAAGAGACCATGGCACCCTTCGCTCCAAGGACTCATGGACCATCATGGTTCACCATGTCTCTTTCAGAAGCTGTTAAAAGTAGAGAAATTCAAGATATTTGGAAAGCATTTCTACTCCCTAGGTTAATTTCCTCACGAATCACTTCTGCCAAGAATCAGATCTTCCTCTTTGCCTATCAACCTAACTTCGTCTCTAGACAATTTGGCCTGTGCCAGTTAATCCCTGAACCTCTGTTCCAAACATAGAGTGCCATAACCTCGGGTCGAACATTTAAAGCAAGAGAAGCCAAGCTACAACAAGAACAGTATCAAGATTTCGCTCAGTTCGAACTACTACCTTTTGAACCAACACACTTCACAGCGAAGGGATTTTCTGGAATGGTGGACTAAGTTCTACCAATCTTATATGTTCGATACACTCACCATTCAACAGAAGCTAACTGATGCGTTCAATGTGCAGGTACACTCCAAGAAAGCTATGTTCACTCACGCCAAAGAGATTAGGGCTTTTCAGAATTATTTCGAAACCACTTATGATCCTACACGCTTGGAAACCACTGTGTATCGAGCATCCGAGACCTTGAAGGAAAAATTTAAAGAAAAAATTTCTAAGTTCAAACTTCCTTCAGGGTTTTCACCTGAGGATAGGTATAGGTTGGCACTCGAAATGCATCCACCTAAATTTCCTAGATTGCCTACCTCAGAACTGGCTCTGGCTTGGTTTCCTCCATACCCTTGGTGGTTGACTTGCAAAGAGATGTTCAAATATCAATCTCAAAAGAAACTAAAGCCATCTGAGACTGTGACATGGGCTCGTCACTGGCTCCATAATTTCCCAGGACATCTTCGCTATGACCTTTCTGCCATGTCGATTATATCTAATCAAGGCGCAAGTGCGAATGCTTGGGAAAATCCCAAATGTTTCTTACTTTCTTTATTTTAAACATTTTACTTTAATTGTTTCAATTTTCAGCCATCAGGATAAAGACCGTTGCTACGAAGTCTAAGGAAGGAAGCACCTCCCAACAATCTGTCGAAACTAATGATGATGTGCCTCTAGCCATACCAACAACAACTACTACAACAACAACAACACCAGCAATAACGAATGTTCCAACTCCAAAGGTAATCAATTATGTCTAAACCTTTCCAGACTAACAAACTTCCACCAACCACTCCGAAGAAAAGGAAAACAAGCACCACTGGAAAGAATCCCAAGACTGGTGGAAATTCCCCAACAGCTTCGAAAAAGAAGCAAAAGAAAGAAGTTTCTAAAGGCGCTGAACTTACTAGCATTTCTGGACTTGATTCCAGAGATGTTGCTCCCTCAAAAATATCCAAAAATCCACCTTCGACCTCCAACGTAATGTTGGAACATATTGATAGTAACCTTTCCTCTGATAATCCACAGGTAAATTGAATTCGAATTCCTAATAAAATAGTTATTCATACCTTGGTGCATATTCTTAATTTTCTTTGTTTATGCAGGATACTTCGAACCCAAATCCCACTACTTCAACTCCTCCAACAAAGACTGCTGCTCCAATCACCTCTTCCCCCCATGGGGACTCCAGTAATCTTGTGCAAAACAAAGGATCCTCCAACATGGCGATTCCGACTGGAGCTTCAGAGGCACAGGATGACCAAGGCACTTCCCCTCCTTTAAAAGAAACAAATGAAGCATCGCCTCATAAGTCTGCAGAGAATCTATCAGAAAATCCTCCTCAAAGGTCTCCTCTCGAAACCCTTCAAGAGAGCCCAAAGGTTGTTCACGCTGAACAGGATAAGGCTAATTCTCCTCAAGAGAGTGAAGAATCTGCAGAAGAAGGATCTGAGGAAGAGGAAGCTCAGAGCGGTTCGACTGATGGAACGGAGTCTGATGCTAATAGCAGTGAGACTAATTCTATCGAAGTGGTGGATCTGGTTGACGATGGAGAAGACAATGAGCAAGACCAAGACGAAGGCGATGGTGGCAAGACTAATGAGCCTATGGAGGTCGAAAGGGATGTGACTCCCTTGCGTATGGAACTTCCCCATTCTCAAATGACTGAAGAGGAGTTAGCTCTCCTAAGGCGCAATGACCCAATTGGGTACATGAAAGCTAAATTAGCTCAAAGGGATACTCCTCTTGCTAGGGCTGGTACTAGTTCGACTAACAACCCATTGCCCTCAGATGATAGAGTTGTACTCCTTAACAAAGTTAGGAGAACAATCCTTGATGTAGACTTGTTCGAAGTTCTCAAAAAGGATAGCACAACTTGCTACACCATGAAGGAGCTTCTTACGCAAGTTAACCTCGCATCCTGCTCCTTGCCAGTCAGCACCATATTGTTCGATCTTCAAGCTTTGTTGGATAACGTGACTGGGTGTCTTCTTCAAGACGAATTTGCTGCTGCTAAAGTTCAAGAGAAACAAACTGCCATGGATGCTGCTTATGAGCATGCTTCAAAGCTCTCTAAAGAAGCTGAAGACCAAGCCATGCATATAAAACAGGCTAAGACTGAATATGAAGTTCGAGCTCAGTCTATTCTCCTCTGGGAAAAGCAAATTCAAGAGCTCCAACAAAAGGTTAAGGAGGCCTAACAACAAAAATTGGCGTACGAAACTGATACTGTTGGGAATCAATTCGAAGAACTTCTCAACAAAGGCCTTGCTGAAATGGAAGCAGCAGAGCAACTTAAGGGAGAAGTAGCTACCCTAGAAGGAGCAAGACGTTTCACCCAACAACGGCTTGAGTCTTTTCGAAGCACTTTTGAAAGATTAAGAAATAATGCATATTTCTAAATCTTTGTTTGTTTAATTGATCTTGAATTTTGGTCTGTAATATCTGAACAACGCCATTTTGGCAATATATGTTACCATTTTGGCATTCCTTTATAATATTTCGACTATGTTGTTATTATTCGAATCTCCTGCAGGCGAGGCTTATATTTTTTCAAATATTTCCCATTAACCTTTAAGATTCGCTTATCATCAGCTAACTCTTCGATTTCATATGCATTATTTGAAAATATCTTTATTATTCGAAAAGGTCCTTCCCAATGAGGTGACCATTTACCTAATGTTTTATTCTTCTTGTCCATGGGCAATATGACTTTCCAGACTAAGTCATTAATAGTGAAGTTTTACCTTTTACCCTTTTGTTATATGCCCTAGCTACTCTTTCCTTTTGCCTCATTAGGATTTCCAATGCATGCAATCTAACCTCGTCTAACTCAACTAACTCATTCATCATCATCTCCCAATATAATGCAGATGGGATCTCATTCTGTCTTTGAATTCGAACTGATTGTAGATGAATTTCCACTGGTAGAACTGCATCATGACCAAATGTTAGTTGGAAAGGCGTGGTGTTAGTAGCTTCTTTAGGAGATGTTCTACAGGCCCATAGTATTTGGTCCAAAGTCTTGTGCCAGTTCCTTGGCTTTTTACCAACATGTTTCTTAATTAATCCTATTATCACTTTATTTGCTGCTTCGACCTGACAATTTGCTTGAGCATAATATGGTGTTGATGTTAGTAATCTAAACCCCATCTCTTGAGCAAATTCGCATTTTCTACCGAAACACAACCGTGGTCTGTGGTTATGCTCTCTGGCAATCCGAACCTATAGATTATCTATTTCTGTATGAACTCAATAATAGCCTCTTGATCAGCAGCTATTAATGGTATTGCTTCGATCCACTTGGTAAAATAATCTATTCCTACCAAGATATATTTCTGTCCTTTAGACGAAGCAGGATTGATTTCTCCTATTAAATCTAATGCCCATCCTCTAAAGGGCCATGGTTTAATGATCGAATGTAACTCACTTGCAGGAGCATGTTGAATTTCTGCATGTTTCTGGCATTCTTCACATCCTTTAGCAAAATCTATACAATCTTTTAGCATGCTGGGCCAATACATACCATATCGAAATAACAACCATTTCATCTTATGGCCTGCTTGATGTGCCCCACATGCCACATTGTGGGCTTCTGATAATGCTAAGTATGCCTCACTTTCTCCTAGGGATTTCAGTAATACGCCTTCCTGGGTCTTTTTGAACAATTCATTTCCCATGAGGACATATGATAATGCTCTATATTTTATTTTCCTATCAACATTCAATGTTGGATTTTTTAAATAACTCACAAGTAGACTTCGCCAATCTGCATCAGATAAGGTGTCTATGGCTAATACTTCGAATACCTGTTTATCAGCACAACCTAATTTTATATTTTCTAAATCTGATGGTATGAGTCTAGTAGCCATAACCCTTCCTCTTAATTCAACCAAATCCTCAAAGTTTTTGGTAGAAACTTTATATCCTGAAGCGAACTGTGCTAGGTCATTTGCTTCTTGATTTTCTATTCTTGGTATATGTTGAATATCCATGTATTCAAATTTTCTGAGTAGCCTGGTAACTATGACGAAGTATGCCATCAGATTTTCTCTTATGCATTTGTATTCCTTTGTTATTTGCTTGACCACTAACTCCGAGTCTCCTTTAATTTCGACTCTAGTTGCCCCCAATTCCAACAAAGCTTCAAGTCCAACAATAAGCGCTTCGTACTCAGCTTCGTTGTTTGAGCAACGAGGACCATCTAACTTGTACTTGAATTTTTTTGGAATTCCTTCAGGAGAAATTATAAGGACTCCAACACCACTACCATCCTTATGGGTCGAACCATCAAAGTACAGTTTCCAAGGTTGCATTTCCACATACCCCATGATAGTCTCTTCGACCAGTGAATGATCCACAATGAAATCAGAAATTACTTGACCTTTCACAGCTCTTAAAGGCATGAAAGTCAAAGAATATTCTGTTAAGGCCAAAGCCCATTTACCAACTCTGCTATGCATTATTGGTTTCGAAGGTATGTGTTTGATAACATCGAAATGAGATGAAACATAAACATCAACAGACTTTATATAATACTTAAGTTTCATACAAGAAAAGTACAAGCAGGGACATAGCTTTTCTATATTGCTATATCTAGTTTCTGCATCATTCAACACCCTACTTAAATAGTATATGGCTCTTTCGATGCCATTGCTATCTTCTTGTGCTAACATACTACCTATACTAACTTCAGAGGCATATATGTACAATCTCATGGGCTTTCCCCATGAAGGTGGAGACAAAATAGGAGGCTGAGTCAGATATCGTTTTATATTGTCAAATGCCTCCTGATGTGCTTCGTTCCATTCGAAGGCTTGGTGCCTTGCTTCAAACGAAGTAGCGGAGAGAAAGCCTGGGTTCTTCCACTTAGATTTGAAATGAACCTTCTTAGAAAGTTAATCTTCCCTAGCAAAGATTGCAGCTCCCTTTTTGATGTAGGTGCTTTCGTCTCCATGATGGCTTTGGTCTTGTTTTGGTTAATCTCGATACCTTTCTTATGAACCACAAAGCCAAGGAAATCTCCAGCCTGCACAAAGAATGCACATTTAAGGGGGTTTATTTTTAAGCCATGGTTTCTCATTCTTTCGAATGATTGGCTCAAATGATGCAAATGAGTGTCTGCAGATACTGATTTGATGACTATATCATCAATATACACCTGCATAAAAGTCTCAATGAAATCATGGAAATTGAATTCATTGCCCTTTGATAAGTTGCTCCAGCATTTTTTAAACCAAAAGGCATCACTACCCATTCGTAGGTGCCTAAGGCTCCTGGGCAACGAAATGCTGTCTTGGCAACATCTTCTTCAGCAATAAAGATTTGGTTATACCCAGAGTATCCATCTAACATACTTAAGTATTCGAATCCAGTAGTCTATTAACATTTACGCCACGGCATGGAGTACTCATCTTTAGGGTAGCGATTTAAATCCCTAAAGTCTATGCAAATTCTCAGAGAGCCATTTTTCTTAATAACAGGTACTATATTTGCTAACCATTCGACATACCTTGTGGTTCTGATGAATCTGCAGCGCAGCAACCTTTCGATCTCAGCTTTAATCTTTGTGAGAACTACTGGTGCGAATCTTCTAGGAGTTTGCTTGATGGGCTTCTTGCCATCCTTGATTGGAAGTCTGTGCTCCACTAACTCTCTCTTCAAACCAGGCATTTCATCATAGTCCCATGCGAAGCAATCTTTGTTTCTCTTGAGAACTTCGATCACTTCCTGCTTGAGGCTTGGATTGAGTTTTGCGCTTATGTAAGTTATTCTTTTTGTGTTTTCATCCCCCAAATTTACCTCTTCGAGCGGATCCTGCGCCAACATTTTGGCACCTGAGTCTGTGGGGTCCTGTTCGCGTTAAAAAGTGACGTGCTAGTGAATCGAATATGAATTCAGATTCTCTGGCTCGAAACGATTTACTCTTTTGATTTGTTTATAAAGATGCCGCGAGCATCAAGCTTTATTATTTTCAAAACAAGAAAAGATGATTTAAT
Organism: Vicia sativa; assembly: GCA_021764765.1. Taxonomy (NCBI): domain Eukaryota; kingdom Viridiplantae; phylum Streptophyta; class Magnoliopsida; order Fabales; family Fabaceae; genus Vicia; species Vicia sativa. The sequence goes on from CM038794.1 coordinate 143,734,296, forward strand.
AATTATGAAAAAGGGGAAAGCTGTTAATACCCTCAATTGATTTTGATATGCGTAACGACTAGCGTAAACTAGACGCAACGCATTTGGGGAGATTCTGAGTAAGGGGGTTTGTTATATAAAGGGAATAGATGGAGCACCCTAAATATATATAGTTATCTATAGCTTTATATATGAATACGTTTGATATGTTTGTGTGTTTTAATTGCTATTTCTATGATTGGAAAAGTTTCTCCTTTGGATTTTAAGAAGGATAGGTTATGTGGGATCCTAGTGTTTGTTATTATTGTGCTCGCAAAGATCTTTGGATCTTCTGCATACATATCCCCTAGTGGGAATCAGAGCATTTGTAGCTCGGATCTACAGGGATCTATGATTTGTTTGGTTTGAGGGAGAAAGAAATTTGCTCGGCAAGGATGAGACCTTGTGCCTACGTATTCTCAAAAGGATGTTGAGAAAGTCAGAGCAATCGTAGTTCCCACTTATGCTAGTGGAAGCAACGGAAGTTAGTAAGAGACAGACCAATGTCATCTCAATGAAAAATGTATCTAATCTATTTCATCACATACATTTTTGAAAGTTGATTGATTGGAAATCTTTCATCGTAAGTTATAGGTGTTTTACTTGAGTGTACAAGCGTTAGCACTTACATGTTTAAGAAAGATGTTTGAAAAAAAGATGATTGAATCTTTTAATTGTAAGCATTGGGTGTTTTGCTTGAGTGTACAAGTGTTACCACTTACGATTAAGAGATGTTTTTTGTTTGAAAATAGTTTGAAAAGAGTTTGATTGTATGTTATGTGATAGATAAGATACTTCTTCTATAGAGATGATAAACGTCTGAATCTCGAGGAGAAATTGATTGGATTAAAGGGATGCTTTTAAGAAGCCCATAGGTCCTTGTATTGTAAGCCCAAGAGGAGGCATTCCGAGGGTCATCGAGGGTCCTTGTATGAAGCTCAAGAGGAAGCTATATGGTATGGCTGGCTTTGTCTTTAAAAGGGATTTCACCGGGAAACCATCCTTTTGGAAATACGAGCAATTTCACCGGGAAATTATACTCTCTGGGTTCTATCCTAACGCGGGTGATTCTTTGTATTGTAAGCCCAATAGGAGGCTGTTAAGAGATTTTATGGTCTCTTTCATTGTATAATGCCCAAGAGAAGGCTAAACTCAATGAGGAATTCTTTTGAACGAAGCCCAAGAGGAGGCTGACTCAACAGGGAAGTGTCGTCTTATATGAAGCCTAAGCGGAGGCTAAACTCAGATGAATGAGTTTTCTTATATGAAGCCTAAGAGGAGGCTGAACTCAGATGAAATGAGTTACCTTGTACAAAGCCCAAGAGGAGGCTAACTCTGTGGGGAGAGTTATCTTGTATAAAGCCCAAGAGGAGGCTATAACTGTGGGGAATTTATTGGTTAGACTAATTGTTATGTTATAACTAGACAGTTATATAAACAAGTGTGTGTGTGATATGTATTCACAGGAGTGTATGAAGGAAATGTAAACAATGCATGATGTTTATTTACAAGAGTTTATGAAGGAAATATAAACAAGTGTCTGTGAAATGAACGTTTAAAACGAGCGTAACTTGGTTATTTACAAGTTTGAATTGTGTACAAGGAAGTAAATATGTACACGAACGAGTATTTATGTACAGGAAGATGTGAATGTACATAGTAGGGTTGGGACTTACACCATAAGGGTGGCCCATTGGTTTAAAAGCAGTTTCACCGGGAATAATGCTCCTTTCAATACCAATGGTATTCAGTGTATATACAGACGAAACGGAAAACAAACGATTGAAGTTTATCTGTGTTTGAGTCTTTACATAAGTGTCTGTATTATGTACAGGTAAAAATTTGTATTTACATGAAAAGTATTTGATATGTACAAAGAAAATATGTATGTACATAAAGAATGTTGGGACTTACACCGTAAGGGAGGCCCATGATCGGTAAGAGAAATGTGAGAGAAAACGAATTCGGTTTTATCGTTTAATCGGATCGATCCTGGAAAAAAATATAAGTTTTGATGAAAAGTTTTGAAGAATGTTATTTGAAAGTGTTTTTGAAATGTAAAGTTTACTTGTAAGAAGTTTTGAAAAGAATCGGGATTCGAAAGTTTGAAAAAAAATCACCTTTAAAGGTGTTTTGAAAAGTACTCAAAGTACCGTTTTTAGCTCGATCGAAATATAATCGGATGAAAGTTTTTTCTGAAAATTTTTGCACTATCCTAAAATAGATACATTAATTGACAAGTGTACAAAAAATCACCTCAAAATGAGAAGTTTTGATTGGTTTTAAAAAATGTCAAAGTTTGTAAAAAAACACAAAAGTTTGGTAAAAAAATGATCCCAAGGAGGCTGGAACTCGGGACCTGTTAGGCAAGGCATGGCATAATGACTTAAGAGTGAGCTGGCAACCGCTGGGGCGGCAATACATCCGTGTATTGTGTTTAAACAAACTGAATATATTTTAAAACAGATTTTTGAATTTGAAAAACGCGCGCAAGCCTTGTTCTTCTTCTCCAATCTTCAATCAGTCATGGATTTCGTGTTTCTTGATGAAATCAAACGATGTAAAGATCAAACTTGCTCGCTTCAAGCCCAGGAACATGATGGCATTACTTAATTTCATTTATTTTAAACTAATCATGATTGAATTTCTGAAGAACACGAAGAACCCTAAAACTGAAAAACCTAATTGAAATCGTGTATGGTTGATGATTTATTCAATTGATTGAGGGTTAATGATCGTGGATGGTGCAGAAAACAAATGGCCAAGAGTTTTTTTTCAATTGAATCAAAGAATTATAGAGTTTGAGTTTGAGTTTCTTACCTATTGAAGCTGGAATCGAAAACTGGATTGGAGTGTTTCCAGTTGTTGTTTGAGGATTGCTTGAGCACCAACGGCCTCTATGGAAGGTGTTTGATCACCCTGCTTGCTCTGGAATGATCTGAAACTCTCTACCCAAGTCGACCTGCATAAGCTCAAAGTGGAACTTCGAATTCTGGGTTAGAGGTGTTACAGTTTGATATTAATGATCTGCATCATGTCTATGATGTATGTTGGTGATGTTTGGATGATTAAAACTCAAGTTGCTTAAGCCAAAGTCCAAATTCGAAAGTTATGGTAGTTTTGCAAATTTTGGAAACATGAAGTGTAATTCTGAGTTTTAGTGTTTCTTGTGTTGATTTTATGTTTCAAACAAGTTACATATTGATTATAAGATATGTTAGACACCAAACATCTTATGTATTTTCACAAATTTTCAAAAATGCAAGATTTCACAAATTGACATAAGTTACTTGAATTTCAAGGATGAAGAGTGAAAGCATGTACTTGCATGGCTTTGGTGTAGTTTGAATGGCAAGCAAGACCTCTATTTATAGGCCATGAGTTCTGAAAAATAATTGAGAAAGTTTGGCCTTTGGTAAATTCAACTTGCCTTAGAGGGCAAGGAAGTCATTTTTTCATTAAATGCAAAAGGAAACTTCCTTTTAACCATGGTTAATTTTTCCAACTTGATCTTATCTTGTTATAATTATCCTTCCTCTGATTTTTATCAGTCCTATCTCAAATGGCAAGGTGGCATGCTTCTAGAAAGAAGAAATTCAAAAATGACCTATAATTTCAAAGTTTGTACTTGAAATTCAAAGATTTTGGAGCTCTATGTTTCAAATTCAAAAGTATGGCTAGACTCCATGGATTTGAGAGTTCTTGGACATTTTGGAAAGTTTGTTTCAAGGGCTACAACTTTCATGTTTTGAGTTTTTTCCAATTCAAAGTGGAACTATGTGAAAAAATGCCATGAAGTTTGGAAAAAGTACAAAATTTTAACACTTAAACATTTTTCTAAGTGTTAGAAATTTTGACTTTTTGTTGACTTTTCCAAATTTCTTGATTTTTTATGATCATGATGGATTATTTGAAGTACTTTGATGATTGAAAAAGTTTTGTTTTGAAAAAGTTGACCAAAAGTCAAAGTTTGACTTTTCTGTGCAGATGAAATTTCATCAGATGTTTCAGAAATTGACTGATGAATCCTGTGAACTTCTGTGATGTTTTGAATCCAGAAATTAGGTCAACATGTTGTATCTAAGATAGGAAGATCAATCTTTAACCAAAAAAGTCATTCATTGATCAGAAAATCAGAGATTACTCATGCTCGACCAAAACCCTAATTGGTCGATCCTTGATAGATCAATGAAACAAGTTGGATATCTGAAGATCAGAGGTTGATGATTTGACCAAGATAGATCAAATGAGGTGAGTAAAACTCAAACCCTAATTGGTTGCCTCTTGAATCAGATGAAAATTTGATGAAACCCTAATTTTGACCTGTGAAATCCACACCCGATTAATTCTGTTATGAACTGTTAATGATGCAATGATGCAAATGTAAGGTGGTATATTAGGTCAAACATTGGGGTATGACAGATGCCCCTATTTAAGTTTCTTTAACCTGAGATATGAAGATGAATATCTTCGTTTTGATAGGTGTAAAGAGACTTAAATATCAGAATACGCAAATTTTGGACCTAAGATACCAAAAGATGCAAGTGACGCAAAATGATCGCAAAAAAGATTCACCCAGAAGATATCAAAGAAATGACATGGTGAGGGGAACATTTGTGAGGATAACTCAATCTGTCTAAGAAAAGAGAATCCTGTTTGTTGGGAAACAAGTAATATGTCTCGCTGGGGAAAAAGAAATTCACAAAACATGTGGATATCTGTTTCACTTTGGGAAACAAAGAGATTACCTTCTGTCAGCCTTGTGACAATGTTTAAGGTAAGTGAAGATGATATTACCAATTATCAGCCTTGTGATAGTTTATGGTAACGGGCTCTAAAGATATTACCAATTATCAGCGAAGTGATAACTATAACAAGGTAATTCTCGAGAAATTGTTGAGTATTCAGCCTTGTGAATAACAGACAATGATGGAAACAGATCTCAAATGAGTTTCTATTTTCATAGATACAATCTTGTCGGGGATCTCTCTTTTGAGAAGATGCGGGTATTTTGACTGAAAGTCACAGGTTTTCTTTTAGACAGAAAGACAACTGTGGAAAATTTTTGAACTGTCATAATTTGAATTTGTTGAGAAGAACAATTGTTTTATGACAAATTTTAAGGATGAAAAGGAAATAAGTGGCTCGGATGACAAGGCTATTGCTTATTGTTTTGTTGGTTAGAGACGAGGTTCTATCCAGGAAAGAAGTAGAAAGAAACGATCAATCAAGATTTTGTTCCAAATGAGGAATGATCTTAGCTTGGGGATATGGTAGGGAAAAGATGTATTTCTCTGCTTGGGGATAATCTGCTGGGGATATAATCGTACCTACATGAGTAAGTGTGATTTAAGCCAGTGATATGGAAACAACATTTTGAGGAATGCATAAATGCATTAATGATGATATTATGTATGAATGATGAATGTTATGAATGTCATATGCATGCTGACGATACTTGACAAAGACAACAAAAAGATATTTGGGAAAAGGACCACGTCACAGTTCGAACAAATACTCAACAAAATCTGCAGCAATGGTGTAAACGTTGCTGTTTGATAAACATGTGTTGCGTGCTTTAAACTTTCCGAAAAAAGCATTTCATTGGCAACCTTGTTGGGAATTCTTTTTGGATGAGAACACCGTCTTTTGATGATCTCTGTTGAGGAAAAGAAGACTTCCGTAGCAGTTGCTCTATTTTTCAGAGATCGAATCACTTATGGAGAAAACTGTTGAAGTTCTTTCTGTGTTCAGAGTTCAAAGGAAAATTTCGCTTTTTGTTTCAAGATTTTGAAGTAAAAATTCATTTAAAACTTTTTAGTTTCACATAATGATTTTCACAATAAAAAAAACGTTATTTTGCAAAACTGAATAAAGCAAGAATTACAAACAAAAAGGCACAAGGCTCAAATTTTATTGATAGAATGGTAATCAGCGAAAGGCGTGATTCCATGAGCTATTTACAAAAGTTGGAAATGATAATTTACTGGGAAAAGGCTACATTGAAAGCAAATAACCACTATTATCCCTAACAACTTTGAATTCCAATTGTGCTTGTTGCTTCAGAAGATTTGATTGAAGATCCGTTGATGGAAATTTCTTCAGATTGACGAAGTACGGACTGATTTGCAGTTACTTTGTCTCTTTTGTATCCTTATTTCTTGCCTAGATTGCCTTTTCAGGTTTTCAATCTATCAGGATAATTTCTGTTTATTGTCTCTAATTTTTGCCTGGATCGCCTTTTCAGGTTTTCAGTCCACCGAGACGCTCTTTTTTGCCTAAGCCGCCCTTTTCGGGTTTTCGACTTACCGAGCTGTTCTTTTGTTCTTTTAGACAAAGTATTTCTTGACTGCATCAGCATTCACAGGATGCGGGAGTTCATCACCGTCCATGGTTGTGAGAGTCATAGCACCGCCAGAAAAGCTTCTTTTGACGATGTATGGGCCTTCGTAGTTAGGAGTCCATTTGCCCCTAGAATCTGGTTGAAAAGACAGAATCTTTTTAAGCACGAGGTCGCCTTCCCGGAATTCACGAGGTAGGACCTTTTTGTCGAATGCTTTCTTCATTCTTCTTTGATACAATTTTCCATGACACAAAGCGGTCAGGCGCTTTCTTCGATTAAGTTCAGCTGGTCGTATCTGCTTTGACACCATTCAGCCTCAGATAGCTTAGTTTCCATGAGAACTCTCATTGACGGAATCTCAACTTCTACGGGGAGCACTGCTTCCATGCCGTATACCAGAGAAAAAGGAGTTGCCCCTGTTGAAGTGCGTACTGAAGTATGATACCCATGCAGAGCAAATGGAAGCATTTCGTGCCAGTCTTTGTAGGTGATGACCATTTTCTGAATGATCTTCTTGATGTTCTTATTGGCAACTTCAACAACGCCATTCATCTTTGGCCGGTAAGGAGATGAGTTATGATGCTCGATCTTGAACTCCTCACATAGTTCCTTCATCATCTTGTTGTTCAAGTTCGATCCATTATCTGTAATGATCTTGCTTGGAATTCCATATCGGCAAATGAGGTTGTTCTTGATGAACCTCACAACCACTTGTCTTGTAACGTTGGCGTAGGATGCTGCTTCGACCAATTTGGTGAAGTAATCGATAGCCACTAGAATAAAGCGATGTCCGTTGGAATCTTTTGGTTCGATCATCCCAATCATGTCGATGCCCCACATGGAGAAAGGCCAAGGAGAGGAGAGAACGTTGAGTAGAGTCGGTGGCACATGGATCTTATCTGCGTAGATCTGGCACTTGTGACATCTTTTGACGTGTTTACAACAATCAGATTCCATCGTTATCCAATAGTATCCTACTCTCAAGATTTTTCTGGACATTGCATGCCCATTTGAATGAGTTCCAAAGGAACCTTCATGCACTTCATGGATGATCGTGTCTGCTTCTTGCCTGTCGACGCATCTGAGCAGAACCATGTCAAAGTTTCTTTTGTATAGCACATCGTCATTTAAGAAGAAATTTCTAGAAAGCCTCCTTAGAGTTTTCCTATCTTTGTACGATGCCCCGAGTGGGTACTCTCGTGTTTGAAGGAAACGTTTGATGTCGTGGAACCACGGTTTATGCAGTTGCGAATACATATGCAGGTCTTTCAAGGCGTCTGATACGAATCTTAGGCATATCATTCCAATCGTTGACTTTGAACATGGAAGATAGAGTGGCCAAGGCGTCTGCCATTCGATTCTGATCTCGAGGGATATGATGCAGTTCAACTTTGTTGAAGAAAGTCAACAAACGTCTTGCATAATCTCTGTAGGGAATCAAACCAAGATGATGAGTTTCGTACTTGTCTTTGATTTGGTTGATCACGAGGGCTAAGTCTCCATATATTTAAAGGACCTTGATCCTAAAGTCGATGGCTTCTTCGATACCCATGGTACAAGCTTCATATTCCGCGATGTTGTTGGTGCAATCAAATAGCAATCTGGCGGAAAATGGGATATGAGAACCCTCGGGAGTAATGATGACTGCCCCAATTCCATTGCCAAAGACATTAACTACTCCATCAAAGATTAAACCTCATCTAGATTCTGGATTAGGACCTTCTTCAGGTAGCGGTTCGTTGCAATCCTTCATCTTTAAGTACATAACATCCTCATCTGGGAAGTCAAACTTGAGAGATTGGTATTCGTTGAGCGGATGATAAGCCAAGTGATCGGCAAGAATGCTTCCTTTGACCGCTTTCTGAGCACGGTACTGGATGTCATATTCAGATAATAGCATCTGCCATCGAGCAATTCTCCCCGTTAAGGCAGGCTTTTCAAAGACATACTTGATTGGATCCATTTTGGAGATTAACCAAGTTGTGTGATTGATCATGTACTGGCGGAGACGTTTTGAAGCCCATACCAAAGCACAACATGTTTTCTCGAGCATGGAGTAGTGAGTTTCACAGTCTGTGAACTTTTTACTCAAATAGTAAATGGCATGCTCTTTCTTACTTTCATCTTGCTGTCCAAGCACGCAGCCCATGGAATCTTCTAGTACGGTAAGGTACATGATTAATGGTCTTCCTTCGATTGGAGGAATCAATATTGGTGGTTTTGACAGGTATTCCTTGATACTGTCGAATGCTTTTTGGCAATCTTCTGTCCACACAACCTCTTGATTTTTGCGGAGAAGCTTGAATATCGGGCCCACAGGTAGCAGTCATCTGAGAAATGAATCTGGAGATGTAATTCAATCGTCCAAGAAATCCTCTTACTTGCTTTTCTGTATGTGGCGTAGGCATTTCTTGAATAGCCTTGACTTTGTCAGGGTCAACTTCAATACCTCTTTGTCTGACGATGAAACCTAGGAGTTTTCTAGATCTTACCCCAAAGGTGCATTTGTTAGGATTCAGGCGAAGCTGAAATTTCCTTAGTCGTTGAAACAACTTCAAGAGATATTCTATATGCTCTTCTTCAGTGTCAGACTTTGCTATCATGTCGTCTACGTAGACTTCGATCTCTTTGTGCATCATGTCATGAAAGAGAGTAGTCATTTCCCTTTGGTAAGTTGCGCCTGCATTCTTTAATCCAAATGGCATTACTTTGTAGCAAAATTTTCCCCATGGCGTGATGAAGGATGTCTTCTCCATGTCTTCGGGAGCCATTCTGATCTGATTGTAGCCAGAGAAACCGTCCATGAAGGAAAAGACGTTGAACTTAGCAGTACTATCCACTAGCATGTCAATATGCGGTAGTGGGAAATCATCTTTTGGACTTGCTTTGTTCAAATCCCGGTAGTCAACACACATTCTAACCTTTCCATCTTTCTTGGAGACAGGCACTATGTTGGCTAGCCATTGAGGATATTCAGAAGTGACGAGAAAACCTGCATCGAGCTGTTTTTGAACTTCCTTTTTGATTTTGTCAGCCATTTCAGGGTGAACTCTCCTCAGTCTCTGTTTAACTGGTGGACACTCTGGTCTTAACGGCAGGTGATGCTCCACGATGCTGGTATCTAATCCTGGCATGTCTTTGTAGGACCAAGCGAACACATCAACATATTCTTTGAGAAGATCTATCAGTTTGCTCTTGACGTCACTGTCGAGTGAACCTCCGATGTTTACTTCTTTTTTGTCTTCTTCAGAACCCAAGTTGATTGCTTCTAGAGGTTCTTTGTGAGGCTGAATGATTCTTTCCTCGTGCTTAAGTAATCACGAAATCTCATCTAGGATCTTTTCTTCAACTTCTTCCTCGACGACTTCACTGGGGATTTCAAAGTTGGGAGAGAGCGTAAAGTTATTGCGTTCAATGGATTTTTCCATCTGTTAATCTGCATATTTGATTTATGTTTGATTAATTAACCTTTTTTTTTCATCATTTTTTTTTGAAAAAGTCAATGTGAAAGTGTATGCAGATTAATTTTATTATTTTTGAAGATTTTTTTTTTATTGTTTTTTTTTTTTAGGATTATCATTTCCAGGAGAGGGTAAAAATGAAAAAACAAACACAAAGTGTGGAATCAAAACAACGCGTTTTATTTATGATTCACGATATGAAACAAGGCCCTAAAATACAAACTCATTCGTCTTGGGCAAGACAAAGAGAAATTATTTAAAAGCTAAACCCTATAAAACATCTCTTCGCTCTGGGTGAAGCGAGAGTTCAAAGCAAAGATAAACTACTTAGAACTATGAACATTAGTCCGAACTTCAACAGGTTTCCAGTAGTGGCGAACTCCTTGGAAGTCGAGGTACTCGGGTAGCTTTCCGCTTGGCTTAATCCTCGAGTAGACTTTGGGTCGTTGGTCGAGCAGGCTTTGAAGATTCTGAACGACGAACTTTGCCTTTTGTGCTGCTAAAGCAGTCTTCTTTGGCTTGATGAATAGATCGGGAAGTATGGGATACAACATATGTGCTTCATGTTGGCCTCTGTGTTGAATTCTGGGGATGTACTCTCCAATCTTCAGAGTGAAGAGACTCATTGTCGGCGACACTTTCCATTTCGTATCCCGAATCATACCCTTGATCTTCAGTGATCACGTTGATGTAGTGGTAGTCAAAATCTGGTTTAACAAATTCCACGGGCGCATTAAAGCAGAGATCTTCATTGGGGATCTCGATTTGTTGATGAGATCGGGAAGACGTATATTCTTCCTCTGGTTGACTAGGATACTCAAAAGAATCACCTCATCCAGTGGGCTGGATATCTTCGATTTTGATTTTCGAGCTTTCTGGCGCAGTGTATTTCACCATGTAGTCAAACTTGCCACTTGGTTCTCCCAAGGTATCCCAAACTTCAGAAGGGACAGGTGGATTTTTATGCCTTTGCAGGGACATGTCTTTGAATTGATCAATCGAAGGATAGCATGGCGCGTACGATTCTTCCTGAGACACATATTCAGGGCTGTTCAGATAAGTGCTCCACTCTTCAGATCTAGAGAGATCATCTTCATCGCTTTCAATGGTAACAACGTCAACTTCTTGAAGAACGGGGTTTAAGAAACCCCCACTGTGGAATACTTCTTTAATCGGACGAAGCGCTTCATCCTTTTGCTTGTCTTTGGGGGAAATGCGGGTGTGAACCCGAGTCCGGCTTTTGTCTCGTTCTTGACAGGTTTGATTACTTGTCCCCATCCTTCAGCATTGCCATCTTTTACTATCTGTGCTGCTTCTTTGTACGAAGAAATAGATGATCTGTTTTTGCTGGTAGATTCATCTTCTAACAGATGTTCGGGGAAGTGTGTTCCTTCAACGTCGTTAGCTGTGATGAAAGAAAAATTGGACAAATGGCTTATCAGTAAAGCTTGTTCACCGATGATGGTTACCAACTTCCCATTTACTGTGAATTTCAGTTTTTGATGGAGAGTGGATGTCACTGCTCCTGCCTCGTGGATCCATGGTCTTCCTAGTAGACAACTGTAAGCAGCTGGCACATCCATGCCCTGGAAAGTGATTTGGAAAGTATGCGAACCAATCGTCATCGGGAGATCTACTTCCCCAATAACCGACTTCCTTGACCCGTCAAAAGCTCTTACTACTATGTCGTTGAACTTCATCGGTGTCCCTTTGTAAGCTAAACGAGCAAGAGTCATTTTCGGCATTACGTTTAAAGATGAACCGGTATCCACTAATACATTGGACAGAGGATCTGACTGACAAATCATTGAGATATGTAAATCCAAATTGTGATCTTTTCCTTCCTCTGGAAGTTCTTCATCACTGAAACTTAGATTATTACAAGCTGTTATGTTGGCGACAATACCTCCAAACTGGTCTGTAGTCACATCATGGTCTACATAAGCTTGGTCTAGTACCCTCATTAAAGCTTCTCGGTGAGCTTCGGAGTTCAACAGTAGAGACAGTATTGAAATCTTGGAGGGGAGTCTGCATCAGCTGATCCACGACTCGGTACTCTCTTTTCTTGATTAACTTCAGTATCTCATCAAAATTTGTGTTGACGCTGGTTCTATCAGGAGGACCAACATTCGTGCTTGGATTAACAGCGGGAATCATTGCGGGATTCTCGGGAGATATGTTAACTGGATTTTGTCTAATAACAGGAACAGCAGGCGGTCTTGGTGGCAACGGAGTGTGTACTCGTCCACTTCGTGTTACTCGTCCTATCTCAGTTATGTTGACATTAGCTGGAAGAGTTGGCATGGGTTTCTCCTTCCCATCCTCTATCAGAGTTGCATTGTATTGATAGGGAATCGCTTTGGTAGAATTGTATGAAACAGGACCGGGTAGGCAAATCACCAAAGGAGACTCTGAAATGTTTGAATCATCATATTCAATCTCCACATGCTTGGGCATGTTGAAACAGGGGATAATAACGTTTACCTCGGGATTTTCCGAGTTGATATCTGAGACTAAAAGCTCATGCGGAAAATGCCCTACTGTATTTACGTCATAGTCATCTCTGTTTCTATAGATCTGTATGTCACCAATGTCTAGCAATTGTTGAATGTCTGCTCTTATGGTGGAACATCCTTGAAGATCCCTGAAGCAGATGCTGCAAGCTGCGTAATCGTGTTTAGTGAAGGCACCCATTGTACTGTATGTTTCATGGAGATGTACTAAGTTTCCTCTGATCAGATTCACGTCTGTGACAAGATATCGATATGTATTTCTTAGTATCAGACTTACTGTATGTCCACCGTGACTGGGAAGTGGATTTGCTGGCACATTTGGATTCGTATTTCTAAAGGAAAGAAGATTAGATTTCACTAATCTCTGTACTTCTGCTTTCAACGCTATGCAATGCTCAAGATCGTGGCCTGGTGCCCCTTGGTGAAAAGGGCAAGAGACGTCCGCTTTGTACCACCATGGCAATTTTTCTGGGATCGGAGGTGGTGACCTTGTATGCACCAGACTCCTTTCTATCAATACAGGGTATAGTTCGGTGTACGTCATTGGAATTGGGTCGAATTGCGAGACCCGAGGCACACGGTTTTGATTGTTAAACTGCCGAGCCTGCTGTCGAGGCTGTTGAGTTTGTTGGAATTGCGGAGCAATTCCTGTATTTGGACTTGCGTTAACGGCGGGTGCTATGGCAGCTACCTGTCGTTGTCGGCTGACATTCTTTCGCGGTTTCCCTTGGGATACCATTCCTATGTCATGTTCCTTTTTCTTTGGAAAATTGGTTCCAACCTTCCTAGTTCCACTAGGAGATCCTGCTTCCTTGGTTAGGCGTCCGGTTCGAACCCCCTCCTCTAACCGCATTCCCATGCTTATCATCTCGGTGAAATCTCCGGGAGCGCTAGCAATCATTCGTTCGTAGTAGAATGAGCCAAGAGTGTTTAAAAATACCTTAGTCACATCTTTCTCTTCTAGTGGTGGGTTGACTTGGGCAGCAATTTCCCTCCATCGTTTAGCGTACTCTTTGAATGTCTCTCTTTCTTTCTGAGACATGGAGCGGAGTTGATCCCGATCGGGAGCCATGTCCAAGTTGAACTTATATTGTTGTACGAAAGCTTCACCTAAGTCATTGAATGTTTGGATACTTGTGCTGTCTAATCCCATGTACCACTTTAGTGCGGCACCAGTAAGACTGTCCTTGGGAGTAATGGATTAACAACTGGTGATCGTCGTTGTATGTAGACATTTTCCTGGCATACATCGTGAGATGACTTTGAGGACAGGAGTTTCCCTTGTACTTTTCAAAGTCAGGGACTTTGAATTTTGCAGGTACCCTTACGCGAGGAACTAAACAAAGATCCTGGGCATTCTTCCCGAATAGTTCTTTTCCACGGATCGTTTTAATTTCCAGCTGCATTTTGAGGAGTTGTTCCTGGAGATTCTCCATCAAACCACGTGAATTCATGTTATTGCCCAGAATATGGTGAACTTCTTCGTCTATGGTAGTGTGCACTACGGAAGCTGAGTTCGTCATGATTGGTTGAGAAACCGTCATTGTTACTTGTGGAAGAGTTACTCCACGTTGGAGTAAGTGTTGAGTTCTGCGCAGTAGGTACTTCATGGTTGTTTGTACTTGAGAAGTCGGTTGGCGAAATCCGATGCCAAAGTTGAAAGGCATGCCCATGGATAGCCTTCGGCATCTTGAAGAGTGAGCTCTGGCGCAATAGTTGAACCGAGTAGTAGTGTCTTCGAAATCGCGCTTGATTTTGACTGCTCGAGGCTTCTTGCTGACTTTGCGCTGCTGCCAATGAATTGACCAAAGAAGTGAGTCTCTCCACCTCTTCTTGCAGTGTTGTTACTGTGCTACGAAGCTCAACATTTTCTTGCTCAAATCCTTCCATTACTTTTCTTCTTTTTGAACGTGTATTGTATGTTCGAGTAGGTGTGGACGCGGTCGAGAAATTCTAAGACGCGACGACAGCGATCTTTTCCTATCTGTTGGAAAAAATTCCAAAAGATCAGACTCTAGACAATAGACTCAATATGCAAAGTATGATGCATGATTATGAATGTAAAGAAAGATTTCCAAAGAATTTACGCTAAAAGAGAAATTTCTGGCAAATATTTGGATGGAAAACACACATTTTATTGATTATTGAAAGAAGATTACAACAATTCTGTTTTTGAGCATTGCTCACACAAATGATAAAATAAATGATAAAATTACAAACTAAACTAATTAATCGTCCTCGTCGGATGAAGATCCAAAGGCTTGATGTAGCTTCAACTTCAGGATTTCCTTCCCATAGTGAGCTTTTAGTTCAGCTTTCTCGGCTTTCAGCTTGCTAATGACTTTCTTCCACTCGTCGGGAGCAGGATCGCCGATTGTCATTTCCTCAAGCTTTCTCTTCCTTTCTTTGATGTATCTTTTGATCGCGTTATCTTTCTGACAAATCTTCTCATCTTTCTCCATGAGCCATTCATCTTGGAAGTAAAGCGTCTTTTCATGATCTTTGACCTGCTTCTTAAGCTTCTCATTCTCGAGATCAGTCTTAAGGAACTTGTTTTCCAAAGCTTCTTTCTCAAGCCTCATCTTGGCCAAAGCTTCTTGGTATTCTCCCATAGTCTCGATGGGAAAAGATGTTGATTTGGAAACTGTTGAGAACATGGGCTCCTCATAAGCGTAAGGCATTCGAAATTCCTTTGCTTTTTTCTTTACCCAAGAAGTGTAGATTTCCATGGCTACACAATTCTTTGCCTTACCTTTTTCTTTCCTTCGGATGTGATGCCAAGCTCTAATCATCCTAGCCTTCAATCCTTGGGAATCCTCTCCCTCATGATAGAAGTAACTCTCTACTGTAAAACCAAGAGGTTTACTAGAGTTTGCGTATCCAAGTTGACGTCTCGCCAAGAATGGGTTGTAGTTGATTCCTCCTTTTGTACCGATGAGAGGTACGTTGGCAAATTCTCCACAGCTTTCAATGATTTCCATCTCATTATCTGCCAAGGTGTACCAATGGATATCGTCGTTTGTAAGAGATATGAGTCTTCTTGACCAATGCCAATCGTCTTTGTTTTCGCGGAAGATAGGAGATTTAGGCAAGTGTGAGACAATCCATTTGAAAAACAGAGGTACACAACATACGATAGTTCCATCTCCTTGACGATTCCTATGGTGAATGGAGAAGTACGTGTCACCAAGCAAAGTGGGAACAGGATTTCCAATCAGAAAGATCCTTATGGAGTTGATATCAACGAAACTTGGGACGTTGGGAAACAACACCAATCCATAGATGAGTAAAGCTAAAATGGCTTCAAAGGCTACCATACTACCGACTTCAGAGAATTTAAGAGCCTTTTCCATTAGGAACTTTGAAGTTAGTCCTAAGAGTTTTCCTTTGGTAGTTAGGTTTTTGTCTATCTCAGATTTCTTTAAGTGAGTCATTGTTGCAATGACTGGTGACTTGGGAATGGCTTCCAAACCATTGAAAGGCACTTTGTCTGATACTGAGATACCTAGTATATGCGCATACTCTTCCAAAGTAGGAATCAACTGATAGTCGGGGAAAGTGAAACTACGATAAATTGGATCGTAAAACTGAACGAAAGTTTTGAGAAGTCCTTCATCAACGTTAGTGTTCAGAATAGTTAAAAGAGTTCCATAGCGCTTTCTGAAATCCGAGGGATCTTCTACCAAGGATGCTAACTCTTTTAACTTTCCTACGTCAGGAATTCTAAAAGTGTATCTCTTGGTGAATCTTTCTCTGACGTCCATCACTCTAACCTAAAATATTTTACAAAGAAAAATCTCTAAATTCTTTGGAAATGGGAAGAGAAATGAAGTTTTTGAATGAATGCATGAATGAATGTTGCAAACATGGTTAGTAGTTATACACACGGTCAAGTGTTCGAAGTCACGAGCATGAGGCCAACGATAAGAATCAAACGTGGGTAAGTTCTAAGGGCTTATTCATCTGTGAAACGGGTTCTACTGATAATACAGGCTCAACACTTCTCTTTGAAATATTATCGGATTTGTTGAATACTCGATGGTCCAATAATATTTTTCAAGAGAAACTCGCCTGATCGTAGTCTCGCATGACAATTATTCTAGGCTTACGCCCGAACAATCTCTGCACTACATCCTAAATGGCCAGGATGGGTTATGTGTTCTACAGCCACTCAGCTTCGCAAGTTCTCTTGAAAGCAAAATGTCTTCGCAAATACTTGCTAAACACAAATACTCCCAAGACAACCTCCACTGAGAGAGGGATCTCAAATTAACTCCGTAAGTACTGAGACTGCTCACAAGTTAATAGGACTATACCCCCACCTAGATCTTAAAATGTTTCTTAAATCCGGGTTAGGATTTCTTTCCATCAGATGAAATCGCGAAAACACGCAATAAAGAAAAAACAAACATATGCACATATGCAAGCTTAACCCCTTTCTTTTCTTTTTGAAAACAAAAAAGCTTGGTACTCTTGAGCAGAGTCACATTTTTTTTTTTGAAAATCAAAGTTTCAGCGTACTCCCCAGCAGAGTCACCATTTTTCCTGTTTGCGTTAAAAAGTGATGTGCTAGTGAATCGAATATGAATTCAGATTCTCTGGCTCGAAACGATTTACTCTTTTGATTTGTTTATAAAGATGCCGCGAGCATCAAGCTTTATTATTTTCAAAACAAGAAAAGATGATTTAATAATTATGAAAAAGGGGAAAGCTGTTAATACCCTCAATTGATTTTGATATGCGTAACGACTAGCGTAAACTAGACGCAACGCATTTGGGGAGATTCTGAGTAAGGGGGTTTGTTATATAAAGGGAATATATGGAGCACCATAAATATATATAGTTATCTATAGCTTTATATATGAATACGTTTGATATGTTTGTGTGTTTTAATGGCTATTTCTATGATTGGGAAAGTTTCTCCTTTGGATTTTAAGAAGGATAGGTTATGTGGGATCCTAGTGTTTGTTATTATTGTGCTCGCAAAGATCTTTGGATCTTCTGCATACATATCTCCTAGTGGGAATCAGAGCATTTGTAGCTCGGATCTACAGGGATCTATGATTTGTTTGGTTTGAGGGAGAAAGAAATTTGCTCGGCAAGGATGAGACCTTGTGCCTACGTATTCTCAAAAGAATGTTGAGAAAGTCAGAGCAATCGTAGTTCCCACTTATGCTAGTGGAAGCAACGAAAGTTAGTAAGAGACAGACCAATGTCATCTCAATGAAAAATGTATCTAATCTATTTCATCACATACATTTTTGAAAGTTGATTGATTGGAAATATTTCATCGTAAGTTATAGGTGTTTTACTTGAGTGTACAAGCGTTAGCACTTACATGTTTAAGAAAGATGTTTGAAAAAAAGATGATTGAATCTTTTAATTGTAAGCATTGGGTGTTTTGCTTGAGTGTAAAAGTGTTACCACTTACGCTTAAGAGATGTTTTTTGTTTGAAAATAGTTTGAAAAGATTTTGATTGTATGTGATGTGATAGATAAGATACTTCTTCCATAGAGATGATAAACATCTGAATCTCAAGGAGAAATTGATTGGATTAAAGGGATGCTTTTAAGAAGCCCATGGATCCTTGTATTGTAAGCCCAAGAGGAGGCATTCCGAGGGTCCTCGAGGGTCCTCGAGGGTCCTTGTATGAAGCTCAAGAGGAAGCTATAGGGTATGGCAGGCTTTGTCTTTAAAAGGGATTTTACCGGGAAACCATCCTTTTGGAAATAAGAGCAATTTCACCGGGAAATTATACTCTCTGGGTTCTATCCTACCGCGGGTGATTCTTTGTATTGTAAGCCCAATAGGAGGCTGTTAAGAGATTTTATGGTCTCTTTCATTGTATAATGCCCAAGAGAAGGCTAAACTCAATGAGGAGTTCTTTTGAACGAAGCCCAAGAGGAGGCTGACTCAACAGGGAAGTGTCGTCTTATATGAAGCCTAAGCGGAGGCTAAACTCAGATGAATGAGTTTTCTTATATGAAGCCTAAGAGGAGGCTGAACTCAGATGAAATGAGTTACCTTGTACAAAGCCCAAGAGGCTAACTCGTGGGAGAGTTATCTTGTATAAAGCCCAAGAGGAGGCTATAACTGTGGGCAATCTATTGGTTAGACTAATTGTTATGTTATAACTAGACAGTTATATAAACAAGTGTGTGTGTGTGATATGTATTCACAGGAGTGTATGAAGGAAATGTAAACAATGCATGATGTTTATTTACAAGAGTTTATGAAGGAAATATAAACAAGTGTCTGTGAAATGAACGTTTAAAACGAGCGTAACTTGGTTATTTACAAGTTTGAATTGTGTACAAGGAAGTAAATATGTACACGAACGAGTATTTATGTATAGAAAGATGTGAATGTACATAGGAGGGTTGGGACTTACACCATAAGGGTGGCCCATTGGTTTAAAAGCAGTTTCACCGGGAATAATGCTCCTTTCAATACCAATGGTATTCAGTGTATATACAGACGAAACGGAAAACAAACGATTGAAGTTTATCGTGTTTGAGTCTTCTGATGTCGTATTATGTACAGTAAAATTTGTATTTACATGAAAAGTATTTGATATGTACAAAGAAAATATGTATGTACATAAAGAATGTTGGGACTTACACCGTAAGGGAGGCCCATGATCGGTAAGAGAAATGTGAGAGAAAACGAATTCGGTTTTATCGTTTAATCGGATCGATCATGGAAAAAAACATAAGTTTTGATGAAAAGTTTTGAAGAATGTTATTTGAAAGTGTTTTTGAAATGTAAAGTTTACTTGTAAGAATTTTTTAAAAGAATCGGGATTCGAAAGTTTGAAAAAAAATCACCTTTAAAGGTGTTTTAAAAAGTACTCAAAGTACCGTTTTCGGCTCGATCGAAATATAATCAGATGAAAGTTTTTTCCGAAAATTTTTGCACTATCCTAAAATAGATACATTAATTGACAAGTGTACAAAAAATCACCTCAAAATGAGGAGTTTTGATTGGTTTTAAAAAATGTCAAAGTTTGTAAAAAAACACAAAAGTTTGGTAAAAAAATGGTCCCAAGGAGGCTTGAACCCGGGACCTGTTAGGCAAGGCGTGGCATAATGACTTAAGAGTGAGCTGGCAACCGCTGGGGCGGCAATACATCCGTGTATTGTGTTTAAACAAACTGAATATATTTTAAAACAGATTTTTGAATTTGAAAAGCAGCAGCCTTGTTCTTCTTCTCCAATCTTGATCACCATGGATTTCGTGTTTCTTGATGAAATCAAACGATGTAAAGATCAAACTTGCTCGCTTCAAGCCCAGGAACATGATGGCATTACTTAATTTCATTTATTTTAAACTAATCATGATTGAATTTCTGAAGAACACGAAGAACCCTAAAACTGAAAAACCTAATTGAAATCGTGTATGGTTGATGATTTATTCAATTGATTGAGGGTTAATGATCGTGGATGGTGCAGAAAATAAATGGCCAAGAGTTTTTTTCAATTGAATCAAAGAATCATAGAGTTCGAGTTTGAGTTTCTTACCTGTTGAAGCTGGAATCGAAAACTGGATTGGAGTGTTTCCAATTGTTGTTTGAGGATTGCTTGAGCACCAACGGCCTCTATGGAAGGTGTTTGATCACCACTTTGCTCGAATGATCGAAACTCTACCCAAGTCGACCTGCATAAGCTCAAAGTGGAACTTCGAATTCTGGGTTAGAGGTGTTACAGTTTGATATTAATGATCTGCGTCATGTCTATGATGTATGTTGATGATGTTTGGATGATTAAAACTCAAGTTGCTTAAGCCAAAGTCCAAATTCGAAAGTTATGGCAGTTTTGCAAGTTTTGGAAACATGAAGTGTAATTCTGAGTTTTAGTGTTTCTTGTGTTTATTTTATGTTTCAAACAAGTTACATATTGATTATAAGATATGTTAGACACCAAACATCTTATGTTCCTTCACAAATTTTCAAAAATGCAAGATTTCACAAATTGACATAAGTTACTTGAATTTCAAGGATGAAGAGTGAAAGCATGTACTTGCATGGCTTTGGTGTAGTTTGAATGGCAAGCAAGACCTCTATTTAGAGGCCATGAGTTTTGAAAAATAATTGAGAAAGTTTGGCCTTTGGTAAATTCAACTTGCCTTAGAGGGCAAGAAAGTCATTTTTGCATTAAATGCAAAAGGAAACTTCCTTTTAACCATGGTTAATTTTTCCAACTTGATCTTATCTTGCTATAATTATCCTTCCTCTGATTTTTATCAGTCCTATCTCAAATGGCAAGGTGGCATGCTTCTAGAAAGAAGAAATTCAAAAATGACCTATAATTTCAAAGTTTGTACTTGAAATTCAAAGATTTTGGAGCTCTATGTTTCAAATTCAAAAGTATGGCTTGACTCCATAGATTTGAGAGTTCTTGGACATTTTAGAAAGCTTGTTTCAAGGGCTACAACTTTCATGTTTTGAGTTTTTTCCAATTCAAAGTGGAACTATGTGAAAAAATTCCATGAAGTTTGGAAAAAGTACAAAATTTTAACACTTAAACATTTTTCTAAGTGTTAGAAATTTTGACTTTTTGTTGACTTTTCCAAATTTCTTGATTTTTTATGATCATGATGAATTATTTGAAGTACTTTGATGATTGAAAAAGTTTTGTTTTGAAAAAGTTGACCAAAAGTCAAAGTTTGACTTTTCTGTGCAGATGAAATTTCATCAGATGTTTCAGAAATTGACTGATGAATCCTGTGAACTTCTGTGATGTTTTGAATCCATAAATTAGGTCAACATGTTGTATCTAAGATATGAAGATCAATATTTAACCAAAAAATTCATTCATTGATCAGAAAATCAGAGATTACTCATGCTCAACCAAAACCCTAATTGGTCGATCCTTGATAGATCAATGAAACAAGTTGGATATCTGAAGATCAGAGGTTGATGATTTGACCAAGATAGATCAAATGAGGTGAGTAAAACTCAAACCCTAATTGGTTGCCTCTTTAATCATATGAAAATTTGATGAAACCCTAATTTTGACCTTTGAAATCCACACCCGATTAATTCTGTTCTGAACTGTTAATGATGCAATGATGCAAATGTAAGGTGGTATATTAGGTCAAAAATTGGGGTATGGCAGGTCCTTCTCGAAGCCTAGGGGTTCTTTATCATAGATGGCATCTATCCTTTGATCTATTTCGTGTTCTTCAAAGGGTGAGTCCTTCGAGCCATCCCCATTCATTTCGTATACTTCTGCAGCCATATTCTCTATTTCCGTTTCTAAGGTCGCTTTCCATTCGTTCTCAGTCATATAGGCCGAAATCCTTTCGAAGAAGGAGGACTCAATCATGAACAAGATTGTCGAATTCCCAGCCTGCTGGCCGTCTTTGTGTAGTGCCTTCGACTCCTTCATCTTCGTTGATTATCCTTCTATCCCAATACATCCCATCATGGCGAAGGGTCATATAATAGTGTGCGTTCCTGGTTTCGTTGACTTCGTCACTTGGGGTACAAGGAGAAATTTTGGCTAGGTATTTGTCATAATTTCTCTTATTTACTAAGTTAACTGCTATCATGAAATAACTCTGATCCGCTTCGATGTTCTCAATAATACCATCCTCTCTCCATAAAACTAACCTCTGATGCATTGACGAAGGAACTGCTCCAACGCCATGGATCCATTCTCTTCCCAATAGCAAGTTGTAGTTGGCTTTGGCTTCGATCACCATGAACATAGTGGGTCTACAGCTTGATCCCACTGTCAAATCTACTTGGATGACCCCCAGTGTCTGGCCTACTTTTCCTTCATAGTTCGATAGTACCATGTTGTGTGGTTTGATATCGACCTCTTGTATTCCTAACTTCTTCAGCATGAAGTGAGGCATTAAGTTTACTGCAGCGCCTCCATCCACCAAGACTTTTTTTACGCCTTGTGTACCAACTTTTGCTCGAATGAACAATGGCTTCAGATGATTTTTCATAGCTGGCTCTAGGTGCTCGAAGAAAGCATTCTGCTCTTCGACAGCTCCGTTATCCATCACGTAGTAGCACACTGGTCTATGCTTCATGAGGTCTATCGCATCCTCCTCCTCGTGCTCTCCGATTTCAGTTTCCTGTCCAAATTCACAAGGTAACACAGATACCACGTTGCAATTGATGTTGAGTGAAGACTCCCCCTATGATTTGAAGTTGTCAGTTAGCATATCCTCATCTTCTTCTGGACCTGGTGTGTACTCCTTTGATTCGTTCTGCTGTGTTTTAGAGAAGAGTTTCCTGCTAACTGGGGGTTTGCCCTCAGGTTGATTATTTGGTGTAGGTTTTTTGGTACTTGATTCTTCTTTGTTTTTGATCGAAGTTGCTCCTTTATCTAACATAGCTTCTCTTTCAGCCTTTCGAATTCTCTGTTGCCTGCGCCATTGTGATCTTGACATAGGGTTTTTTCCTTTGTAGTTTTCTAACCTCACTTCTTCCCTCTTTTCCGTATTGAACTTCCTTCTATATGTCATGGCGTGGTGTGCATTTCGTTCATTGTTCCTCCATTTATCCTTCCCCTTGTCGGTCCTAACTTGTAGCCACTTGTCTGTTGGTACTTCAGCAGGGACTTTGAATGTCACCCTTCGAGCGCCCTTAGGATAAGGGCTGTCAGGCCTTCGTTGAGTGTAGTTGCTCTCGAAACGTTGGCTCATCTGACCAGTTTCTTTGTGGTTCCAGCATGGGGCGAAAGGAATTGTTTCGAAGGCTCTGGCCACATTTTGATCATACACTGCAGAACACCTTGGGCACACTAGGCATTTGGTTGCCCCTTTGTGACAACGAACTAAAAACTCCAATAAACTTTCTCCAGCCTTAGGGTAACATCTGAATAGCTGGTTATCCTGGCGCCAGTTGATGCCAGTTCGTGCCCTTTGTTTCTTCTCGAAGTCTGCAGCAATTCTCTGATTGCAGCTGATGTTGCATCTGGGACATAGTATCATTTCAGCATTTTCTTTGTGGAACAGCATAAGGTAGTCTTTGAGACTAGCATCCCTAGCATAACTATCCTCCATCTTGTATTTCTCTTTCTCTAAATATCTTTCCATTTCCTCCATTTCGGAACGAGGTCTTTCCATATCTACCATGTTAACATCCACATCTTCCCCCTTTATATTAGCATCTCCCCATCCTGTAGGTTTGATATCTTCGATTGGGGTTTTTGAACTTTCTGGAGCGGATTATTTCACCAGGTAGTCAAACTTTCCATTGGGCTCCCCCAAAGTATCCCATATTTCTTTCTGAGGAAGAACTGGCGTTGTGATTTGGAATTTCTCCAAGTTTAGCCTCAGGCCTTCAGTAGCCTGCGTCAATTCATGGTTTCGATTCCCCTGGCCTTCAGTAGCCTGGATCTCTTTCGAAGCAGACAAAGGTACTACTTCACTCGAAGCCTCCTGTTCATTATGGACGTCCTGAGTAACCTCCTTTTTGACTTCGACTAACACATAGTTTTTATTCTCAGTGTTTCTCTCTCCTGATGGAGTGTCACCTTGATTTGCTTCCACCATATTTATTTCTCCAATGTATGCAGGCTCAGAGTAATTGGTGTCTGCAACATCCAAAGGGTCTTCATCTACTTTCATCTTTGGCTTGTCAGCGAATTTCAACCTACCATCCTTGATTGCATTTTGAATCAGATCCCTGAAAAGAAAACACTGTGAGGTTTTGTGGCCTAGAAAACTATGGTACTTGCAAAACCCTCTTTTCTTTCTTTGATCTAAAGGTGGTAATTTGACATTCGATGGCACAATTAGTTGGCCATCTTTGACAAGCAAGTCAAAAATTTCGTCACATTTCGTTACGTCGAAGGTATATACCTTCTTTGGGAATTTGTCACTTTTTTCATTTTCAACAATTTCTTTCCCTTTTGTGGGAACTAGTAGTTTACAAGAGTAAGGTGGGGCCTGCTTTAATTCAGCGAGATCAATTTCGACCTCTTCGAATTCAGGATAATCTTCAACCTCCTCAGTTTCGATATAGGAAATTCTTTCTTTCTTGTTACTTTTAAAAGCCCTGGCCTTCTCGGCCTTCAGTCTTTCGACTTATCGAACCCTATCTGCTAGTTGAGCCATGTCCCTCAAATATTGTGTGTCTAATTTCTTTCGAATGGAGTAGTCCAGGCCACCAGCAGCCATCTCGACTAACTCATGTTCAGGAACTACTGTGAAGCATCTAGTTTTCAAGAGTCTGAACCATTTTAGATAATCATCTATGGCTTCAGTAAACTTCCTCTTAACACTGGCTAGCTCTTTCAGACTTATTTTAGATTGTCCCATGTAGAATTGTTCATGGAATAATCTCTCTAAGAGGGTCCAAGTATCTATGGATCCAGGAGGCAATGTGGTGAACCATGTAAAAGCATTCTTAGTCAGGGAACTTGGGAAATATTTAATCCTAAGGTTCTCATTATTTTCTGTGTCTCCTGCTTCGGTCAGATACCTGGCTATGTGTTCGACTGTTGATTCATTGGTGTCTCCAGCAAACTTTGTAAACTTAGGGACCTTATATCCCCTTGGTAAATCAGTGTGCATTACATAATCTACTATAGCAGAGGCATAATTTGGCCTTCTAATTCCTGTATTGAGACCGTTTTGGGCCATAATCCTTTCTATCATGGTGGTTGTCACACCCTAAATTTCGCCCGTAAAATTTTGCAACGATTTGCATATCATAATTATTGCATCAGCATATTGCATTTTTTTTTAAAAATTGAATCTTGCATTCTATTATCATTTTTGCATTGCTATAACATTTTTTCCATATTTAAATTTACATTTTTTTTAAAAAAAAAATTGTGTAAGCACATATTTCATTAAAGGTTAGTTTCCAATATAATTTAAGGTAATTCACTTTGCTTTTAGATTTTTGATAGAAACAATTTGTTTTTGTTCATTACCATCACCTTTAGATTTATTTTTTTGAATTTGTTCAAATAATAATAATAATAACAAGTTTTGGTAGTAATAGATTTATTAATATTTCAAATGGTACACATGTTTTTTTTATATAGTTACTACATCAATTGATAAATAAAAATGGCCTTATCCTTATCTCCTTCCATCGTGTTGCCTCCACCATTTTGCTTACCCTTGTACCAACCTGCAAAATTCAAAATTTAGGAATCAATACAAACAAAACCAGAAAATTGTACATCCATTCCAGTCACCATTTCAATTCCACCACTTGTACAACTTGTGCACCACAACCTGCAAAGTTCCAGAACACAATAAAATTAGTACAGTTGCAATTTCTCATACCTCTCTTCACTCCTCTCCACTACATAATTTCTGCTCCACTACCTTGTAGTACCTCAATCCTTCCTCACTAAGTTTCTTCCCAATTCTCCATTCTGCCCTCACTCTTCCACTGCTATATAACACACCTTAATCTCACAAAATTGAAACCTCAAACCATAAAAGCTCCATCATTCACTACCACTGCTAAACCACCTCGCCCAAACCTTCATGCCACGAATATCACATATCACCATCTATTTCTGATCTCACTCCATTAAACTCTTTACACTTAACCTCCACCTTCATAACCTTCATCTTCCTCCAAACCAATATCAGAAGCCATTCACCTCACCTTATCATTTTCGCCAAAACCTCACCTTCACTGTTACTACCACCATCCACCGTGACCTCATTCACTCTTTAGAAACCTTCAACCTCGTCTGCCTCAAAACTGGACCAAGCATGATTTCTCTCAAAGCCACTCAACCATATCATTAACCTTTACCTTCAACTCACTCACACGGATAACCTCACCACTACCGTCAAACTCATATCCCTCACATACTTGCTCCCGTCTCTTACTCGTTATACCTTTGTTCACATCCCAACTATCATCGTCGAACACCATCTCACCTCATTGTCCTGACCTCCTTTCAACTCCACCTCGCCCAAACCTTCACTCCTTCACACCACTCCCAACAATACGCTCTCAACACTGCTTCCATTCATACAACTACACCGACCCAGATTCTAGAAGATTAAATCACAGAAGACGGCAAGACAGAAACTCGGAGAGGAAGCAGAGCTGAAAGCATACCTGGTTTTCACTAATTTTTGCTGTTGTTATTGATTCACGCTTCAAATTTGTTTATCATCATATAACTCTGTAACATTTGAACATAGTAAATCTGAGAACTAATTGGGGGTTAGGGTTTGATTTGATGAGGCTAATTCGATCAGTCTTGTAATGTTTATGTTTGTCTGGTTTTCATGGCGTGTGAGAGAGAGATAGAAAGGGACGAAACAAAGGGAGAGACGGAAAGAGCAAACGCACAGATTGGAAAAAGGGATTGAAGTCACGGTTTGGAAGAAGAACTATAGTTAATACTTTTTATTTTTCAATTAATTGTGTTAATTATTGGTTTTTTTTAAAAAAAAAACAAATTAACTTATGTTGTTGAGGAAGTTTAGGAAGTAGAAGCCGCGGCAGCTAGGGTTCCTCTAATTTTTCTTTGGGCTTAATATCATGACCCGATTTCCTAAGCCCAGCGAGTCAGTTTTACTTATCACACCCAGTTTTCAAATTTAACACCCGGCGGCCCATTCTTTCGTTTACATCCCAAATTTCATATTTTTAACTCCATTTTTTTAGCTTCTCCAAACTTTTTTTTTAATTAGTTAATTAATTTATGTTTTAAATAATTAATCATTTCAACTAATATTGTTAATTAATATTTTTAACTGAGAATTTTAGTTAATGTTTAATTTATTTAACTAATTGTTTAAATTTATATCATTTCTTGTATAGCACTTGTAATTATCCGTCATCCCCATTTGTAAATATGTATCCCACTCCCCAAGAGATGTAATAGTTTAGTAAATATTTTACTGTTTTATTTAATTATTCATTCACAAAGCACAAAACCATTTTCAAAATAACTAATACCCGTGCGAGCCATTTTTACTACCTTGAGTTGACAAAGCTTTGAAGCGTCACAACGGCCACACATTTGTGCATACACCACGCTTGCTCTTGGGCTTACAATGAAACCTGAAATGATTAGTTAAACATTATTTAATTATCTAATTAGGTTATTTAAAATTGATTAGTCCATCTAATTAATTTTACTAAACTAATTACTTGATTAAATTTCGTTTAATTAGTCGATTAAATTTATTTCGCGCATGCACTACACAATTGTTAGCTATCTTATCATTTGTGCAAGCCACCTTGTATGGGCTTTTAATTCATTTAATCGTTTTATTTTATGGTTGTATATAATTATTACCCGCTCATTTCCATTCTTGCACTTTGGTCTATATACCAATTTTAATCATAGCCCAAATCAATTCTCTTCTCATCTTTAAGACCTTTCATAATAAATTCTTAAACCTCGATCCAACGTCGAGTGATTCTTCTCAAAAATATTTTCATAAATAAATATTCTACTTCCCTCTTCCCAAGCGTATGGTAGTCAGTCCTGTTTCGACCCTCGATCGTACGTTTGGTTTTCTTAAATGAATCTTAACAAGTGAACCCCGTTTCACCTCACTCTTTTCTTAATAAAACTTTTGGGTAGAAAAAGATGATTAGGATGGTTCTGTCCACTCATCCGAGTACTTGGGGGCGTTAGCCGTTGAACGCTTATGGTCCAGTACTTGTCTCCCACATAAAATCAATTCAAACTCATCAAACCTTGCCCACGTACAAGTCCCTTTTTCAAACTCACATCGCTCACATGCGACACTCATCGCTCACATGCGAATTGCACTAGTGATGTTTTATCGTCCACGTACGATTAAGCTCCTATTTTACAAATAAAATCAACCAACCAACAAATGTTCTCGCAACCGAGAACTACGTAAGCTCTGACTTTTCCATCGCACTTGGGAAATACGTAGGCACGAGATTCTAACATCTTGGCGAGCACACTTTCAAAAAACTAAAACATGTTTCTCTTTTCTTCTCTTTTATCGCATAATAATTAGAAGATTGCAAATTTAATTTTAAATACACAAACACACTTAGAACTAAATGGGTCCCATCGAGTACGATGGATGTGAGGGGTGCTAATACCTTCCCCTTGCATAACCGACTCCCGAACCCGCATCTCTTGGTCCCGACGACCATTCCTTTTCACATTTTCATTTCTTTGGGTTTTATCTATATTTTCCCTTTCCTCATTAGGAATGAATAAAATTAGGTGGCGACTTCATTGTTTCATTGTTTTGTTCGTAATCGAAATTTTTTTCGATTAGCGTCAACAGTTTGGCGACTTCACTGGGGACAATTTTCTCATGCGAGTCAACCCTAGTTTAGTTCTTTGTGTGTTTGCGAGTTTATTTTTTTTACTTTGTTTTCTTCTTGGTGCTTTAATTCTCACTTATGGTTATGTTTCAATCATTTATTTCTTTATGCCTTGTTTATTATCTTGTTGATATATTCATTGTGTGGGGTTATTATGGATTGGATCATTGATATTATGAGATAAGCCCACTACCAAGGCTTGAGTTTACCAAAATTAGAGTGGTTGCGTAGTATCGATTTGCTAGACGGAAATGTCTTGTAAGTTGGTGCGAAGACCACACCTAGAGTAAGGTTCTTTCGAAGATGTTATTGTCGATTGCAAGTTATTTTTGCGTTGGCAATAATGTTGTTAGAAAGGATTATTTCTCTAGTTTAGGAAACCTTGGATTTTTGAACCATTGGACCTCTCTATGAGCATACCATTTTTGAGAATATTGTTGGCTCGCAAATTTTTAATCGCAATTGATAACAATATTTTCAAAAAGGATCGTTGACTCTAAAAGCCATAAAACCTTACACAGTAACCTTGTGAGGGGGTTCTTGGGTAAAAGCCTATAGCCATCATACAATAGGGAGCCCACATAATTAGGTTGTCTTGTTACCCGTTTACCAGTACCATCCTTGTTTCATATATGTGTGAATCTGTTACTGTCATTATGTTACATTCCATATGTGACATTTCATCCCATAAACATCATTATTGTATATCAAAAATGTATGCATCCACATTCATCATCATGTGTGCATTTCACCATCAAAATACTTATTCCATCTATTTTCATTCATCCAGTTAACAAAGCAAGTTGATTCCCCGACACCGCTACGAAACCAGAGCTGCTGTCAAGTTGAGAATGGAGAATCTAGAACAACACAATGTCGAATTCAGGATGGAGATTGATGATTTGAAGTTCGGAATGACCAAGCTCACAGAAATGTTGCAGGTGATTATGGCCAGAACTGATCCACCTCAAAGGACTGTCATCTCTGAAGTCGATACTACTATTGTGGAGCCACCACAAATTCAGAATGTTGCTACCACTTGGCCAGAATTTGGCTTACCGCGCAACTACTCTCCACAATATGAAATTAATCATGAAGTAGGACAATCCGCTCAACAGACTGTTCAGATGCCTGTGGTCACCGAACAACGACCAATCATCCACACCATACCTCAAGTTCCCTTTGGAAATCACTTCACATACCAAGCTGATGGCTCCCAGAATGGAGATCAAGTGCAGAATGATGAAGTTGAAGAAGTGAAAGAAAAGTACAATGCTATTGAGAAGAGATTGAAGGCTGTGGAAGGAAATGACACTTTTGGATTCGATACCTCTAATCTCTGCTTGGTTTCTGGCTTGACTATGCCTGCAAAGTTCAAAGTCCCTGAATTCGAGAAGTATAAGGGACTTACTTGTCCAAAAGATCATCTGACCATGTACTTCCGAAAAATGGCTGCTCATGAAAAGAATGACAAGCTACTTATTCATTGCTTCCAGGATAGTTTGACCGGAGCTTCCCTAAAGTGGTATATAAGCCTAAAGAGAGAGGACATCAACTCTACAAGGGACTTGGTTGAAGCATTCCTGAAACAATACAAGTTCAACTTGGATATGGCCCCTGACCGTAGACAGTTGCAAGCTATGACTATGAAAGACCAAGAAACATTTAGGGAGTATGCTCAACGTTGGAGAGAGCTAGCATCTCAAGTCAACCCTCCTTTAGGTGAAAAGGAACTCACAGGCATGTTCATGGACACTTTGCATCCAATCTTTTATGAGAAAATGGTTGGAAGTATATCTTCTGGTTTTGCTGATTTGGTTACCATTGGTGAGCGAATTGAACAAGGTTTGAAGAATGGCAAAATTGTCAATACTACCGGATCATCCAACAATAACAATGCTAAGAAATTCCCTGGTATCTTCCAGAAGAAAAAAGAAGGTGAAACCAATGCAGTCAGTGGATCTCAGACACCACAACCTTACCAACCTGCAGTTGCTCAACAACCACCATTCGTGCCATATTATCCATACCAGTATGTTGCAGCAGCTCAATACCAGCAACCTAACTTTGCTTTGCCTCTATACCAACAGCCATGGGTGGCTCCTCCTCAGAATGCTCCTCGGATTCCTCAGCAGAATGCTAGGCCAAATTATCCACAAAATGCTCAGCGAAATGCTCCTCAGAATCAGAATCAGCAGCAAAATAAAATTCCCCGCTACCAACAGAATGAGGCTCGCCGCTTTGATCCACTTCCAATGACCTACTCTCAATTGTGGCCATACTTGGTCAGTTCAAAGGCAATAGAGCCCAGACCTACTCAGCCTAAGACATCAAATTTTCCTGCAGGGTACAACCCTAATGTCAAGTGTGATTTTCACAGTGGTGTAGCAGGTCATTCAATTGAAGACTGCAAGGTTTTGAAGGAAAAAGTTCAAGATTTGATTGATAAGAAATTACTCACTTTTGCGGACATCCCTCAAGTGATCGACAATCCCTTGCCATGAGCAGCGCCAAGCATAAGAGACTCTCCTAAAGCCAGTTATCAGACGGGAAAGCTCATCCTTGTTACTGATAGTCATTGGGCCTTTTATTATTTCATGTTGCAATTTTCTTATTTGTAATTTGCTAGTTTGCATTTGAACTTTGTTATCTTTAATCGTAATTTTAATGAAATGAGCATTGCATCTTTTGAGTTAATCATGTCATTTTTTGGTTTTTTACTTTCTTGCTGTCACTCCAAAATTTTCAAAAAAAAAAAACAATATTTCTTTTATATCCACCCCACTTTCTTTTTGTTTAAGCAAACATTGGAGGGAGGATGATGATAAACAAATACCCAATTTGCAACAGTATGCTTTCAAATAAGACTTCGCTGATGATATATAGGCATTGCTTCAAATCCCCCAAACAGTGGAGATATAAGGAAGATAATCCCTCGTTAACCCCTTCGAGCCTATAAGTAGGAGTTTCTTTCTGCAAACAGTTAAAACCCTTAATCTTAACCCGGGGCAGGGTAGTTGTTCAGTTAAAGCATTTAATACATTCGATTTCCAAGAGAATCATGTTATCATAGATCATCCTGATACCTTCACCAAGGTTCAACCGCATTCTCTTCCATACACAAAGGCGAAGTGCAAATTCAGTGGTTGTTCCTCAAAGAACCATCATTATGACAGTCAAACCCATCAATTTCTCACATCAAACAAAAAAAATTGTCGCACAAGTTGTTCAAACACAAAAGTGACGAATCAAAAAAAGGAAAAAAGAAAGGTCACCAAAGATCCTCAACAAATGCAAATCAAGAACAAGCTTGTGTGGCTTCCAAAGAAGAATAGGTGACTGCCACCTCAAATGGCATTGGTTCTCAAGACATCACGTCGTCATTTGCAATTCCTCTTGGAAGTTGAATCAATCAATTAACTGAACATAGGAATTGGAGAACATCACGAAGAATGGGTTGGGTACAAATCAAAATTTGAGCCTTCTATCCTTTGTTTCATAAACCGTGAACCAGACCACGTTACAACATTCAAAATACCTAATTGAAGCAAGGTTTCTTTTGAAAGCATACTACAGCAAGGTTGCGTTAACCTGACTCCTCAGTGTTTGCTAAATTCATTGGTGTTGATACCACGTTATCACATCATTCTTTTCACATCTTGAATTTCAAATTATCATTGCATCCTCATCAGGATTTATCCATCTGTTTACCGCAATTTCATTTCAATAAATGATTTACTTTCAAAAGTTTGCATAATCATCGATTTAAAATTATCATTGTAAGAAAACAATTTCATTTGCAAGTTTAGCACTTCACATCAAGAGAATTTCAGCAGTTGAAGAACATTCATCATCTGCGAAGTTATCCCACCGGGGGCAAGCCATCTTTTCAAGAGTTGATCACAATTATAGGCATTCCATTTTCAGAGTTCCAAACATTGGGGCATGTCATTTTCAAGGATCAACAGTTAGTGCCAAACTTCTGTTGATCTAAGCTTTTCAAGAACTCAGCATTCTGGGGCATTTAGAGCCAAGACCTCTCTATTCTTTCAAAGATTCTCACAAGTATCAGTTCACAAATCATCAACAATTTCTGATCTCACAAGAAGTGTCGGGAAGTCATGCTTGCAATATCCTGCCAAAGGACCACCTTCAGGAGTCTTCCTCATTTCATCTTGTCTGTGACCCTCCGTTGGGGCACTCGTCCAAACATTCAAATCATATTTCTCAATCATACTTGCATGCATTCATTAGTCATGCATTAAACCACGCATACCATTCATGGGGCATCTACTCATTACATAAATATTCAAAAAGCTTAAAACCTTGCTCGGCATTTTCCACTGAAAACCAGGCTCTACCATACAAAAATCCAATTCCCTTTGGCCACGTCCAAAAAACCATTTTCTACATTGATCACTCATCATATGCATCATTTCATGTGCGTCAATCCAATGATTTAAGTTGTTATCATATCACCCTCTTGTCAACCCATCGGTTGGATTTTTTTTAGTATTTCATTGTTAATTTGAATCAACCCATTGGTTGAGGATATTTTTCACATTTTTGTCAACCCACTGGTTGAATTTAATCATTTACTATCTAGTTAATTCAGAGCAACCCACTGGTTGAGAATAGTTTTTCAATTCACCTTCATCAATCCACTGGTCGATGTTGACTTCCTTTCTTACTTTTCGAACTCAATCCACTGGTTGATATGTCGTGTCGACTTTCATTAACCCACGTGTTGATGTTAAGTTTTTGTTGTCTACTTTCATTAACCCATGTGTTGATGTTAAGTTCTTATTGTTTACTTTCATTAATCCACGTATTAATGTTATTTCGTCTTTGTTTACCTTCATTAGCCCACGTGTTGATGATAGTTCTTGATTGTTTTGACTTCATTAACCCATGTGTTAATGTTAGTACTTGTTGGTTGACTTTCATTGATCCACGTATTGGTGTCAGTCTTTATTTTTGTCAATCCACTGATTGAAAGTTTTTGTTTTGACTTTCGTCAATCCACGCATTGATGTCAGTCTTTATTTTTGTCAATCCATTGATTGAAAAGTCTTTGTGTTTACTTTCATTAACCCACGTGTTGATGATTATTCTTGTTTGCTACTTTCATTAACCCACGTGTTGATGTTAGTTCTTATTTGTTGACTTTCATTAACCCACGTGTTGATGTTATTTCTTCGTTGTTTACTTTCATTAGTCCACGCATTCGTGTCAGTATTTATTTTTGTCAATCTACTGATTGAAAATTTTTGTTTCGACTTTCATTAATCCACACATTGGTGTTAGTCTTTATTTTTGTCAATCCATCGATTGAAGGTTTTTGTGTACTTTCATTAACCCATGCGTTGATGACTAGTTCTTGTTGTTTACTTTCATTAAGCCACGTGTTGATGATTGTTCTTATTATTTACTTTCATTAATCCATATATTAATGTTAGTTCTTTGTTGCTCTCCTTCGTCAATCCATTGGTTGATGTTGGCCTTTCTTTCTTGTTTTCAAACTCAATCCACTGGTTGAGATGTCGTGTCGACTTTCATTAACCCACGTGTTGATGTTAAGTTTTTTGTTGTCTACCTTCATTAACCCACGTGTTGATGATAATTCTTGTAGTTTTGCTTTCATTAACCCACGTGTTAATGTTAGTACTTGTTGGTTGACTTTCATTGATCCACGTATTGGTGTCAGTCTTTATTTTTGTCAATCCACTGATTGAAAGTTTTGTTTTGACTTTCGTCAATCCACGCATTGATGTCAGTCTTTATTTTTGTCAATCCATTGATTGAAAAGTCTTTGTGTTTACTTTCATTAACCCACGTGTTGATGATTATTCTTGTTTACTACTTTCATTAACCCACGTGTTGATGTTAGTTCTTATTTGTTGACTTTCATTAACCCACGTGTTGATGTTATTTCTTCGTTGTTTACTTTCATTAGTCCACGCATTAGTGTCAGTATTTATTTTTGTCAATCCACTGATTAAAATTCTTTGTTTCAACTCTCATTAATCCACGCATTGGTGTCAGTCTTTATTTTTGTCAATCCATCTATTGAAAGTTTTTGTGTACTTTCATTAACCCACGTGTTGATGGTTGTTCTTGTTTGTCTACTTTCATTAGCCCACGTGCCGATGATAGTTCTTTTTGTTTCAACTTTCACCAATCCATGCATTAGTGTCAGTCATTATTTTTGTCAATCCATTGATTGAAAGTTTTGTGTCGAATTTCATTAACCCACGCGTTGATGTCAATTCTCTGTTGTTTACTTTCATTGATCCACTAGTTAATGTAAGTTTTATTTCTTATTCTTTTCGAATCGATCGATTGATCAGGGACGTCATATTGTTTTTCATCAACCCACGTGCTGATGATAGTTCTTTCGCAATTCATCTTATTTAGTCCTCAGAGAGTTTATTTTCAGTTTTCATTTCCCCAGCATTACAGTCCATACATTCATGGCACGACATTTCATCGCATTACATATCATTACATTTTGCATCAAGGACGAAATTAGGGTCTTTTGTATTTAATTACTTTCAACCATTGATCCACGTTATCAAGTTGAAAGATAATTAAATAGGGGCAGCTGTCACACCCTAAATTTCGCCCGTAAAATTTTGCAACGATTTGCATATCATAATTATTGCATCAGCATATTGCATTTTTTTTTAAAAATTGAATCTTGCATTCTATTATCATTTTTGCATTGCTATAACATTTTTTCCATATTTAAATTTACATTTTTTTTTAAAAAAAAAATTGTGTAAGCACATATTTCATTAAAGGTTAGTTTCCAATATAATTTAAGGTAATTCACTTTGCTTTTAGATTTTTGATAGAAACAATTTGTTTTTGTTCATTACCATCACCTTTAGATTTATTTTTTTGAATTTGTTCAAATAATAATAATAATAACAAGTTTTGGTAGTAATAGATTTATTAATATTTCAAATGGTACACATGTTTTTTTTATATAGTTACTACATCAATTGATAAATAAAAATGGCCTTGTCCTTATCTCCTTCCATCGTGTTGCCTCCACCATTTTGCTTACCCTTGTACCAACCTGCAAAATTCAAAATTTAGGAATCAATACAAACAAAACCAGAAAATTGTACATCCATTCCAGTCACCATTTCAATTCCACCACTTGTACAACTTGTGCACCACAACCTGCAAAGTTCCAGAACACAATAAAATTAGTACAGTTGCAATTTCTCATACCTCTCTTCACTCCTCTCCACTACATAATTTCTTCTCCACTACCTTGTAGTACCTCAATCCTTCCTCACTAAGTTTCTTCCCAATTCTCCATTCTGCCCTCACTCTTCCACTGCTATATAACACACCTTAATCTCACAAAATTGAAACCTCAAACCATAAAAGCTCCATCATTCACTACCACTGCTAAACCACCTCGCCCAAACCTTCATGCCACGAATATCACATATCACCATCTATTTCTGATCTCACTCCATTAAACTCTTTACACTTAACCTCCACCTTCATAACCTTCATCTTCCTCCAAACCAATATCAGAAGCCATTCACCTCACCTTATCATTTTCGCCAAAACCTCACCTTCACTGTTACTACCACCATCCACCGTGACCTCATTCACTCTTTAGAAACCTTCAACCTCGTCTGCCTCAAAACTGGACCAAGCATGATTTCTCTCAAAGCCACTCAACCATATCATTAACCTTTACCTTCAACTCACTCACACGGATAACCTCACCACTACCGTCAAACTCATATCCCTCACATACTCGCTCCCGTCTCTTACTCGTTATACCTTTGTTCACATCCCAACTATCATCGTCAAACACCATCTCACCTCATTGTCCTGACCTCCTTTCAACTCCACCTCGCCCAAACCTTCACTCCTTCACAGCACTCCCAACAATACGCTCTCAACACTCCTTCCATTCATACAACTACACCGACCCAGATTCTAGAAGAGCAAATCACAGAAGACGGCAAGACAGAAACTCGGAGAGGAAGCAGAGCTGAAAGCATACCTGGTTTTCACTAATTTTTGCTGTTGTTATTGATTCACGCTTCAAATTTGTTTATCATCATATAACTCTGTAACATTTGAACATAGTAAATCTGAGAACTAATTGGGGGTTAGGGTTTGATTTGATGAGGCTAATTCGATCAGTCTTGTGATGTTTATGTTTGTCTAGTTTTCATGGCGTGTGAGAGAGAGATAGAAAGGGACGAAACAAAGGGAGAGACGGAAAGAGCAAACGCACAGATTGGAAACCCGGCGGCCCATTCTTTCGTTTACATCCCAAATTTCATATTTTTAACTCCATTTTTTTAGCTTCTCCAAACTTTTTTTTTAATTAGTTAATTAATTTATGTTTTAAATAATTAATCATTTCAACTAATATTGTTAATTAATATTTTTAACTGAGAATTTTAGTTAATGTTTAATTTATTTAACTAATTGTTTAAATTTATATTATTTCTTGTATAGCACTTGTAATTATCCGTCATCCCCATTTGTAAATATGTATCCCACTCCCCAAGAGATGTAATAGTTTAGTAAATATTTTACTGTTTTATTTAATTATTCATTCACAAAGCACAAAACCATTTTCAAAAGAACTAATACCCGTGCGAGCCATTTTTACTACCTTGAGTTGACAAAGCTTTGAAGCGTCACAACGGCCACACATTTGTGCACACACCACGCTTGCTCTTGGGCTTACAATGAAACCTTAATTGATTAGTTAAACATTATTTAATTATCTAATTAGGTTATTTAAAATTGATTAGTCCATCTAATTAATTTTACTAAACTAATTACTTGATTAAATTTCGTTTAATTAGTCGATTAAATTTATTTCGCGCATGCACTACACAATTGTTAGCTATCTTATCATTTGTGCAAGCCACCTTGTATGGGCTTTTAATTCATTTAATCGTTTTATTTTATGCTTGTATATAATTATTACCCGCTCATTTCCATTCTCGTACTTTGGTCCATATACCAATTTTAATCATAGCCCAAATCAATTCTCTTCTCATCTTTAAGACCTTTCATAATAAATTCTTAAACCTCGATCCAACGTCGAGTGATTCTTCTCAAAAATATTTTCATAAATAAATATTCTACTTCCCTCTTCCCAAGCGTATGGTAGTCAGTCCTGTTTCGACCCTCGATCGTACGTTTGGTTTTCTTAAATGAATCTTAACAAGTGAACCCCGTTTCACCTCACTCTTTTCTTAATAAAACTTTTGGGTAGAAAAAGATGATTAGGATGGTTCTGTCCACTCATCCG
Source organism: Vicia sativa (assembly GCA_021764765.1). Lineage (NCBI taxonomy): Eukaryota > Viridiplantae > Streptophyta > Magnoliopsida > Fabales > Fabaceae > Vicia > Vicia sativa. The sequence goes on from CM038794.1 coordinate 143,772,212, forward strand.
AGTACTTGGGGCGTTAGCCGTTGAACGCTTATGGTCCAGTACTTGTCTCCCACATAAAATCAATTCAAACTCATCAAACCTTGCCCACGTACAAGTCCCTTTTTCAAACTCACGCCACATGCGACACTCATCGCTCACATGCGAATTGCACTAGTGATGTTTTATCGTCCACGTACGATTAAGCTCCTATTTTACAAATAAAATCAACCAACCAACAAATGTTCTCGCAACCGAGAACTACGTAAGCTCTGACTTTTCCATCGCACTTGGGAAATACGTAGGCACGAGATTCTAACATCTTGGCGAGCACACTTTCAAAAAACTAAAACATGTTTCTCTTTTCTTCTCTTTTATCGCATAATAATTAGAAGATTGCAAATTTAATTTTAAATACACAAACACACTTAGAACTAAATGGGTCCCATCGAGTCGATGGATGTGGGTGCTAATACCTTCCCTTGCATAACCGACTCCGAACCCGCATCTCTTGGTCCCGACGACCATTCCTTTTCACATTTTCATTTCTTTGGGTTTTATCTATATTTTCCCTTTCCTCATTAGGAATGAATAAAATTAGGTGGCGACTTCATTGTTTCATTGTTTTGTTCGTAATCGAAATTTTTTTCGATTAGCGTCAACAGTGGTTAAATTATTTTCTGCTAGAATATTATCGTTTTGAATTCTATGAACGACTGCATCAGCATCTTGATGTCGACCCACCATGACAACTTCTCTAGGTTGTTCTTCTCGAAACGCTGGTACTTCTAGCCTTTCGACCCTTGCCCCTGGTTCTATCATTCCCCTTTGTGGTTCTTCTCGTATCACTGGGGCCTCTAACCTTTCGATCCTTGCCCCTGGTTCTACAATTCCCCTTTGTGGTTCCTCTCGAATCACTGGGGCGTCTAACCTTTGTGCCCTTGCCCCCAAATTAATCCCTTCTCTGACTGATCTATAGGGTGGGTCATCAGCAATTTGTTCTATAATGGGTATATTCGCTCGAACCAATGCCTGATTCTGTCTACGCCTTTCTGGCGGAGCGAAAAAATCTGCTATTCGACTCATGTTATCCGCGTTTTCTCTGTTTATCACAGTTACATTTTGTACTATTGGGGCGAAGATCTCTTGCATAGTTTGTGCTAACACTCCTATCATATTATGGTTACTATCATCCATTAATTGTCTAAAAGCCATCTGACTTTCTGTAGTTAAGATATGCAATGTACTATAACCTACTGACCCTTGGTTATTTGTCATAAATTGATTGGCCCCAGATCCAGAACCAAACTGTGGTGACGAATTCGATGTCGAAGTATGCAAACCCGCCATAAAAGATGTTGGCATCCCATAAGAGGGATTATCGAAACTGGGTGGTCTAGTTGGTGGTGGGGTGGCGAAATGGGTTTGTGTCCCTGATGGTGGGAAAAATCCCCCAGGATAACCAGTGGTTCCTGTATTTCCTAGGATCGAACTGTTAGTCGACATGCCACTTGCTCCATTCATGGCCATACTACTGGTAGAGGATGCAACAGACTGTACGCTCGAAGGGATGGCATTAGACGTTTCCATCGAAGCAGACATATTAGTGCCTGTTCCATGTGGGGAATTTTGTTCCCCTTGTTGATTATTTGGATTAGACATCTTGTTATTACGCTTTCTTCTGGGTAAGGGTTGGTTGCTACTATTAGTTATTCTACCACTTCTAAGGTTCATATAACAGCAAACTTGTTACTCAGAAAAGAACTTTACCGTGATTATATCTTAACAATTTTCAATTTCAATTTTCTTAACGACCAATGACTGTCCCACTGGGCGTGCCAATTTGTTTACAGTGATTTCTAGTAAACAACCGCTAGTCTTCCAAACTATCAAATAAAGTTAATGACTGTTATTTAATCTCTCTGGTAACTTGCAGGATCGACTAGATTGATCCTATGGGGTTTGGTCGTTTGGATAAATCTACTAGTAAAATTGGTGTTCATAGTTAGGATTTTTAATTAAAGTGTTTTAGAGGCATTCAATTCACTTCGATTACCATACTAAAAGAATCTAATGACATGATTAAACGAATCAATGTAAAACTGGATTGAATGGTTAAAGATTCGAATATGATAAAAGACGTTTAAATGCAGAAAAGAGTAAAGATTTTAATGTAAAGACATGAATGTAAAAGTTTCTAAATGTGTAAAAGATTCGAACATAAGAACAACGTTTAAGTGCAAGAAATAAGTAAATGACTTTGAATGTAAAAGTATTTAAAATGACAGTGACATGAAAATGGAAGATAAACTGGAAAAGATAAAGAGTTTTTACTGAATTATAAATGTTTGGTGTTATCATACATACATTGTTCGAGCATTCGTTTCCCTATCCATGTGGTATTTTGAATGTTTACTGAATTTTGTACAATAGATATGACACACGAAATCCTAACACTAAGACTTCTATTTATACTACTTCGACCATAACGGTCTTGCTATAAGATTCTGCCACGTCCGAAGCATGCAAAACATTGCTTCTCTCTAGCCTCCACGCGTCTTCGAACGCTCCAGCGCATATATATTTGATTTCCAATATCCCGCTCACGTTTGAATTTCAAACACCTTGGTATCCTTCGCTTCGAATTCGTTTCACAACCTTCACAGACATAGTCTTGTTACCGCTTCGAAGCTTCTTTAAATGTATCTTCACAATTGTCATTCGAAGCTCTGAACTTTGACATTTCCATTCGAAGGACATTATCTTCCATTCTAAAACATAACACTTGCTTATTCCATCGAACTTAATTACTCCATTTCGAACCACATTTATTAAAATCTTCAGCCAACACACTCGCACACTTAGCAATTCACTTGGATTTGAAAAGAAATATCCTTATCGAAAAGGTTTTCATAGAAAAAGGTCTGAAGACAAAAACAGTTGGAAGTTGGTGGATTGTTTTTATCTTGGCGAAAGAATTTAAGTTTATTAACATGTTTTGAGATTTGATAAAGAAAATGTTTTAGTTTTAATATACAAAAGGGGAAGAAAAACATCTAAGGGGAACTATCTAGTTCTATCCCTAATGTTATCATACAAGGGTGGCCCTAAGTCAAGGATGAAAAGGGAACATCTACCTATGTTGACATGCAAGGATGACCATCCTGATGTCTAAGCTTGAAAGCTACCCTAGCTGAGCGGTTCTAGGGGAAACTATCTTAATATCCACCTTGGTTGACCAACCAAGGGATACAAAGGGAGGAGGCAAGCAAGTGATTTGGAAAAAGCACACAAACAATGCAATGCACACACGAATGATACACAGAAGCGCAGGGTACAAAAGAAATAAAGACCATAGCCAAGGGTGACGTGTCACTCGAGTCAACCAAGAGCTTTCTTTTGGAGAAAAACCATAGCCATGGCGAGACAAACCGCGTCAACCAAGAGTTTTCTTATGTGGGAAAGGGATTCATGCGTTAATATGAATTACCAAGTATGAAGAGTATATGAGTGTGAGTATCAATGCATGACGAAGTGAACACTAGACAAAGCGCGAAGGGTCAGAATAGGGAACCCTTGCCGCTATATATATGACTCGATAAAGGTAGCTTTCACGATTCGCGCACTACGCCATATAAGACCTACGAACACGCTTTTTTTAGGCTTTAAAAGCGCTTTCGTAGGTGGCGCTGCTATAGATTTTAGCAGCGCTTTTTGTTTAGGCAAAAGCGCTTTCGTAGGTCTACCTAAGGCAGCGCTTTTTCCTAAAAAGCGCTTTCTTAAGTAGACTTTTAGCAGCGCTTTTTTCTGGAAAAGTGCTTTCTTAGGTCTACTTTAGAATGTCTTTTATGCTTTCTGTAGGCACCCTAAGAAAGCACAATTTCAGTAAAAGCGCTTCCTTAGGCCACTTATGAAAGCACTTTTTGATAAAAAGCGCTGCCTTAGGCCTGCCTTAAGCACTTTCTTATGTATACCTTAGGCAGCGCTTTCACTCAAAAAGCGCTTTCATAGGTGGCCTAAGGCAGCGCTTTTACTGAAAATGCGCTTTCTTAGGGTTTTTACTGAAAAACCAAACATTTATATAATTTTTAAACCTGTATTTTTTGCAGCATTATTTTATAAACCTGTAATTCATAAACGTGTAATTCATATACATGTAATTCATAAACCGATAATTTAGAATCATAATCCCGTTATTTCAACAAAGAGATTATATACAAATACCATTATATACCATTGTTATCCAAAATATATATACACCATTGTAATTCAATTCACATATTTTTAACATTACCAAAATCAACCATAACAAAATCAACTATAATAATAACTAAATCAGTCATAATGTATGAACAAAACACAGTCAATTATATATTCAAGATCCTGGTCCTGCAAGATATGAACATAATAACACGGTCAGTATTGTATTCACACAACAATGTATTCATAACCATTTTCACACAATAATGTATTCATACCTTATATGATTCTTTGCTCAATAAAATATTGACACAATTCCTCTTTGAGTTCTTCCAACTGAAGTTTCGTGTAATATGCACACTTGTGTTCATTGAAGTATTACATAAAAAAAATAAATTATATGCATGATTTAGTTAAAAATAATAAATTATATGAAATATCAGATAACTAATAAAATAAATTCTAAGTTATAAATCCCATACCGTGACTGGAATCCCTATTTGATTCATTTGAATGATTTCTTTGATAAACTTCAAAATGAAGTATCCGCAATCTATGTCGTTTTGTTGTTGAGGACACTACATAGAAAAACAAATAAGAATATATAGTTGTCTTGTTTTATCACGTAGCATAAATATTATAAGCAAAATTGTGGAAATTAATATACCTGCACTTTGATCCAACTAACGTTATTTGATTTAGACCGTGGTACCCGAGCTTCTCTTTGACATCGAAATACTTGTATTGCTCTAAAAAAATAAAAATATATATTTAGAACAATGTCACAGAAATAATTAAATATATAAATACACACGAATATTTAGAATAATCTCACTTACGTATCAATCATTAACTTCATATTCGGATAATTTGTCCAATCACCGTCAACCGAATTCAGATAATACACCATTTCTTTTATAGGATCGATAGCAACCAACAACCTATGAGATCTATAAATTAAAACAACAACTTATATGAAAATTTTCATGCAAAAAATACAAATATTAAAATGAACTTAGAATGAAAATACCCTGTAGGAATAGTATTATACGCCCAAAGATACAAGCTTTCTGTACTTCCAGTTGTCATGAATCTCTCGACTAAGTGCTCTCTTACTGACTCTGGTTCCCTAACAATTGTCGCTCCGCTGACATGGGAGGAAGACACGAAATGGAATCTATTTGACAATTGATTCCCGCGTATCAATTTGTCATATAACAACCTTAAATAAAAATATAATTAATATTAGACTATTTTCGTTGAAATGTTTTTAAAAAATGTTCAACCAATTAAATAATATATTGATTGGGTTACAGGATGTATGAGTGCATAACACTGACGCCTAATTCTCTATGAAGAAAAATTTGTTCCATGTCCTCTTGTCCAATTATTTTGGTTCAAGGAAAACCAAAGATACCTTCATCCATGTCCATTTGACAAATACCACCATTCATCAAATCTGATGTTCCCACTAGTGTTTCAAGACACTACCGGAATTTAGGCACAAATTTTCTGACAGCAACCCTTTTCTTGGGTGGTACCCTACCAACTTTCTAGCTCACTTGTTGTGACCCTTGAAAAGGTACCTAAAAATCATATAGACTTAGGTAAACTATAAAGTTATGCAGTTTTTTATTCGGATCATATAATTAACACTTTAAACGTACCTCTTTTTGTGATGCAACAGACTCGTCGTACTGCAAAATCCCTTCACCCTTAGATTCGGGTTTTGTAGAAGTCTAAAATTACCATGTAATAAAATAAGGTCAAAACTCTCGGTTGAATACTTAAAGATTCATAATGGTTTTTGTAACACCCCAATTCTACCCCGCCTAATTAATAACAAAATCAGAGTTTCAAAATTTCATTTAACAAAATTGAGGCATCACATATTCGCATTTCCATCAATTCGCATTATAATGCACATCAAAAGTCGGATATACCGATTCATACATAATTCATCATATACACATATGAATATTCACAACACAGCGGATGTGTTCACAAAATATACATAACATCATGTTATCATCACTACATCAGGTTATAACATCATAAGATAGTATACATAAACTATCCTATCAAAATGATAATGTCGCCCTAATCCCGAGTGTTACTATGACCAGAGCAGAGCGACACAAAATAAAGAGACTCGAGCTAATCCTCCTCATCCTCGGGGATCACCTGCACGTTACCAATATATAGGCAACGACGAAACAAGTAAAGGGTGAGATACTCCAAAACATATAATTAAAAGCATGATAGGATATATACATAGTTTTGAAATTATAAATGATATAAGTTAAATAAAGTATGTCGACATGTATCAAAAGCTTACATACTTTAAATTAGCATTTAGTGTATAAATTAACATTTTAACTTCATCACATAATCATTATACTCGCATCAACACAAAACATCATGTACCATCGCAATTCAATCATCATTCATCAATTAAAACTCAATGTTAAACAACTCAAACATAAACATAACCGACTCCATGAGACACGACTATGTTATGCATGTGGTACCCGTCGCTTTGTCCATAATTAGGAACACTTGGCATAAAGCCCGTCGTCGCTTGGCATAAAAGCCCTCGTCGCTTGGCATAAAAGCCCTCGTCGCCTATGCAATGTATGTGACTCAATAATAAAGACCACACAACAACATATCATCATCGCTCATCAAAATTGACATAAATTCCACCTCGCCATATTTATTCACATCAAATAAACATGTCATCGCATCGCATAAACAACAAGTATTCATAAATAAATACACTGTCACAAACATTATGTTTATTCACACAACATCGTTATCAATTAATCCACCAATTTCCAAAACGGAAAAATAGTCAAAACACCAATAATCGTCGCGAAAGCCATTCTTAATTACCGGCATTAATTATAAACATCGACATCGAAATCGGATAGTTCATATATGTCTTAAATTGACTAAAACACCATCCGGTTCAATTTACCGTAAACTGGCCTATTTCGGGTCGTTTCGTAAAAACTCACAATTTCGAAAAACTAACCTTACTACTACGTTCTACACGTCGAACTTAGCTAGCATGTCAATTTTTGTTGAATTCGGAGCAACTTGCTCCGTCGTCGAATTTACCTAAATCGGAAAATCAGAACATAATCGGGTTCTAAATTTAATCGGCTATCTTATCTCCTAATTATATTTTAGTGATATAAAAGGTTACTAGGTGAAATTGGGATTTTAGAAAGAAAAAGAAGCTATTTCCAAAGAAAATTATGCAGGAAAGTATTTTGACAGAAAAACAGAAAACTGTGTTTACAGAAAAATCACAAAACAGCAAAACTCTCCGTTCTCTTCTACAATCAGGGACGCACGTCCCATTCTCACCAAAGGAAGGAGGCAGGTGCCTCACCATGGGGGAAGGTCGCCCCACACATGGAGGTGGGCGCCTCCCCCCTTGTGTTCCCTTCAATCACTTCTTCTCCTTCCCTGCGTATTTGCTGTTTCTTACAATTTTCATATTTTCCGGTTTCTTGTTTTACTGATAAGCTTTTTCTTTTCCATTTCTATTTTCATTTTATAATCCATATACTACAATACTAATAACAACACACCCATAATCTCTACACCTAATTCAACTTTTCTAAACATTTTCAACAATCAACCTACCAAACCCTATAAACCAACTATCAATTTTCCCCCAATCCAAACTATAACCACCAAACCCTAACTATATGAAATGGAAATCAAACCCCTTACCTAGAAAGCTTTGATTGTTCTTTTATGATTCCTCAAACCAAGCCTTGCTATTCTTCTTGTTCTCCTCTTCTTCCTCTACCAAAGCCCTAACTTTCTCCAAGTTTCTATATTTAGTGTTTTGGTGTTATGTTAGGAAAAGATGAAGAAAATTGCTTTTATAGGAATGTTGTCATACTAACCAAGGGTGAGAAGCCCAATTCTCCCAAATTGCTTCCCCCACCCTTCTCTATTCCTAACACACTAATTATATCATTAACTTAATTTATTAATATAATTCCGGGGAATCAAATATGGGTCAGAATAATATTTTACCGAACCGAACTGAACGTCGCCAAATATATTAATAGATATACCTATTAATATAATTATTTTCGTCGCCAAAACAATCGTCAAACGGTAATTCCAAAATATTAATATAATATAATATTAAATAAAACAGGCGTTACAACTCTCCTCCACTTAAAAAGTTTCGTCCTCGAAATTACCTGACTCGAAAAGCTCGGGATAGGAATCCCGCATCTTACTTTCTAACTCCCACGTCGCGCTTTCACCAGCTGCTCCTATCCAAACAACTTTGACCAATGAAATCTCTTTGCCACGAAGAGACTTTACCTCACGATCCTCAATCCTCAAAGGCATCATTTCCACCGTAAGATTTTCTCGAACCTGAACATCATCCATCTCAAACACATGCAAAGGATCCGGAACATACTTTCGAAGTTGTGACACATGGAAAACATCGTGCAAATTCGAAAGATTTGGCGGTAACGCCACCCGATAAGCCATTTTTCCCACTTTACTAGTAATTTGATAAGGACCAATAAAGCGAGGAGTTAGCTTCTTCGACTTCAATGCTCGCCCAACGCCGGTTGTAGGAGTAACTCTCAAAAACACATGATCACCCTCTTGAAATTCCAAGTCTTTCCTCCTTTTATCATGATAACTCTTTTGTCGACTTTGGGAAATCCTCATCTTTTCTCTAATCATCTTCACCGTCTCAGTAGTTTCTCTAACCACTTCGGATCCAAGTGTAACACCCCTTCTAAATACCCCGAATAATATTAATAATATCAATGATTAAAGTCATGATTCATCAGAGTTAACACGGAACAGGGATGCCACAAATATTAAATAAATAAAACTCCAAATAAACAGTAGCCATGCTATACTGAGGATCAAATTTTCAGATAGTTTAGTCAAACTAAGACCATGTCTTACACAGCGGAAAATATCATCACCAGAACGAAATAATCCAATCATTATTATTCCCAACAAAATTAAATAAACAATTAAACAACTATCTAATTCCTCTACTAACGTTCCCCAGTGTTACAATCTAATCAGAGCATGACACTAACACGCGGACTTAAATGATAAGCTCTAGAGCCATCCTCACCAACTCCTTAGCTGCTAACTTTAATCTGAAATTGTAAAGTAAGGGTGAGACTTCTCATAATTAAAGCATATTATAAGCTTCTCAATCAACAATATATTACAAGCATATTAATCCACCCATTTCAACATAACTTCAGAATTCAACACACAATTACAACCATATAATCATCATGCACAACAATCATCAATCAGAGAATAGTAACACTGGAAGACATCCTAACATGTTACAATTCCATGCAAAATACAATGCAGACTCAATGCATGTGGTACCAACACGTGACCAAGTCACCCAACACTGATCCATCCTCAACCGGATACAGTAACCATCGATTCGTCCATATACACCCGGACACGAGTCCAGCCTAACCACCCATCCTCACTCGGGTATCGGTTATCGGCAATCCAAATCAAATTCCGCACAATGGGAATTAACTTCACCAAAACAATGCATATGCACGCACATCACTAGCATGCAACATCAATCAGTCTATGTATACATCAATCTAACATAACTGAAGCAAACCAATCAACATGATATTTCAACCAAATCATGCATACAATTATCATCAGCATAAACATGCTTTACATCCACACAATACCAATACCTCCATCACCGAAGGTTCTCTGCTACATATACATCATTATGTGTCAGTCAATAATCATTTATTTCGAAATTCGACTCCTTTCCAAAATAATTTCAATTTTTAGAAAATCTTTTCATTTTATAAGGTAGAGCATTAAATTTGAGAAACATCGTCCAAAACGGCGCTCAAAACGGACTTACGGTTTAAAAGTTATGAATTTTCAAAGTTTTAAAAATTTTCAAAAAGTTTCAGTGGAACTCGGTTCCTCCCTGGGAGTAACCGGTTCCCACATTTCAAAAATACCACGCCCCTGGAAAAATGTATGGGGAACCCGGTTCCTCCAGGTAGGGAACCGGTTCCCAGAAGTAAAATTTTGTTTCTCTGGAAAAATCAACGTGGAACTCGGTTCCTCCCATACAGGAACCGGTTCCTGAGTTCAAAAATGTCATTTTTCACTATTTCAAATGCTGGAACCCGGGTTCTCCCACTGGGGAACCGGTTCCCACGACCTTCAGACCCAAAAATGCAGTTTTGACAGCATTAGTTCCCAAAACCATTTTCTTATTCATTCCAAAACGTACCCATACGTTCCGACACCTTAAAATCAATCATTCATCACCAATAACAAACCATATAACATGTTTTATTCATCATTAATGATCCTATATCATACAAATCAATGAATTCCTACAATCTGACACAATCTGACACCAATAGGGATACATCCATGGAAACCTAGAAATTCCTAAACTGAGATTTCCTAACATGCTATAATCTATATGGTCGAATTCAAAACCGATAATACGAAATAACTAATCGAAATCACCCCTTACCTTGTGGGTTCTTCGAATTCTGACACTTTAGGTCTTCTTCCTTCTTTCTCCTCTTCTCAACTTCACGTATTCTTATTTTCTCCCAAAATGACTCTTTTTCCTCCTTTCCTTATTTTATTCCTTCTATTCCTTTAACATAAATAAAATAAATTCAATAATGTGAGTAGAGTCTTTTACTCCTCACACCCCACTTTACTCAACACACCTCTAATAAATCCATTCTTTATTCCATAATTAAACCCAATAAATCCAATATATTAATAAATTACATCCTTAATTAAATTAATAATTAAAAATCATAATTATTTAATTATCGAATTATTTTGGGGTGTCACAACTCTCCCCAACTAAAAGAGTTTTCGTCCTCGAAAACATACCTCAGACGAATAGTTCGGGATACGAGTCCTTCATCTGACTCTCCAGCTCCCAAGTGACATTTTCATCTGCTGGTCCTCCCCAAGCCACTCTTACCAATGCGATCTCTTTGCCTCACAACTGTTTCAACTTCCGATCCTCAATCCTTGCAGGTACCGCTTCCACAGTCAAATTCTCTCGTACCTGTATATCATCTACCCGAATCTCATGAGACAGATCAGCAATATACTTCCTTAGCTGAGATACATGAAAAACTTCATGCAAATTTGCATGTGACGGCGGCAACGCAATCTGATATGCAACCTTCCCAATTCTCTTGGTGATATGAAAAGGACCAATAAAACGTGGAGTCAACTTCTTTGAATTCAAGGCTCGACCAATACCAGTCATCGGAGTAACTCGCATAAAAACATGTTCTCCTTCACTATACTCAAGATCTTTCCTCCTCTTATCGTGATAACTTTTCTGACGACTCTGAGAAGTCCTCATCTTCTCCTGAATCATCTTAATCTTTTCCGAAGTCTGCTGAACAATTTCCGGTCCAATCACAGCACTCTCTCCAGATTCATACCAACACAATGGTGTCCGACACCTCCTACCATACAATGCTTCAAACGGAGCCATACCAATGCACGAATGAAAACTGTTGTTGTAGGTAAACTCAATCAACGGTAGATAGCTATCCCAAGCTCCACCCTTCTCTAACACACAGGCTCTCAGCAAATCTTCCAACGACTGAATCGTTCTTTCCGTCTGACCATCTGTCTGCGGATGATAAGCGGAACTTAAACGTAACTTGGTACCCAACGCTTCTTGCAATCCCGTCCAGAACTTAGATGTAAACCTCGGATCTCGATCCGACACGATACTAGAAGGAATACCGTGCAAACTTACAACCTTTTCAACATACAATTCTGCCAACGTCTCCATCGGGTAATCCATTCTTATCGGAATAAAATGAGCAGATTTCGTCAACCTATCCACAATAACCCAGATAGAATCACAATTCTTTGCTGTCCTTGGCAAACCAGACACAAAATCCATAGAGATTCCATCCCACTTCCATTCTGGAACAAACAACGGCTCCATCAATCCTGACGGTTTCTGATGCTCAATTTTCGACTTCTGACAAACCAAACAAGCATACACAAACTCAGCAATTTCCTTTTTCATTCCCGGCCACCAAAACAACTTCTTCAAATCATGGTACATTTTAGTAGCACCGGGATGAATACTCAACCCGCTACGATGTCCTTCTTCCAAAATACTCTTCCTAATCTCGGCAACATCCGGAACACACACCCGATCGCCAAATCTCATAACTCCATTCTCATCAATTCTGAACTCACCTCCTTGACCTTGGTTGATTAATGTCAACTTATCAACTAATCCAATATCAGACTTCTGTCCATTTCTAATCTCTTCCAGAATACCACTAGTCAGTTTCAACATACCCAATTTCACACTATTCTGAGTAGTTTCACAAACCAGACTTAAATCTCTGAACTGTTCAACCAAATCTAACTCACGGACCATTAACATCGACACATGCAAGGACTTCCTACTCAAAGCATCCGCAACGACGTTTGCCTTACCAGGATGGTAATTCAAACCGAAATCATAATCCTTTAGAAATTCTAACCATCTCCTCTGCCTCATATTCAACTCTTTCTGATCAAAGAGATACTTCAGACTCTTGTGATCACTGAATACTTCAAACCGAGAACCGTATAAATAATGCCTCCATAACTTCAAAACAAATACAACAGCCGCCAACTCTAAATCATGAGTCGGATAATTCCTTTCATGTACTTTCAATTGTCGTGAAGCATAAGCCACAACCTGCTTATCTTGCATCAACACACCACCTAATCCCATTAACGATGCGTCACAATACACAACAAAAGGCTTAGTCGGATTCGGCAAAATCAGGATCGGAGCACTTGTCAACTTCCTCTTTAGCTCTTGAAATCCTTTCCCACATTCAACATCCCAAACAAATATCTGAACCTTCCTGGTCAACTTAGTCAACGACAACGCTAGTTTGGAAAATCCTTCAATAAACTTAGGTAATAACCAAGACCAAAACTATGGATCTCGAAGCATTCTTGGCCCCGAGATCTGCTTCTACCTTCATAGGATCCAGCAATTCCACTCTTGGAAATTACATGGCCAAGAAAACTCACCTCATCTAACGAATTCACACTGGACAACCGCATAAAGCTTCTTCTCTTCAACAATTCCAACACAACTCTAAGATGTTCTGCATGCTCCTCATCGCTTTTCGAATAAATCAGAATATCATCAATGAACACCACTACGAACTTATCAAGATACGGATGAAATATCCTGTTCATATACTCCATGAAAACACCAGGTGCATTAGTAACTCCAAGCGGCATAGCAGAATATTCATAATGCCCATACCTCGTCTAAATCGGTTTTACGAATATCCTCCGACTTCACACGAATCTGATGATATCCAGATCTCAGATCGATCTTACTAAATACACAAGCTCCAACGAGTTGATCCATCAAATCATCAATCCTCGGCAAAGGATACCGATTCTTGATTGTAACTTTATTCAACCGGTAGTCCACACATAATCTCATTGAACCTTCCTTCTTCTTAACCAATAACACCGGAGCACCCCGGCGAAACACGGACGAATAAACTTCTTTTCAAGCAATTCCTCTCGTTCGGAATTCGGCGCCGCGATAAGGCGCCATCGACGGTCTAGTTCGAATCAAACCTATAGTAAATTCGACCTCTCTCGTGGTAATTCACTAACAAACACCTAATTCATCCATCACACTTTGCTTTTCAATCGCGTTACAACATAAACACCACCGCACCATCTTTCACTAGGTTCATCCAGGACATAATCTCATTTTCGACTTTAACCTCCTCGGGAAAATGACCGTCTTCTCAAAGCATTGATATGAAAACCCTTCATTCCAAGGATGATATCAAGTTGTTCTAGCGGTAGGCACACTAAATCCATACAAAAAATCTGACAATTCCTATGAAGTAATAAGCAGAGTATCAATAACCATACTTCCATCCATATTAGAAATTTCCAAATTTAATCTTTTAGCACAATCTAACGCAATAAAAGAATGCGTAGCTCCAGTATCAATAATCGCAATCAAAGGTATGTCATTAATAAAACATGTACCTTTAATCAGCCGATCATCTGGTTTAGTCTCTGATCCAGACAATGCAAACACTTTACCACCAGCTTGCTCTTTCTTGGGTTTCGTGCACTGAGGACGAGTATGACCCTCCTCACCACAGTTGTAACAAGTCACCACTCTTGCTCTGCAATCATTGGCCACATGGCCGAGTTTCCCACACTTGAAACACTTCTTATTGTTACTCTTACAGTCCACCATACGATGTCCTATCTCACCACACTTGTAGCACCTAATGGAAGAACCAGAATCTCCTCCACCAGACTTTCTCCCACCACCGGATCTCTGATTACTCCTATCATAAGGCTTACCACGATCCATCTGTTGCTTACCTTTCCTATCAACATACCCTCGAGCATTTGACTTAGTGTTAGTAAGATCCTCCTCTAGAATCCTGATCAACGGATCGGAAAATCTTCGGATCCGATGCGAATACCACTTAATCTCATCACGAAGACCATTCTCAAACTTGATACATTTGGAAAATTCTCCATCATCGTTAGTATAGTGAGCATAATACCGCCAATTGATAAACTTGAAGCATACTCACGGTCTTGTTACCAGCGAGTTCGAAACTCAATCTCCTTCTTGCCTCGATGTCCTCGGGAAAGTACCTCCTCGAAAAGCTCTCACGAACACGCCCAAGTCAATGCAATACCATCTTCTTCCAGTTCAGTTCTGGTGGCAACCCACCAGTCATCAGCTTCCTCTACTAACATGTGAGTTCCTTACCTCACCTTCAGCCCCTCTGCACAGACAATCACTCTGAAGATCCTCTCGATCTCCTTCAACCACTTCTGAGCACCTTCGGGATCATGTGCACCCTTGAACAATGGAGGATTATTCCTCTGAAAATTCCCCAATTGTCGGTCAGCACCAATCACAGCTCCCTGTTGGTTCCCTCCGAGCACTCCAGCCAACATTCCAAAAGCCTCAGCAATAGCATCATCATTCCTTCCGTTACCTCTTCCAGCCATTGTTCTGTAACATTACCAAAACAATCTACATCAGCACACAAGTATCGACAGTGTTACTTACACTAGTCGAATACTAAAGAGATAATGACACAAGACAAGACCGACTATGCTCTGATACCACTATTATAACACCCCTTCTAAATACCCCGAATAATATTAATAATATCAATGATTAAAGTCATGATTCATCAGAGTTAACACATAACAGGGATGCCACAAATATTAAATAAATAAAACTCCAAATAAACAGTAGCCATGCTATACTGAGGATCAAATTTTCAGATAGTTTAGTCAAACTAAGACCATGTCTTACACAGCGGAAAATATCATCACCAGAACGAAATAATCCAATCATTATTATTCCCAACAAAATTAAATAAACAATTAAACAACTATCTAATTCCTCTACTAACGTTCCCCAGTGTTACAATCTAATCAGAGCATGACACTAACACGCGGACTTAAATGATAAGCTCTAGAGCCATCCTCACCAACTCCTCAGCTGCTAACTTTAATCTGAAATTGTAAAGTAAGGGTGAGACTTCTCATAATTAAAGCATATTATAAGCTTCTCAATCAACAATATATTACAAGCATATTAATCCACCCATTTCAACATAACTTCAGAATTCAACACACAATTACAACCATATAATCATCATGCACAACAATCATCAATCAGAGAATAGTAACACTGGAAGACATCCTAACATGTTACAATTCCATGCAAAATACAATGCAGACTCAATGCATGTGGTACCAACACGTGACCAAGTCACCCAACACTGATCCATCCTCAACCGGATACAGTAACCATCGATTCGTCCATATACACCCGGACACGAGTCCAGCCTAACCACCCATCCTCACTCGGGTATCAGTTATCGGCAATCCAAATCAAATTCCGCACAATGGGAATTAACTTCACCAAAACAATGCATATGCACGCACATCCCTAGCATGCAACATCAATCAGTCTATGTATACATCAATCTAACATAACTGAAGCAAACCAATCAACATGATATTTCAACCAAATCATGCATACAATTATCATCAGCATAAACATGCTTTACATCCACACAATACCAATACCTCCATCACTGAAGGTTCTCTGCTACATATACATCATTATGTGTCAGTCAATAATCATTTATTTCGAAATTCGACTCCTTTCCAAAATAATTTCAATTTTTAGAAAATCTTTTCATTTTATAAGGTAGAGCATTAAATTTGAGAAACATCGTCCAAAACGGCGCTCAAAACGGACTTACGGTTTAAAAGTTATGAATTTTCAAAGTTTTAAAAATTTTCAAAAAGTTTCAGTGGAACTCGGTTCCTCCCTGGGAGTAACCGGTTCCCACATTTCAAAAATACCACGCCCCTGGAAAAATGTATGGGGAACCCGGTTCCTCCAGGTAGGGAACCGGTTCCCAGAAGTAAAATTTTGTTTCTCTGGAAAAATCAACGTGGAACCCGGTTCCTCCCATACAGGAACCGGTTCCTGAGTTCAAAAATGTCATTTTTCACTATTTCAAATGCTGGAACCCGGGTTCTCCCACTGGGGAACCGGTTCCCACGACCTTCAGACCCAAAAATGCAGTTTTGACAGCATTAGTTCCCAAAACCATTTTCTTATTCATTCCAAAACGTACCCACACGTTCCGACACCTTAAAATCAATCATTCATCACCAATAACACACCATATAACATGTTTTATTCATCATTAATGATCCTATATCATACAAATCAATGAATTCCTACAATCTGACACAATCTGACACCAATAGGGATACATCCATGGAAACCTAGAAATTCCTAAACTGAGATTTCCTAACATGCTATAATCTATATGGTCGAATTCAAAACCGATAATACGAAATAACTAATCGAAATCACCCCTTACCTTGTGGGTTCTTCGAATTCTGACACTTTAGGTCTTCTTCCTTCTTTCTCCTCTTCTCAACTTCACGTATTCTTATTTTCTCCCAAAATGACTCTTTTTCCTCCTTTCCTTATTTTATTCCTTCTATTCCTTTAACATAAATAAAATAAATTCAATAATGTGAGTAGAGTCTTTTACTCCTCACACCCCACTTTACTCAACACACCTCTAATAAATCCATTCTTTATTCCATAATTAAACCCAATAAATCCAATATATTAATAAATTACATCCTTAATTAAATTAATAATTAAAAATCATAATTATTTAATTATCGAATTATTTTGGGGTGTCACACCAAGCACCACACTTTCACCTGACTCGTGCCAACATAAAGGAGTTCTACACCTCCAACCATACAACGCCTCAAACGGTGCCATTCCAATACTAGCATGAAAACTGTTATTGTAAGTAAACTCAATCAAAGGAAGATATGTATCCCATGAACCACCATGCTCAAGAATACAAGCTCGTAACAAGTCTTCCAACGATTGAATTGTCCTTTCCGTCTGACCATCAGTTTGAGGATGATAAGCCGAACTCAACCTCAACTTAGAACCCAAAGCCTCTTGCAAGCTTTTCCAAAATTCAGAAGTGAACCTCGGGTCTCTATCCGAAACAATACACAAAGGAATACCATGTAATCTAACAATCACATGCGTATAAATCTCCGACAACTTCGATACTGGATAAGTGATGTTAATAGGAATAAAGTGAGTCGACTTTGTAAGCCTATCAACAATCACCCAAATCGCATCGTGTCCTCTTGGTGTATTCGGTAACCCCGTTACAAAATCCATAGAAATGCTATCCCATTTCCATTTCGGGATCTCCAAAGGTTGCATCAACCCTGCAGGTTTCTGATGCTCCACTTTCGACTTCTGACAAGTCAAACAAGAATAAACAAACTAAGCCACCTCTCTTTTCATACCCGACCACCAAAATAGTTTCCTTAAATCTTGATACATTTTGGTCGCTCCGGGATGAATACTCAAATTACTTCTATGACTTTCTTCCAAGATCATTCTCTTTAAATCAACATCATCGGGAATACAAATCCTATCTCGGAACCTCAAAACAGCCTGAGCATCCAACTTGAAATCTTCACTTTCAGTTTGTCCAATACCAACCAACAAATCAACAAGTTTCATATCAAGCTTCTGAGCTTATCTAATGCTATCAAGGAAATCATTATTGATCTTCAACATTCCCAATATAACACTCTTCGGCGTCACTTCTATCACAAGACTCATATCTCTAAATTGTTCAATCATTTCCAACTCTTTCACCCTCAAAAGTGACATATGCAAAGTCTTTCGACTTAAAGCATCGGCCACCACATTCGCTTTACTATAATGGTAATTCAATCCAAAATCATAATCTTTCAACAATTCAAGCCACCGCCTTTGCCTCATATTAAGCTCTTTTTGATCAAACAAATATTTCAAGCTTTTATGGTCACTAAATACTTCAAATCTAGAACCATAAAGGTAATGCCTCCAAATCTTAAGCGCAAAAATAACCGCCGCAAGCTCCAAATCATGAGTAGGATAATTCTTCTCATGAATCTTCAATTTCCTAGAAGCATAAGCAACCACCTTGCCGTTTTGCATAAGCACACCACCTAGACCCATCTTAGAAGCATCACAATAAACAAAAAACGGTTCTTCCGGATTAGGTAGAATCAAGATCGGCGTCGTTGTTAACCTCTTCCTTAATTCAACAAAACTTTCTTCACACTTGACATCCCACACAAAACAGCTCCCTTACAAGTTAACTTTGTCAAAGGAAGTGCCAACTTAGAAAAACCTTCAATGAACCTCCTGTAGTAACCAGCCTAACCTAAGAAACTTCTAATCTCAGTAATAGATTTAGGAGTTGCCCATCTTAACACAGCATCAACTTTAGAAGGATCAACCGCAATGCCATCACCAGAAATGACATGCCCCAAAAAGCTCACTTCACCTAACCAGAACTCGCACTTTGACAACTTAGCATAAAGCTTCTTCTCCTTCGGAACTTCTAACACCATGCGCAAATGCTCTGCGTGCTCTTCTTCCGATTTAGAATAAACCAGAATATCATCAATAAAAACAACCACGAAACTATCCAAGTAAGGATGGAAAATATGGTTCATGTACTCCATGAATACTCTCGGTGCATTAGTGACACCGAAATGCATCACCGAATACTCGTAATGTCCATACCTCGTCCTGAAAGCAGTTTTCTAAACATCTTCTTCTTTCACCCTTATTTGATGGTAACCCGATCTCAAATCAATCTTGCTAAACATGCGAACACCAACCAACCGGTCCATCAAATCATTAATTCTAGGAAGTGGATACCTATTTTTGATAGTTACCTTATTCAACTGGCGATAATCAATACAAAGTCTCATTCTACCATCTTTCTTCTTCACCAATAACACAGGAGCTCCCCACGGTGACACACTAGGCCTGACAAACTTCTTCTCGAGCAAATCTTCTAATTGGCTCTTCAATTCTGCTAACTCAGATGCGAACATCCTGTATGGCGCCATAGAGATAGGTCTGGTACCAGGGACAAGATCCACAGAAAATTCAACTTCTCTTTCTGGAGGTGCACTAGGAATCTCATCAGGAAACACTTCGAGAAAGTCGCACACCACCCGGAAAGTTTGCAATAACAGATTGACTCTCCACAAGAAAGAGTCGCCATCAACAAGAAAACCAATGCTTCATCTTTCATGAACTCCTTCAATTGTTTCGTCGACATCAACATAGTTTGATCTTCTTCCACTAAGGAAGAAAACCTCATAGTGTTGTCATAACAATTGATATGGACATAGTTATCTTTCAACCAATCCATACCCAGAACCACGTCCAACCCGACAAGCGGTAAACAAATAATATCCACCACGAAGTCTCTATTAAAGATTGATAAAGGGCAATTTGCACACACAAAAGAAGTAGTAACCGTTCCCTTAGCCGGAACTTCCACCACCATATCTCTATCTAGAGATGACATAGTGAGACCCAATCTCTTTACACAATAAGCGGCAATAAAACAGTGAGTAGCACCAGTATCAATAATAGTAATAAGAGGAATGCTATTAATGAAACTAGTACCTCGAACAAGACCATCTTCGTTTTCCGTCGGAGCACCCGACAAAGCAAACACCTTCCCCGCTCCTTGAGTCTTCTTAGGCCTCTTACATTGAGCACTAACGTGGCCTCCCTCGCCACAATTAAAATAGACCACATCCTTATGCTTGCAATCACGAGTCACATGACCCACTTCACCACATCGGAAACATCTCACCTCATTCTCCTTAGCCTTCACATGACTTCGACAAACATTACTTTTGTGGCCAGGTTTCCCACACTTGTAACAAACAATACTAGCAGGAGCATCTCCCCCACTAGTCCTCCGCCCTTGGAATGCTTTTTGTTTCCCCTTACCAGCTGGAATATCATAAGGTTTCCCACGGCTCTGCTGACCCTTGTTCCTCTTATCAGACATAATCTTATAGTGTGTATTACTATCTTCCTCGAAGATTCTATAGCTATCAATCAAATCCGCAAAGACACAGATTTTCTGATAACTAATCGCTTTCTTAATCTCAGGACGCAAGCCATTCTCAAATTTAATTCACTTAGAAAACCCGACACCCTCTCCATCATAGTGAGGATAGAACTTAGCCAACTCGGTAAACTTCACAGCATAATCAGTGATAGACATATTCCCTTGTTTCAGCTCAAGGAACTCAATCTCCTTCTTTCCCCGAACATCCTCTGGGTAATACTTCCTCAAGAACTCCCTACGGAAAACTTCCCAAGTCACTTCCTCACCAGCAGCTTCAAGCCTCTGACGGGTGTCAACCCACCAGTCATCAGCCTCTTCACTTAACTTATGAGTGCCATAACGGATTTTCTGCACAAGAGTGCAATCCATCACACGGAAGATTCTTTCAATCTCCTTCAACCAGGTTAGAGCACCTTCAGGATCATACTTTCCTTGGAAAGTAGGGGATTCTCTCTCTGGAAGGTCGCCAAACTACGAGACCCAGCGTTCTCGTCAGCATTCGGCGGGTGTTGGAAAGCTTGAGCCATTGCCTGCATAGCAGCAGCAAGAGCCTCATCATTCCTGCCAGCATTCCTACCAGCCATAACAACTCTGCTCACAACAAAACAAGGATTAGAATCAACAAATAACAATACCTTATTGTTAGACAACAACAAACTCAACAAATTGGCCGGACAGACCGACCTGCTCTGATACCACTAATGTAACACCCTAATTTTACCCCGCGTAATTAATAACAAAATCAGAGTTTCAAAATTTCATTTAACAAAATTGAGGCATCACATATTCGCATTTCCATCAATTCGCATTATAATGCACATCAAAAGTCGGATATACCGATTCATACATAATTCATCATATACACATATGAATATTCACAACACAGCGGATGTGTTCACAAAATATACATAACATCATGTTATCATCAATACATAAGGTTATAACATCATCAGATAGTATACATAAACTATCCTATCAAAATGATAATGTCGCCCAAATCCTGAGTGTTACTACAACCAGAGCAGAGCGACACAAAATAAAGAGACTCGAGTTAATCCTCCTCATCCTCGGGGATCACCTCCACGTTACCAATATATAGGCAACGGCGAAACAAGTAAAGGGTGAGATACTCCAAAACATATAATTAAAAGCATGATAGGATATATACATAGATTTGGAATTATAAATGATATAAGTTAAATGAAGTATGTTGACATGTATCAAAAGCTTACATACTTTAAAAAAGCATTTAGTGTATAAATTAACACTTTAACTTCATCACATAATCATTATACTCGCATCAACACAAAACATCATGTACCATCGCAATTCAATCATCATTCAACAATTAAAACTCAATGTTAAACAACTCAAACATAAACATAACCGACTCCATGAGACACGACTATGTTATGCATGTGGTACCCGTCGCTTTGTCCATAATTAGGAACACTTGGCATAAAGCCCATCGTCGCTTGGCATAAAAGCCCTCGTTGCTTGGCATAAAAGCCCTCGTCGCCTATGCAATGTATGTGACTCAATAATAAAGAACACACAACAACACATCATCATCGCTCATTAAAATTGACATCAAGTCCACCTCTCCATATTTATTCACATCAAATAAACATGTCATCGCATCGCATAAACAACAAGTATTCATAAATAAATACACCGTCGCAAACATTATGTTTATTCACACAACATCGTTATCAATTAATCCACCAATTTCCAAAACGGAAAAATAGTCAAAACACCAATAATCGTCGCGAAAGTCATTCTTAATTGCCGGCATTAATTATAAACATCGACATCAAAATCGGATAGTTCAGATATGTCTTAAATTGACTAAAACACCATCAGGTTCAATTTACCGTAAATTGGCCTATTTCGGGTCGTTTTGTAAAAACTCACAATTTCGAAAAACTAACCTCACCACTACGTTCTACACGTCGAACTTAGCTAGCACGTGAATTTTCGTTGAATTCGGAGCAATTTGCTCCGTCGTCGAATTTACCGAAATCGGAAAATCGGAATATAATCGGGTTCTAAATTTAATCGGCTATCTTATCTCCTAATTATATTTTATTGATATAAATGGTTACTAGGTGAAATTGGGATTTTAGAAAGAAACAGAAGCTATTTCCAAAGAAAATTATGCAGGAAAGTATTTTGACAGAAAAACAGAAAACAGTGTTTACAGAAAAATCACAAAACAGCAAAACTCTCCGTTCTCTTCTACAATCAGGGACGCACGTCCCATTCTCACCAAAGGAAGGAGGTGGGTGCCTCACCATGGGGGACGGTCGCCCCACACATGGAGGTGGGCGCCTCCCCCCTTGTGCTCCCTTCACCCACTTCTTCTCCTTCCCTGCGTATTTGCTGTTTCTTACAATTTTCATATTTTCTGGTTTCTTGTTTTACTGATAAGCTTTTTATTTTCCATTTCCATTTCTATTTTCATTTTATAATCCATATACTACAATACTAATAACAACACACCCATAATCTCTACACCTAATTCAACTTTTCTAAACATTTTCAACAATCAACCAACCAAACCCTATAAACCAACTATCAATTTTTGCCCAATCCAAACTATAAGCACCAAACCCTAACTATATGAAATGGAAATCAAACCTCTTACCTATCAGGCTTTGATTGTTCTTTGATGGTTCCTCAAACCAAGCCTTGCTCTTCTTCTTGTTCTTCTCTTCTTCCTCTACCAAAGCCCTAACTTTCTCCAAGTTTCTATATTTAGTGTTTTGGTGTTATGTTAGGAAAAGATGAAGAAAATTTCTTTTATAGGAATGTTGTCATGCTAACCAAGGCTGAGAAGCCCAATTCTCCCAAATTGCTTCCCCCACCCTTCTCTATTCCTAACACACTAATTATGTCATTAACTCAATTTATTAATATAATTCCGGGGAATCAAATATCGGTCAGAATAATATTTTACCGAACCGAACTGAACGTCGCCAAATATATTAATAGATATACCGATGAATATAATTATTTTCGTCGCCAAAACAATCGTCAAATGGTAATTCAAAAATATTAATATAATATTAAATAAAACGGGCGTTACCGTTTTCAACATACCCGATCATTTATGAAAATGAGGTCTGATGGCCATGCAACAAAAGATCCTACTGCATCTTGCAGCAATGTGATCTCAGCAACAATGTCAGGTACTAGTAGCAATGCATCAAGATCTAAAGCAGCATCAACCGATACTTTCATGTGTCCATCCGGGAGCGTTCTATGGTGAAGTTAATCTCCCAAAGTATTGTGCACTTTTCCCTTGCCAACTAGCCGATAAGTCAGTGATGATAGGTATAGCTGACAAGATGAAATGCCCTAAACCATTAATAATCGTTAGAAGTGACTAAAAAAATTATGTAATAATAAATAGATCTATATTGTTCAGTTCACTTCCTTTATAAATTGTAATTAAACTTTCTCGAATGGATTATCATCTTAATTACCTCGGGAAATTTATGTTGACAGTTGATACTAGCTTTGTCACTAGTTTCTTTCAACTGTGAACTGCTCTTTTCCGCCATATATCTCTCTTTATCCTTCTGCAATTCACGGACTTGTGCTTGTAATTCCTGCAATGTGTGCATCACTTCTGCATTGCTAGGATTTTTTCCTTGGATTCTTATACAAAGAGGTTGGAGTCACACCATGACCTTTACCCCTCACCCGACCCGGATACTCTGCAACATTTAGTGCTCGACTGAGTGCGCTCCTGCTATCCTGGTCCTCACCTGTGGATGATGATTGTGATAGGGTCTCCTGTAATTCATTTACATATTGAAAATTATTAGTGGAGATGAAAAATTAATTATGTATTAATAAACATTTAATATAATTTAATTAAAGATATAATGTTATACTTACACATTCATTATAAACATAATGAAGATCGGGATTAACAACTCGATCTTTGCCAACACGAGCTTCCTTCCACAACACATGTGCGAGTAGTGATATTTCTTCCCTTTTCGTCTCTTCTAACTACGCAATGACACAAATTATAAGATCATCAATTATAACACATTGATAAAATTAATAAGATCGTAGAATTTATATTTACTTATAATTTTTCTCGTAAGCGTGCATATCCCAAACACCCTTTTTTATATGGATATGTGGGTTTTGAGATTCTCTCGCGATTTACGACACTCACTTTCTTGAAATTATCGTCTCTTCTTTAGCCTACAAAAGCAACCCATTCTTCAGGTGTAATGAAGCTCTCATACTTCTTTGGACGTTCCAGATCCTCTTCAACAAAATTTCCTTCCTCATCCTTAAGATACTTGTTTGTTAAAAAATTTCTCCACCATCTGTGTCTTTTTCCGGCCAAACCCATTATATACTTTTTACGGGTATCTTCAATGTTAAAAAACCTCTACAAAAAAACATACGCATAGAGTGTGTTAGTATAAGTAATTTAAACACATTATCGTTAATGTAAAGTAAATAACAACAACCATATATGGTACCTTTATCTCAGTCCAAATTTTTTCTTTAACCTCATCCAACTCTCCTCTTTTCCATCTAGGAGTGGTGATCAGAATATGCATACGAACAAGTGTACCGATGTAGCTTGTCAACTTTGCAGCATTAGACCTAATTAGTTGGTCCTCATTATTCTAATCTACATTATATGTAAATCCTCTATCTCTATCACGGATGATTCCCCTCATAATAGTTATGCCTCGTGTAATATCTTTTTCTGAAGTATCTTCTGGAATATTTGCATCTTGTGAGTTTTCTTGATTACTAGCTATTTGACCTGTAATAAAGAAAAATAAAATAAAATGAAATGACAAATATAAAAAGTCATAATCATATATACTATAAAGAAAAAAGTGAAATGACATATATTTAAATTTTATTGAATGATATAGGCTATAATTATATATACTATTACCTTTTTCACTAACGTCTCTTTCTTTTCTTGGTAGGAATATGTTCTACTCGTCTCTTAACAACGCGGACGGTTGGATTGATCCAATATGATCATTTCTAATACATGATTCATTCTCATTTTGATCATTTCTGGTAAAAGATTCAATGTCAACACCAATATCGCCTTGATCTCCAACATTTTCATCAATTACTTTGTTAGATAAAAGCACTATAGACCATTTCGTACTTTTCGGATCAGTGACATAGAACACTTGTTTAACTTGAGAGGCTAGAATGAAAGGCTCATCTTTGTACCCTACCCTGTTAAGATCCACTTGCAAAAATCCTGACTTATCCATTCGTATGCCATTATTATTTTCAACCCACTTGCAACCAAATATAGGAATCTGAAATTTCTCGTAATCAAACACCCTAATGTGCTCGATAACCCCAAAATATGATAGATTTGCAAATTTCGAGTTTAAGTCCTTCACACTTGATATGTGCATTACTTCAGCTACCAAGGTGACACCACTATTTTGCATAGTTCTTTTATCATCTCGTTCTTTGGTATAAAATGTGTATCAATTAATTGTGTATGCATTATAAGAAAACACAACCAAACTTGGACCATATGCTAAACATCTCAACCTTTCTGTTATTTAAGCGGGATCTGAACGATACTTTGAATAAATGTGTTCCTTAAACCACGGTATAAAACTTCGATTGTGGCCTCGTACAATCTAATTCTCATTTCTATTCAGATTTAAACCTCTAAGAACACCCTTGTGCATTTCAACATATGGCTCAACCTCAATCTCATTGTATAAAACATACAAATGCACTTGATCCTGTTCGACCCTTGATACTGCCACAAATTTATTTCCAATTAGATTTTTACCTTTTTTTTAACAATATGAGATTTTGGGAGTCCAATTGATTGAACATTTGACAGATATTCAGCACAAAACTCAACCGCTTCTTCAATAATGTATCGTTCGGCAATACAACCCTCTGGTCGACTTCGGTTTTTCACATACCCTTTTAATATTTTCATATAATGTTTACATCCATCTCATATAAGCTAGTCCACACAATTGTGTCTCTTTCACAAGATGAACGACAAGATGAACCATTATGTCAAAAAACGAGGGAGGAAAATATATTTCAAGCTCACACAAAGTAACAACTATTTCTTTTTTCAATGTTGGTAAGATCTCAGGATCGATCACCTTACTGCAAATTGACTTGAATAAAAAACACAATTTAGTTATTGCGCTTCTTACTTTTCTGGTAGAATAGAACATATACCTATCGGTAGAAAATGTTCCATTATAACATGGAAATCATGCATCTTTAAACTCTTTAACTTGAGGTCTTTCATAGACATAAGTCTTCTAATATTTGATGAGTAGCCTTCTGGAACTTTAACTTCACTTAGGAACTTACACAATATTTTTTCTCCTTTCTAGATAGAGTGTAAACAGTAGGTGGTAGATATGTCCGTCTTCCTTTCTTCACGGGTCCTAATTCAAATCTTAATCCCATTTGTACCATCTTCTCCCTTGCGTTAAGGCCATCCTTATACTTCCCTTTTATATTGAGTAACGTACCAATAACACTGTCAAATACATTTTTCAATATGCATCACATCAAGAAAATGTCTTACGTACAAAGATTTCCAATATGGCAATTCAAAAAAAATAGACCTCTTCTTCCACCCACCCGTGACAACTTTATGTGCAAAAGTCTTGCCAAACTGAATACTCACATCTTTCACCTTTAAAAAAATTTGATCACCTGTCAATCCAGGCGGAGCTCTACGTTGTTCGGTATCTCCATTGAACGCTTTTCTCCATCCACGATATTGATGTTTAGAACTTAAGAATCTAAAATGATCGAGAAAGACATTCTTCTGACAAAGTTTCAATCGCGTCGTATCGGTTCTATCTTCACATGTAGGACACACTTTTTCACCTTTAATGCTATACCCGGATAGATTTCCGTATGCTAGAAAATCATTAATTGTTCCAAACAACATCGCCCTAAAGTTGAAACTTTCTTTCCTATACCCATCATAAACCTCCACACCGTTCTCCCACAAAATCTTCAAATATTCGATTAAAGGTTCCAAGTATACGTCTATGTCATTTCCTGGTTGTTTAGGCCCAGAAATTAACATACATAACATCATGTACTTACGCTTCATACATAACCACAGAGGTAGGTTATAAATCATAAGAATCACAGGTCATATTCTATGCGAGATACTTTGAATATCATGTGGGTTCATTCCATCAGTAGACAATGCCAAGTGAAGGTTTCTTGCTTCTTTTCTAAATTCAGGATAATCATTATCAATTTTCATCCACTATGGTGAATCTGCCGGATGTCGAAATTTTCCATCAATAATTCTTTCATCTGCATGCCAAGTCAAGTTTCTTGAATCAGTTTCACTATGATACATCCGTTTGAATCTCAGAATTATAGGAAAATACTATAAGACTTTTGTCGGAGACAACCTTTTCCTATATCAAGGGGCACCACATTTAGGACACTCATTTAACGATGCATACTCGTTTCGAAACAAAACACAATCTTTTTAACAGGCATGTATCTTATCATAGCTCATGCCAATAGAGTTCAACATCTTTTTGGCCTCATACGTTCGATTGGGAAGAACATTATCCTCTGGTAGCATATCTTTCATAAGGGCTAATAACTCTATGAAACTTTTATCCGACCATCCATTGCCCGCCTTTAAGTTGTAAAACTTTAATACCGTAGACAATCTTGTGAATTTTGTATAACCATTATACAACGGTTTCTCTACATCGCTTACCAACCTCTCGAACATTTTGGGACAATCATTAAGATCTTCTTCACGCACTTCTGCAATCTCTTCGACTCGATCATAATCGTATGTATCTATGAAATTTTCGTTTAAAGCATAGGTCCTATTATCCCCTAATTCACCATTCCCTACTTTTCTCACCATGCATATTCCAACATGTATAACTTCTATCAATTCCATACCATATTAAATGAGATGCCAACTGAACCGCGTCAACCCGACTCCCATAACAGCAACCCAAACAAAGACATGTCATTCAACTGGGGTCTTTGGCGCGCGCAACATCAAACTTAACGAATTCCGATACTCCATTCTCGTACTCTTTCGACCTTCGATTGGAATACATCCATGTCTTATCCATGGTTTTACTAATTAAGCTAAACAAAAACGACTAATTAGGACACAAAACGGTATAATGCATTTCTGTCAAAATGCAAAGTATACATGGAATGGATCCAGAGCAAGAAAACGCAACATATTCACGCAATTTTAGACAAATTCATCACAATACCAGTAATTTGAGGAAGAAATTTACCTCGAATTTACCAAACAACAACGTCGAGAAGTTGAAACGAGAAGGTCAAACTCACGAAAACACAGGGAATGAGCGTTGTACATATAAAACAACATCAAGGATAAGTCATAACATATAAAACAATTCAAGAAACTTATATGATGCACATGAACAATTCAACAACCAAGCAATCAATCATTCAAGAAATTCAATTCACAAATGAAACTAAAACCAAAGAAACTCAAGTTATTATTCAATTCACATTCGAAACATGGAAACGCATATACTGAAAACACTTAAACTCAAGTAAACGCAACGGTTAACATGATTATCGCTTCACAAACAAAAACGTGACTCTAAAAATGCATGCTATTTTTTCAATTCAACTTCAAAACATGATAAATCAAGTTCACAACAAGCCATAATCAAACAAACAACCCTCCAGACAGTCACAAGTAAGAATAAAATAACGACCCGAAATTCAACTCAAATCAATCAAACATTTATCACAAATACAATGGTATCACAAACCAATTTTCTCATTTAAGTCCAATCCCAAACGATAATCACTATCTCTAACATTTACACTCAAACCAACATCCTCTAATCTTCAATAATGAACTCACAGTATCAAAGTCGAATTACGAATAAGCTCAACAACGATATCACAAAACCAAATGTATAAACTCTATTTCAAAATAGATCAGCAATGTAAATGTACATCCAAAAGCAAACTGTGCATCTAAATTTGAAACAGATCGCAAACGGAATTAAACTACAATCACTTCATCTATAACAAATAGAATCAGACAACATAACATTTGTATATCAATCGAAACACTTTCTTCAGATTTGTAGCGTAACAGTGGAATCAAATTATCACAATCGAACCGAGATTATCACAATCAAACCAACAGATTTCACATCATAATATCCTTAACTACCTAAGTCCAATCATGCTATTTGTTCAATTCAACTTCAAATCACTTTCTTAAAATTTGTAGTGTAACAGTGGACACATTTGAATTCAAATTCAAAATTAATCGACTAAAACAAATCCAGGAAGCCACAATTCAATTGATTACTCAAAATAAAATGACATTTCTCGCTCAAATTCACACAAAAGAAACGACATAATGCCCAATCAAAATTAATATCGGTGTCGGTGTTGGTATTTGAGCTTCCTAGATTATAATAACTAACTATAAAACTATGAAAAACTATGATATTTTTTATGAAGCTAATACTTAAAGCACAAAACTAAACAAAAAATTCAAGAGAAAAAGAAACTAACCAAGAAAAAAGAAAAGGTTGATCCAAGCTATTGAAAACACTGATAATCAAGTTATCATTAGTGAAGCTTCAATCTGAGGTCCTGGAAACTGTCCATTAATCAATATACCCTTCCATTTCATAAAACAAACATTCAATACATTTTATTAGAAAATAACGTAAGAAAAGAGAAGACGATGGAGGAGTACCAACAAACACCCAGAAGACGACGGAGGAGTACCAACAAACACCCAGAAGACGACGGAGGAGTACCAGCAGGAACAATGGAAACTGGAGAGAAGATGCGAAGACGACGGCGAGGTTAGCTGACAAAGGGAGTATGTCGTGGTTGAGCGAACAAGCGAAGACGACAAAGGAGTATTACGAATTTGAGCGAAAAACGCTTTCTAAAGGCCAGCTATAAGATCTCTTTTTCCTTAAAAAGCGCTTTCGTATCATAGGCCTATAGCAGCGCTTTTAAAAGCGCTTTCTAAAGGCCAGATATAAGAGCGCTTTTGAAAAGCACATTCTAAGGTTAACCTTTAGCAGCGCTTTTCAAAAGCGCTTTCTAAGATGGGGTCTTTCTAAAACCTTTAGCAGTGCTTTTTGAAAAGAGCTTTCTTAGGGTACCCTTTGAAAGCGCTTTTTTTAAGCAATTTTTTTTTAAACCTATGAAAGCGCTTTCTCTTAAAAGCGCTTTCGTTGAGGTGCTGCCAAATCTTATTTTTGGTGTAGTGGCGTGATCTGGGGTGACATGGAATAAACTGGTCGGGGGTTAATTGATAAACATTTTCCGCGTGCCTTTCACATTAGGACTTAATGATGGTGCCATAATAGGTTTCTTAACCACCATACCTCTATGCAAGCACAAATAGTAAACCCTTACTGAAAAGCACCTACTCACAGGCAGGATTTTAAACAAACCAAACACAAGTAGCACACAATTTACGGAATGCTTGCTACAAGTCTTTAAACAACGAATTTCGAGCCCACACTTTTTTCCTACTTCTCATGATATCTAAGAAAACGATAAACACCCTACTGTCATACCCCAATTTTTGACCTAAGATCCCATCTCATATCATTCACATATGCATCATTGCATCACTGACAATTTTAGAACAAATTAGCTTCTGTGTGCTCCTTGAGCAAAATTAGGATTTTGAATCAAACTCTTTCATCAGTTCAAGATATGATCAAATTAGGATTTGAGTCATCACTCACTTCTAATGATCTATCTTCATCAATCATTAATGTTTGATCTTCAAATTCCCACCATTTCCTCAAGATCTATCTTGAATTGACCAAATTAGGGTTTTGATCGAGAATGGTGTATCATTGACTTTTTGCTCAATGAATGACCTAATTGATTGGAGCATGATCTCAAAATCACCAATGTAATATCTTGACCTAATTTCTTGATTCAAAACATCTCACATGCCATGATTGATTCTCAAAGAAATTCTGAATCATCTAACAAAAAGTTAATTGTTCAAATCAGTCAAACTTTGACTTTAAGTCAACTTTTGAAATTCAATTTTTTTAATCATCAAATCATTTCAAATTATCCATCATGACCATAAAAAATAAATATGTGTAAAAAAGTCAACAAATAGTCAAAATTTGGAATTTTTCTAACACTTAGAAAAATTTTCAAGTGTTTTTTTACATGTTTTTCACCATTTTCATGGCCATGTTTCACCTAGATCCATTTTGATTCAAGAAAAACTCAAAACATGAAAGTTTTAAATCTTGTTCCAAGCTTTCCAAAATATCCAAGTACTTGGAATTTTTTTTGTGTATCTAGGGTTTTGAAATTAGAACATATTGGTCCATAAACATGAAATTATAGGTCATTTTTCACCAAGGTTTTGCCAAAACTTATCTCTTTCCCTTCTAGAAGTCTTGTCATCACCAAGGGATAAATTTTCATTCAAAAATATCCAAATGCAATGATTGAAGAAGGATAGAATCACTTGAGTGATTTAACCATGGTTTAGAAAAGATTCCATGTGCATTTAATGTGAAGATTCCTTTCTTATTCCTTAAGCTCCAAGTGGCTAAATCACAAAGCTTATATTTGCCTTGATCTCTAAATATATTGGCCTATAAATAGAGGTCTTTTCTCACTTCAAAATCACACCAAAACAATCATAAACTTGTTTTCTCACATATTTCTTCATTTGCAACTTTTCTCATTTTCAAAGAGGTTAGAATTCCAACTTCCAAATCTTGAAATTTCTAACCAAAGGTGTCATCCAAACTTCTTCTAAACATCATTTAGAAGTTGTTAATCACTTTCAACCATCACAAAATAAGCCAAAAGTCAGTTTCCTCACAAAAACTCCATTTGTGAAAGTTTTGAGCCTTAACTTGTAAAATCAAAACCCACTCGTGCACATTCCAAATTTCCACTTCAAACACCTTCCATACATCATATAGAAGTGATCCAAACCCTTAATCCACTTATGTAACAACTCTATCATCATCATCCATTCAAAAACCAGTCACTTGCAATTTGACTCCGATAGGAGAATCCATTGAGCTTCTAAGCGAGCTAGGATTTGGAACACACTCAGGAAAGTCCAAGGAAGCTCGCAGTATCACAAATTTGCATCTGGAAGAACTCAAGCTTTTTGAATCCTCAATTTCACTTAAAATTAATCGTGCCTATAGATTAGTTGAATTTTTCAGTTAGGGTTCATTTGGTACTTTCTAGAAATTCGCTTTAATCTTTGATTCTTAGCTTAAATAAATTGCATGGTTGAAATCATGGTGAAATTTTGAGTGAAATAACATTTTACATTTCTCAAATTGATGGAGAATCAAAGAAATTAGAACTTGGCCATGGAAACTTGTCACGAGGAAGAAGAAGAAGGCCATGGCGCCATCTATTTTTTCAAATATCTTTTTTATAATATATACATGTGCTTGTGTTTTAATAAACAGATGTATAGCCACCCCAGTGGTAGAGCGCGCACCTTTCATGTCATTCCTTGCCCAAGGTCCGGGGCTCGAACCCCACCCACACCTTTTGTTTTTCAACTTTTCACTCTTTTCTCATTTTCAACTCTTTTTCAAACTATTTCACCAACTTATTTTCAAATATAATTTTCTGAAGGCATTGTTATTACAAGCCATGCGTGTGGCCTAGTGGTTAATCTTTTCACCTTTGAGATTAAGGTCCTGAGTTCAAACCTCCTTAGGACCAAAATCAAATTTTTATCACTTGTTTTCTTCATATTTTTATCAAACTTCAACATTTTCAAAAACCAATCAAAACTTATCATTTTGAGATGATTTTTTGCACACTTGTCATTTAATATACCTATTTTATGATTTTGTCAAAAAATGCCAAAAAATATTTTCTTTTGATATATTTTTTATTAGGTTTAAAATAGACGTTTTTAAGTATTTTTAAATGCTTTCAAAAATGTTTTCTTCTTGATTTTCAAACCTAAATCTTTTTCAAAATTACTTGTAAATACATTTCACCTTTCAAACCTTTTCAAAACTTTCAAAATGTTTTAATTGACTTACGCACTTCTTTTTCAATATGGATTCGATTAATCTTTGAAAATACAAATCGAACTAGCTTTTTTTCCTCGAAAATCTTTCGAATTCAAAATCAAATTGATCATCGGTCTCCCTTACGGTGTAAGTCCCAACCCTCCTATGTACATATTTAGTTTCCTTGTACATATCCATCCTTTTGTGTACATATTCAACTCCTTGTACATATTCAACTTTTTTGTAAATATTCAAGTATAACTAGTATCGTTCGCTAGTTTTATCCGATTTTTTATACACCAATTCCACTGGTATTAAGAGGAGCATTATTCCCGGTTAAACTGCGCTTAAACCAGTTGGTCTCCCTTAAGGTGTAAGTCTCAATCCCTTGTATATATCCAAGTATACTAGATTATCTGCTTGTTTTAAACACTTGTTTATATATTGCTTTCACATCCGTTGTATATATCCAAGTTACACTAGCTTTATTTGCTTGTGTTTACACACTTGTTAATATACTTCCTTCATAAACTCCTATGAATGCATACACACACACACACACTTTGTCCTATATATACTTGTTCATGTTTATGTATGTCATTACAACTCGTATAACAACTAGGTTCCCCATAGCCTCCTCTTGGGCTTCGTACAAAAGAACTCACTTGTTGAGTTAGCCTCCCCTTGGGCTTCGTACAAAAGAACTCCCCTGTTGAGTTAGCCTCCTTTTGGGCTTCATACAAAAGAACTCCCTCGTTGAGTTTTGCCTTCTCTTGGGCCTCATACAAGAAAGAGATCTGGAAATCTCTAACAGCCTCCTATTTGTCTTCCAATACAAAGAATCACCTTTGCTAGGATAGAACCCTAAGAGTATGGTTTCCCGGTGAATTCACTCTTAAAGTCAAGACAGTCATACCCTATATCCTCCTCTTGGGCTCCCAATACAAGGACCCTCAATGTCCCTCGGAAGCCTCCTCTTGGGATCACAATACAAGAACCCTCGATGTCCCTCGGATAGCCTCTTATTGGGCTTACAATACAAGGACCCAGAGGCATCTTAAAAGCATCCCCCTATCAATAATAAAAAAAATCTCCTTAGAGATAAGACATGAATCATCTCTATGGAAGAAGTATCTCATCTATATCATCACATACAAATCAAACGTTTTTTTTAAATCAAACATTTTTCAAATCAAACACTTTTCAAATCAAACACTTTTTCAAACAAAACATCTTTCTTAACTATAAGTGGAAACGCTTGTACACTCAAGCAAAACGCCCAATGCTTACAATGAAAGATTCCACGTTTTTCAAACATCTATCTTAACTTGTAAGTGGTAACTCTTGTACAATCAAGAAAAACACCCAATGCTTACAATAAAAGATTCAAACAATCAAACCAAATTTTCAAATATGTATGTGACGAAATAGATTAGATACATTTTTCATTAAGATGACACTTGTCGTTGTCTCTTAAAATATTTTCTTCCACTAGCACATAAGTGGGCACTACGATTGCTCTGACTTTGTCAACCTCCTTTTGAGAATACGTAGGCACAAGCTCTCACCCTTGGCGAGCATACTTCTTTCTCCCTAAAACCAAACAAACCTTAGTTCCCTTAGATCCGAGCTACAGATGCTCTGATTCTCACTAGGGGATATGTATGCATTTGATCCCAATAATCTTTGCGAGCATAATAATAATAACTAAACTTAGGTTCCTGCCTAACCTACCCTTCTTAAATACCAAAGGAGAAATTTTCCCAAATAGCATAGCAAATAAAACACACAAAAATGCATAAAAAAGTTCCTATAGAAAATTATAGATATATAGGGTGCTAATACATTCCCTTTATATAACCAACCCTCTTACCATGGTCTCTCCCTAATGTGTTGTGGCTAGTTCACGCTAGTCGCATCACGTATCTTATTTAGGGTATTTCAGCTTTCCTCTTTTCCATTTTCTTTCTTGTTTGGAAACAATAAAGCTTGGTGCTCACGACATCTTTTAAACAAAAAAATAAAAAGAGTAAATCATTTTGAACCGGAGATTCGAATTCCGATTCGATTCCCTCGTTCGTCGCTTTTTACCGCGAACACCTACTTCTCATGATATTTAGAAAAGAGGTAAAAGAGAGCTGTAAAAAGGGTAAGAAAATACCAAAAAGATAGCAATCCGTAAAAAATATAGCAAATAGAAAAATACTCTGGAAGACTTCGTGAACTGCTGACAAGCAATAAAGAAATCTAGTGAGCAATGTCGCACACATCCGATGATCAATAGAAAACATGCAAGGGATAACCATCCAGACAATACAGACAAATAGGGCACGCACAACATATGCATGTCCAAGATATGTAGCGGACATACCCGAATCAATCATAGAAACATGTAAGAGTTAAAACCCAAACAATGCAGACAAAAGATACACACATCATATGTGCAAGATCGAGATATGTAGCAGACATAACTAAATCAATTATAGAAACCTGCAAGAGGTAAATACCCAAACAATGTACACAAAAGATACACATATCACGTGTGCAAGATCGAGATATGTAGCAGACACATCCAAATCAATCATAGAAACCTGCAAGAGGTAAACACCCAAACAATTTAGACAAAAGGTACACACATCACATGTACAAGATCGAGATATGTAGCGGACATATCCAAATCAATCATAGAAACCTGCAAAAGGTAAACACCCAAACAATGCAGACAAAAGGTACACACATCACGTGTACAAGATCGAGATATGTAGCAGACATATCCAAATCAAACGTAGAAACATGTACTAAGAACATTACACAACGTACACCCACGAATGGAATGTGTGTCGACACATTCGGATGACCAGACCTGCATAAGAATAGATTGACCAATGTATAACAATCAACAAAGTGTGTCGACACATCCTTGAAATAGAACGTGCACAAAAGTACTTTAACCAACATACAATGGCGAAAAGGGATGTGTATTGACACATCCGTAATGAAGCACATGCACAAAATATAACTCATGCAATGCACTATCAAAGAATAAATGTTACGAATTAGTAACATGCATTGTTTTTCGATCATCCATGGTAACATAAGTTACATAATCGAAAACAAACCAAGGTACCTTGCACAAATAACAAAGTGTTAGAATTAACAAGGAAAATGCTTATCAAAAGCACAAAGCTCAAAAGCGATTATTCACAAGCTAGTATACAAGCATAAGCATGCAAGAAGTGAAATAAAAACTCAAAAATCTGCTTGAAAAAGCACTTATTCGAAAATTAGGCGAAAAAGTCAACTTGTCGAAATAAGCCAAAAAATCACATGTCGCATGCAAACATGCCAACGAATGGAAGCGACGTTTTTTGGACCTTTTATGTGGCTGGACAGCAAGTGCGTTTGGACATGATGCACATCGAATTTGGTTCCAAAACCATGAAAATCGATTTTAAAACATGCCAAAACGTCTAGGACAAGTATTACTACCTTGAACTTTTGATGAAAAATGGACTTTGGTTCACAAAAATGCATGAAAAAGTAAAAATCATGAACCGATTTAATTTCTAATTTCTATTTGTTTTGCATTTTGAAATGAACCATGAAATCGGATATTAAATCAATTACATGATATGCAAACAACTCCACACAATTGGTTTTATGGTTGATATGCCAAAATAAGAATTTATTCAAATCAACACAATGTATAAAAATGCTTATTAACTCATGTAATGTGCCACCAAATGCAATGTTCCATGAGTGGAATTTCATTTCAACATGTAGCAACATGAAAGCATTCAACAATCAACAAATTCCACATCTCAATATAACAATGCACATGAAATTAACTCAACCACAAGTCAATAATCAATCATGTTTCAATGCATCAATTTAATCAATCAACAAAATACAATTTAACTCATGAATATGTGCATTAAACCACACCTCGACACAACTTCGAGTTCAAGAATCAAGCAATTAGCATGCAAATTCAAGGGTCAAATATATAAATTCCCCTGTAATGTTAGCGAGATTCGCATTAGACCCTTGTAATTTTTTTTAATTACCCCCCTATGATTTTTGGGTACCCCCTAAGCGTGTAAAAACAGAATGAAACGGGGGGGAGGGGGGGTAAAGCAAAAAAATATATTTTACAAGGGGGTAATATTTTCTCCAAGGGGCAAAATACTTAAAATTTTAACATTTCAAGGGGGAGATTACAAAAACATTACCAATGCAAGAATTTGTTAATACGTTTTTACATTCATTCGACCACAAAATCATGTTTTCCAATTAGCCTAGAATCATTCTACATAAATTAATCGTTCTTATTAATTCCAATTGAATTGTTACGTTAGATTATAACGTTAGGGCACAATCTAGAATCCTAATTCGAGATTCCTAACGGATCAATTCGTTCTATTGATCATCAAAACCTATAAGGCATAATAATCTGATCAAATCACCCCTTACCTCGCGATGAATCTTGATTCGATTTGGCTTTTTCTCCTCTTTCTCTTCTCTTCTCCAAAGTACGTAGAATGCAATCCTAATTTCTCTTCTCACTTTTCCCTTTATTTATTCCTTTTTATTTTCCAAATAATAGAAATAAATAAATTAGATTAATTAGAGCCTTTTACTCTACACACCTCCCAAATCTACTTCACACCCCCAACACATCCATTTATTTAATTAAATAATTAAATCCATTAATTCAAAAATGCCAATAATTAAACCTTTAATTAAATTTCTAATTATTTAATAGTTGAATTAATTTGGGGTGTCACAACTCTCCCCTACTAAAAAGAGTTTTCATCCTCGAAAACATATCTTAGACGAAAAGTTCGGGATACGAGTCTTTCATCTGGCTCTCCAGTTCCCAAGTGACATTTCCACCTGCTGGTCCTCCCCAAGCTACTTTTACCAGCGCTATCTCTTTACCTCATAACTGCTTCAACTTCTGATCCTTAATTCTCGCAGGTAATGCTTCAACAGTCAGATTATCTCGTACCTATATATCATCTACCTGAATCTCATGCGACGGATCAGCAATGTACTTCCTCAACTGAGATACATGGAAGAAATCATGCAAATTTGCAAGCGACGGTGGTAAAGCAATCTGATAAGCAACTTTTCCTACCTTCTTGGTAATCTGATACGGACCAATAAAACGCAGAGTCAACTTCTTTGACTTCAAGGCTCGACCAATACCAGTCCTCGGAGTAACTCGCATAAACACATGATCTCCTTCATTAAACTCGAGATCCTTCCTCCTCTTATCATTATAACTCTTCTGACGACTCTGAGAAGCTCTCATCTTCTCCTGAATCATCTTGATCTTTTTCTGAAGTCTGTTGGACAATCTTCGGTCCAATCACAACACTTTCTCCATATTCGTACCAACACAACGGTGTCCGACACCTCCTACCATATAATGCCTCCAACGGAGCCATACCAATACTCGAATGAAAACTATTGTTGTAGGTAAACTCAATCAATGATAAGTAACTATCCCAAGCTCCACCTTTCTCCAACACACAAGCTCGCAACAAATCCTCTAACGACTGAATCGTTCTCTCCGTCTGACCATCTGTTTGTGGATGTTAACGAAACTCAACCTCAACTTAGTACCTAACGCTTCTTGTAATCCCGTCCAGAACTTAAACGTAAACCTCGGATCTCTATCCGACACAATACTAGAAGGAATACCATGCAAACTTACAATCTTCTCAACATAAAGTTCTGCCAACCTTTCCATAGGATAATCCATTCTTATCAGAATAAAGTGCGCGGACTTCGTCAACCGATCAACAATAACCCAAATAGAATCACAATTCTTTGCTGTCCTTGGCAAACCAGATACAAAATCCATAGAAATTCCATCCTATTTCCATTCCGGAACAAACAACGGTTCCATCAATCCTGACGGTTTCTAATGTTCAATCTTTGACTTCTAACAAACCAAACAAGCATAAACAAACTCAGCAATTTCCTTTTTCATTCCAGGCCACCAAAATGAATTTTTCAAGCCATGATACATCTTAGTAGCACCGGGATGAATACTCAATCCACTACGATGTCCTTCTTCTAAAATACTCTTCCTAAGTTCTGCAATATCTGGAACACAAAATCTGTCACCAAATCTCATAACACCATTTTCGTCAATTCAGAATTCACCTCCTTGACCTTGATTGATCAATGTCAACTTATCCACCAAACCAACATCATATTTATGCCCAATTCGAATTTCCTCAAGAATACCACTAGTCAACTTCAACATACCCAATTTAACACTATCAGAAGTAGTTTCACATACCAAACTCAAATCTCTGAACTGCCCAACCAACTCCAATTCACGAACCATCAACATAGACATATGCAAGGACTTCCTGCTCAATGCATCTGCAACCACGTTTGCCTTACCAGGATGGTAATTCAAACCAAAATCATAATCCTTTAGAAACTCTAACCATCTTCTCTGCCTCATGTTTAGCTCTTTCTGATCGAAGAGATACTTCAGACTCTTATGGTCGCTGAATACCTCAAATCGAGATCCATATAAATAATGCATCCACAATTTCAACACAAATACCACAGCTGCCAGCTCTAGATCATGAGTCGGATAATTCCTTTCATGAACTTTCAATTGTCTCGAAGCATAAACCACAACCTGCTTATCTTGCATCAAAACACTACCTAATCCCATCAAGGACGCATCACAATACACAACAAAAGATTATGCCGGATTCGGCAAAATTAGAATCGAAGTACTAGTCAACCTCTTCTTCAACTCTTGGAATCCTTTCTCACATTCAGCATGCCAAACAAACACCTGACCCTTTCTGGTCAACTTAGTCAACGGTAAAGCCAACTTCAAAAATCCCTCAATGAACTTTCTATAGTAACCTGCAAGACCAAGAAAACTACGGATTTCAGAAGCATTCTTGGCTAGATTACCGCTACCTTCGTAGGATCAACATCAATGCCATTCTTGGAAATCACATGACTAAGAAAACTTACTTCACTTAACAAGAACTCACACTTAGACAACTTCGCATACAACTTCTTCTCTTTCAACAGTTCCAACACAATTCTAAGATGTTCTGCATGCTCTTCATCATTCTTTGAATAGATCAGAATATCGTCAATAAATACTACCACGAATTTATCAAGATACGGATGAAATATTATGTTCATATACTCCATGAAAACACCAGGTGCATTAGTAACTCCAAACGGCATAACAGAATACTCATAATGTCCATACCTCGTTCTAAATACGGTCTTCTGAATATCTTTCGTCTTCACACGAATCTGATGATATCCAGATCTCAAATCAATCTTACTGAATACACAAGCTCCAACTAACTGATCCATCAAATCATCAATCCTCGGCAATGGATACCGATTCTTGAACGTAACCTTATTCAACTGCCGGTAATCCACACACAATCTCATTAAACCCTCCTTCTTCTTAACCAACAACACAGGAGCACCCCACGGCGAAGCACTCGGACGAATAAACTTCTTCTCAAGTAATTCTTCTAATTGCTTATTCAACTCAGATAGTTCAGATGCTGACATGCGATAAGGCGCCATCGACATCGGACTAGTTCCAGGAATCAAATCTATAGTAAACTCTACTTCTCTTTCAGGTGGCAATTCACTAACATCTTCCGAAAACACTTCTGGAAATTCATTCGCAACGGGTAATTCATCACTCTTAGCTTTTCCTTTCACCTCCGTCGAAGAATACATCATAAACACTACAGCACCATCATTAACAGCCAAATTCATCTGCTTGACTGACATAGTCACATCTTTAACTCTAACTTCTTCAGGAAAAATAACCGTCTTCTCAAAACAGTTGATATGAACCTGGTTGAATTCCAACCAGTTCATTCCAAGGATGATATCAAGTTG
Organism: Vicia sativa; assembly: GCA_021764765.1. Lineage (NCBI taxonomy): Eukaryota > Viridiplantae > Streptophyta > Magnoliopsida > Fabales > Fabaceae > Vicia > Vicia sativa. Next base: position 143,813,997 of record CM038794.1, read on the forward strand.
TTCTAAAGGTAGGCACACTAAATCCATACCGAAACCTCTACCAAAAATTACATTAGGACAATTCCTACAAACAAATGAAGTATTCACTGAACCCGACGCAGGAGTGTCAATAACCATACTTCCATCCATATTAGAAATATCCAAGTTCAATCTTTTAGCACAATCCAAAGCAATAAAAGAATGTGTCGCTCAAGTATCAATAATCACAATTAAAGGTATGCCATTAATAAAACATGTACCTTTAATCAACCGATCATCTGGCTTCGTCTCTGATCCTGACAAAGCGAACACTTTACCACCAGCTTGTTCTTTCTTTGGCTTAGTACACTGCGGACGAGTATGACCCTCTTCGCCACAGTTGTAACAAGTTACCTTTCTTGCTCTGCATTCAGTAGTTACATGACCAAATCTTCCACAGTTGTTGCACTTCTTTGCATCATTCCTGCATTCGTTAGCTCGATGCCCCATTTCACCACACCTATAGCACTTAATAGGAGCACTAGAATCTCCCCCACTAGGTTTCTTCCAACCATTGGATCTCTGGTTATTCTTATCATAAGGTTTCCCACGATCCATCTGTTGCTTTCCTTTACGATCAACATGTCCTTGAGCATTCGTCAGAGTACTAGAAAGATCCTCTTCTAGAATCCTACTACAGTCTACTAAATCAGAAAACCTCCTGATGCGCTGATACCTGATACCCTGCTTGATCTCATTAGCATCATTAGCATAATGAGCATAGTACTTCGCCAACTCAATAAATTTCGAAGCATACTCACTCACAGTCTTATTGCCCTGCTTGAGCTCCAGAAACTCAATCTCCTTCTTGCCCCGAATGTCTTCAGGAAAGTACCTCCTCAGAAAACCTCTCCTGAACACAACACAATTCAGTGCAATACCATCTTGCTCCATTTCAGTCCTGGTAGCAACCCACCAGTCATCAGCTTCCTCTTCCAGCATGTGAGTACCATATCTCACCTTCAGCTCATCCGCACAGTCAATCACTCTAAAGATCCTCTCGATCTCCTTCAACCATCTCTGAGCACCTTCGGGATCATGTGTGCCTTTGAAAAATGGAGGATTGTTCCTCTGAAATTTCCCCAACTGTTTGTCAGCACCAATACCAGCTCCCAGCTGATTCCCCCCAAGCACTCCAGCTAGCATTCCCAAAGCTTCAGCGATAGCAGCATCGTCTCTTCCATTACCTCTTCCGGCCATTGTTCTGTAACATTACAAAACAATCACATTAGAACACTAGTATCGATAGTGTTACCTTGCACTAGTCGCATACAAAAGGGATAACGACACTAAGACACGACCAACCACGCTCTGATACCACTATTGTAACACCCCCTTCTAATTTCCCTGTGAATTATATAATTAATCAGAGTTTTAACATAACGAAAGGGCGTCACAATTAAAAATTATTCAAATAATAAAACATCATAACAGTAATTATGCTTTTACTGAAGAACTTATTAAGTATTTCAAAACCAAAAATTATGTTTTACACAGCAGAAATAACATAAGAATCCGAAATAATTCAAATCATAATTACTCCAAAACACAAACCAAAAGAAACAAGGTAATTCGGTGATTCCAAAACAATCGTTCCCCAGTGTAACAACTACCAGAGCATGACACTGACACACGGACTATCTAAATAGCACAGCTCTATAAGCCATCCTCACCAATTCTCGAGCAGCTAATCACTTCAATCTGAAATCATCAAAGTAAGGGTGAGATTTCATCAATATTAAAATGCATTATACGTTTCTTTAAAGCAATAAAACAATCAATGCATTATTCCACCCGCATTAGCATCATCAGAATACGATTCACAAATACAATTCACACAGATCATTATGCATATAACAACAATCAATGCAATTATAACACTGGAAACCATCCTAACATGTTATAATTACATATGCAATGCAGACTCAATGCATGTGGTACCAAACGTGAACCAAGTCCACGCCCTGTTCCGTTTACACCTCGGAAAACAGCGTCAATCAACGATTCGCCCATATACCACTGGGTCAAGAATCTAGTCTCACCACCACTATCCACTGGGTACGGTTATTGGCCCTGCAAGTTCAATTCCACACAATGGGAATGAACCATCACCAGAATGCTTATGCATGCACATCAGAAACATGCAACAAATCCAAATACGGAATATGATCACACAACATTATTCCACTCATAATCAATAACAACAACAGTACATGATAGCAGCAATCATGAACATATAACGTTAATTACAACACATGGAATTAACATACAACGAGTATACGCAACGAATAATTCACGAATTACAACGAATTCTTGCTACGAAAGCTATATTAATCCTTCAAGATCTCAATTAATCATTTTGAAAAATGTTTTCAATAGATAGTACTCGTTCTCAGCTTTCCAACGATAGTAACTATGCCTAAATCGGAGTTACGGTCGCAAAGATATGACCAAAACCGTTTTCAGAAAATCATGTTCTGTCCCAGTACAGTATGCATCGATGCATAAGCCTATGCATCAATACATAAACAGCATGTGTCGACTCATATATCGTATGCATACAATTAAAAATTCTGCATTTTTCAAAATTGGTTCAGTATGCATCGATGCATAACACGTATGTGTCGATGCATAGCTTTGATTTTTGTCCTATGAGTCGATGCATACGTTTTCCACGCCTCTGGTTTTCTAAATTCTTGCTGCTTGCATCGATTCATAATGCCATGTGTCGACCCATACTGTTATTTTTCACCCAAAAACCAGTTTATATCCCACTGTTTGCAATTCTAATCAATACCATTCATTACCAAACTTTACAATACACCAGAACAGAATTTGTTAATACGTTTTTACATCCATTCGACCATAAAATCATGTTTTCCAATTAGCCTAGAATCATTCTACATAAATTAATCGTTCTTATTAATTCCAATTGAATTGTTACGTCGGATTATAACTTTAGGGCACAACCTAGAATCCTAATTCGAGATTCCTAACCGATCAATTCGTTCTATTGATCATCGAAACCTATAAGGCATAATAATCTAATCAAATCACCCCTTACCTCGCGATGAATCTTCGAATTCTGACGATTTGGCTTTATCTCCTCTTTCTCTTCTCTTCTCCAAAGTACGTAGAATGCAATCCTAATTTCTCGTCTCACTTTTTCCCTTTATTTATTCCTTTTTATTTTCCAAATAATAGAAATAAATAAATTAGATTAATTAGAGCCTTTTACTCTACACTTCTACTTCACAACACATCCATTTATTTAATTAAATAATTACCATTAATTTAATTTAATTAAATTAAATTAATTCAAATGCTAATTATTTAATTAAATTAATAATACAATTATTTAATTGATTTTGAATTAAATTACCTATAATATTTAAATGTGATGATTCTTGATTAATTTGATAATAACTAATAATTCTGAAGTTTAAGAAAAAAGTGGAATTGGTAGTAGTTGATAGTTGTTGATAATTATAATCCTTAGTTACGCTTGAAGAATTGGATTAGTTGTTAGGAATTATAGAATAGCATCGTAAATAATCTACCAGGAATCTAGTTACCTTCTTTTTGGAAGCAGTGATATTCTCGAAGATAATTATAAGTTAGCAGTAAGAAGGATAATAACAGTGTTAGAAGACACTATAAGTGATAAAAACAGTACCGAATAAATTGGTTTAGTAAATTAAGCGGTATAATTAGTTGTCCGGAATTAACCGAAATTCGTCGTGGTGGTTCGTATATTTTAGTAGGTGATTACGATTATTTTATTTTGTTGAATTGTGTTGAATGCATCGTGTTGTTGAATTGTTTGTGATTTATTGGCGAAGAATATGTTGTTGTATATAGTTGTTATTTATGTGAAGTTGCAGGGTGTTTTTATTGACGATGATTACCTCTAATTATTGGTAATAACAGTGATATAGGCGTATGGTGTAACACCCAATATTACCCAAGGTTTTATATGTAAAATCAGAGTAATTTAAAATTTCATAAATTCAATACTGAGGTGTCACACCTTCAAAACTAAATCACTTTAAATAGTTTGCTTTAAAGTATAAATCTCTGATACATAACAATCGTCGGAAATCATAAATTGATTCTTAAACATCAAAACATCTTCTTTATTAAACTTTCTCATCAAATCATGTTTTCATAAAGTATGATTCTTATTCACAAAAGGAATAATAATAAAAGAACAACAAAAAGACGACATAAATATTTCCCCCCGAGTGCTACGTATCAGAGCGACACCGACTCGACTAACAGCAAAATAGACTCCGTCTTCATAACCTGCACGTTACCAATATAAAGGTAACGGAGAAACAAGTAAAGGGTGAGATAATCCAAAATATATAATTAAAGGCATGATAAAATATATATATATATATATATATATATATATATAGTTTTGGAATTATAAAGGGTATAGATTAATAATGCAATTCCAACACATATCCAAAACTCACTCACTCTAATCGTCATTCTAATGTATATAAGCTACACTTTATCTTCATAACCTCATTGACATAAATCATCACAACAACACATAAACGTTCCTCACCACGAAATCATCACAAGTTAATACGTCACTAACCAACACGGCAATCATAAACAACAACATCAAACAACAACATCAAACAATGCTAATAACATAAGCAACATAAATAAAATCATCACAAATTGGATAAAGCCCATCGTCGCTTTTTGTCATAAAAGCCCATCGTCGCAAACATCATCACATCATATTTGCATTAAGCATTTCATCAAAATTACATCATCACAAAACTCATCATTTATATTCATCGCCTAGTTATCATGAAATTATCAAGTTATATTCATTTCATGTTCATCATAAAGATCATCACCAAATAAAGCATCATATATCATCGCAATTCAACATCATCCATCAATTAAACCCAACGCCGAACAACTCAAACATAAACATAACCGACTCCATGAGACACGACTATGTTATGCATGTGGAACCCGTCGCTTTGTTCATTATTAGGAACACTTGGCATAAAGCCCATCTTCGCTTGGTATAAAAGCCTCGTCGCTTGGCATAAAAGCCCTCGTCTCCAATGCAATTTATGTGACTCGACAATAAAACAACACAACACAAAAACATCATCATCGCTCATCAAAATTAGTATAAAGCCCACATCGCCATAATTTATCCAATTCAAGATAAATATATCATCGCATCATATTTGCATTATGCAAAACGTCACATATAATTCATCATCGTCAAAAATCATGCATTCACAAATCGGAAGCATTTATTAACAACATCAATATAATCATCACATCGTCATGTACAAAGACATATATCATTGCATCGCATATCATCAAGTATTCATTAACAAATACATTGTCGCAAACATTATGTTTAATCACACCACATAATTATTAATTCATTCACTAAATTCCAAAAATGGAAAAATAGTCAAAACACCAATAATCGTCACGAAAGCCATTCTTAATAACCGGCATTAATCATAATCGTCCACATCGCAATCGGATTGTCCAAACGTGTCTTAAATCTACTAAAACGCAATCCGATTCAATTTAATCGTAATTTGGCCTATTTCGGGTCGTCTCGTAAAAAAAATCGTAATTTCAAAAAACTAACCTCACCACTATGTTCTACACGTCGAACTTAGCTAGCACATCAATTTTCGTTGAATTCGGAGCAACTTGCTCCGTCGTCGAATTTACCGAAATCGGAAAATCGGAACATAATCGTGTTCCAAATTTAATCGGCTAACTTATGTCCTAGTTATATTTTATTAATACCAACTAGTAGTATATGGAATTAATGGAATGGGAAGAAACAAACTGGAAATTATGCAGAAAACATTATGCAGAAAACAGAAGACAGAAAAACTGAAACAACAAAATTTTCGTTTCCATCTCCCATGCTTAAGGGGACGTGCGTCCCATAAGGTTTAAAGGACAGGGGTGGTCGCCCTAGGGTAGGGGACGGTCGCCTTCCCTAGTGGGGTGGGCGCCTCCCCTTGGTGCCTCTCTTCTCTTCTTCTTCCTCGTTCCATCTTTGCAAACAGACAGTGTTCTGGTTTTTAGGTTTCACAGTTTCTCAGTTTTTCTTATTTTCTTCATTCTAACAACTTAATCCTATTAGCCATGGTAATAGAACACCTTGATCAATACTCCTAACTCAACTTTTCTAATCTATTCAACAAATAATCAACCAAAACCCCATAAATCAACTATCAACTTTTTCCCCCAAATCCAAAATATAACTATCAAAACCTAGCAATATGAGATGGCGAAATCAAACCCCTTACCTCTAGTGCTTGGATGATTGCAAGATGCTTCAACAAAATCCAAACCTCATGTTTGTTCTTGCTCCTCTTCTTCTTCTTTCCAAAACCCTCTTTTTCTCTCCATGCTTCTATGTTTGGCTTTGGTGTTTTTTGAATGGAAAGAAAATGAGGAAAATTGGTTTTATAAGGATGTACTCTTACTAGCCAAGGGTGTAAACCCCATTTCTACCAAATTAATCCTCACCCCGCCCATCTAATCTTATTAATTAACACACTAATAATATCTAATTATATTATTAACTCAATTAATTAAAATAATTTTGGGGAATTAAATATCGGTCCGAATAATATTTTACCGAACCAAACGGAATAAAAATCGGACCGAACGAAACGTTGCCAAATATATTAATAGATATATTGATTAATATAAATATTCTCGTCGTAAAATAAATATCGATCGGTAACTCGAAAATATTAATATAATATAATATTAATTAAAACGGGGCGTTACATATGCCTCGTGAAGTGAATTTATGTTGTTGTTGTATGTTGTTAGTGTTGCATTACATTTTCATCTTTGTGAAGGCCTGTATTGGCGGAATTGTGAAGAAGGCTTATGCCTTGTGCCTCTATTAATTGGCAATAGTGAAGGGAGCCGAAGCTCTATTGGTACCACATGCGTATGCATTGTTGTGTCTCATTTAAATTATGTTGTGGTTAACTATGAGGTGAATTATATTGTTGTTAACTCGGAAGTGAATTATGATGTTGTTAATTGTGAAGTGAATTATGTTGTTGCTAACGGTGAAGTGGTTTTCTGATGTTGTTAATTGGGAATTTGTTGTGATGTGTTAATTGCAATGTGGTAATTTATATGATTTAATCCTTGCATATTATTTATCATACACTTGTTTATATTGTTGGATATCTCACCCTTTCTGCTGATATTTCCCCTATCATGGGAAATGGGAAGATACTCAAGGATAGTCGTGGAAGTTCGAAGTAGCATTATGAAGTCGTTAGTTGCTGTTAGTTCGAAATGGTGTCATTGCTCTGATACGTAACACTAGGGGGGATGAACGTTATTTAATTTGTTGTAGTTGCCTAAATTGTTGAAGTTTATGAATAATGTGAATATTTGATCATGTTGATTATTGAAGTTGGTTTCGTTGAATAATTATGCTAAGTGAAGTTAAATAATATTAATAATATTGTGAAATGTTTTGATGTTGAATAAAAGATGTATTTTTGTTACTATTGAAGAATTATGATTTTGTGGTTAGTTGATTAGTTGATTTAATTGAAAAGTATTGTTATAAGTTCATCCTTGATCTAAGTGTTATGTATCTCTATAGTTGTGACTAAATGCATGTTGTTTTGCGAAGAAATTGTGACATTCCTTGTATGATTATCTTTTCCGCACTTTGATTTAAATAATATTTGTTGGGTAGATTTGGGGTGTTACAAAAGTGGTATCAGAGCAGGTCGATCTGTCCGGCCAATGTTGTCTAATGTTGTTTACTTCCATTGTACACGACAAGTATGTAACACACTGTTGGTACTTGTTGCTTTTTGGTTGACTGTTTGCAGGAATTAAGTTGAAGCTAAGTGGAGGAGAAGCTTTGCTTCTTGGATGTGTTTGGTTGAGAGATATCAGATTAGTATGCTACTGATGGATACAGTGCAAACACTGAAGGAGCTTTGTTGTTTCTCGAATTCGAAGGTAATATAGATTTAAGGTTTTGGTTTTTTAACAAGTTGGAAAGTCATGGATAAGGATAGTTTCTATGATATGGAATTTAGTAAGTTGTTGTTTAAGTAGGCCGTGTTGTAGGACTATTGGGATTGATTTTAAAAGTTGTAGAAGTTGTTGGAGTTGTTGAGATCTTTGAACCGTAGTTGCAAGTTGGGAAAAGAATACTATTAATGTTAGTAACGATGGTTTAATCTCTATTATGGTTGTCGGCTATCTATTGTCAAATTGAGGAACTGATCACCCTTAATTTATTGTTGATAGTAGACGGGATCATGTTGGATGATATAAAATTGTTTTGCTATCTTAATGGTATGTAAGTAGTGGATGCTACGACGAGAATGTTGTTAAGGTGAGGATACCATGTTGTACAAGAAAGTAAGCGAGTAGTAGTTGCTACTATTTTCTAGGATATTGTTTCAAGGTATTGCTAGAATGGTTGGAAAATGGTGACGATTATGTTGCAAGAGTAATTGGAAGATTGAAGCATAAAGTATTAGATTTAAACTGTTATTGAATTGTTAAATCGAAGGACTAGTTGCGAATGTGATGTTAAGGATGGTTGTATCAGATGAATTTCCGAGGACGAAAATATCCTAAGTGGGGGAGAGTTGTAATGCCCAAAATTTAATTAATTATTTAATTAAATTATATAAGGAATTATTTATTGGAATTTAGTCGAAGTTGGGAATTAATCGGCATAATTAGATTATTTAGTCGGTTAGTTGGAAGATTAATAAGGTTGGTTATGTTGGAGAAATAATATTAGAAATAATATTATTATTATAGGACTCTTATTTTATTTAAGTTGGTATAGTTGTGGTGTGATATATAGTAACACAGAGGTGTGAAAATTAACCCAATAGAAATAATGTTGTTATTATTATTATTATTATTATTATTATTATTACTATTATAAGTTGGATTTAATTATAAGAGATATAAAAGGAGAATTATAAGGGTTTAGTGAATATTTTTGGGAAAAGTTGTACGTGAGAGAAAGAAAAGAGGAACAAGGGTTTGAAGGAAATTGCCGCCGAAAGAGGAATTGTAGATCGGAAAGCCAAATCGAAATTCAATCGTAGTTAAAACAGCCGTCAGATCTAAGGTAAGGGTGAGGTTCTAACTCTCTAAACGGGTTTATGATGAATCGTATGCGGGATTAAGGCTATATAAATTCTCGCGATGTGACTTGTTACATTGAATTGTTGCTGTAAATAATGAATCATTAAATTAGGTATTGTTGAATTAATTGAATATTGTGATTGAAGTGATTATGGGAATAATGTGTTGGGTTGAATTATTTAAAATGGTATGATTGTCATTGATATGCAAAGAATACCCTGGGAAACTGATCGATGCAGGATATGATGAAGGAAGAAAAGGAAAGTTTGGAGGTGGGGACCTCCATGTTTGAGGCGAGCGCCCCATGGTCATGGCTTGGTTTCTGTGATTAGTAGCATCTAATAGATTTTGAAATTAATTTGATTACCTATAATATTTAAGTAATGCGATGATTCCTGTAGAGATTAGTTTGATACAGGTAACTAATTTAACTATCTAATGCAAGTCTGATACAGTAAGTTTACAAAAAAGTGGAATTGGTTGTAAAATTGATAGTTGTTGATAATTATAATCCTTAGTTGCAATTTAGAAGAATTGGATTAGTTGGTGAAGTGGTTTTGTGATGTTGTTAATTGGGAAGTTGTTGTGATGTGTTAATTGCAATGTGGTAATTTATATGATTTAATCCTAGTGAAGCAACTCGATTTTCAAAAATCTTTTAATTCTCGAAAACTAGTGAAATTGCCACCTAATTTTATTTGTTCTAAAAAGAACAGGAAAATATAGATAAAACCCCAAACAAGCGGATAAGGCGGTCTACGTGACCAAAAAGTGGGATCGGGAGTCGGTTATGTAAGGGGAAGGTATTAGCACCCCTTACATCCATCGTACTCGATGGGACCCATTTAATTCTACGCGTTTGTGTGGGTATTTATTGCTAAGTTATGAATTGAGATCGAAAAATAAAAGGAACGAGGTTTATTTATTATTATTTTGAGTTTGGCACGGTTTCAGAACCGTGTGCCTACATATTCTCTTGTGCAACGGGAAAGTCAAAACTCTGTAGTTCCTCTTAAAAAGGTTTTAAGTTTGTTGTATTGATTTTATAAGAAAAATCGTGCGTTTAGACATTTCAAATGCTTGAACTTGGACTTGTTTAGTTTGTTTGAAAATCTTTAAGTCCACGTTCGTGTTTGAAATGACTATTGCACACTCTTTATCAGAAAAGAGTTTTTATGATCGCATATGAGCGATAAAAGAATTTGAGTGAGTTGAGTTGATTTTTAAGTGGATGAAAAAGTACCGAACAACAAGACTAACGTCTTACGATTCAAATACTAGAAACCCGAGGAACTAATGTTCGAACGAGTCGTCTATCACCCAAAAAGGTTTTCTTGAGAAAAACTGAAGTGAAACGAATTTCACGTTATTTAGAAGTCTTTAAGCAACTGGTCTAGCGTCCAACGACTTAAAGACTAAAAGTTTATTTGGTGACAAGTTTTTTAGCAATTGTTCTAGCGTCCAATGACTAAAAAAACTTGTACTTTATTATGAAAAAGGTTTTGAAAATGCACTCGACGTTAGATCGAGGTTTGAAACTTTATTATGAAAGTGTTTTTTGAGATACGTGCTGAGATGAAATGGAAGCGGGTTATGGTTAATTAAGTATATGGACTAAGACGCGATAATGGAAATAAACGATTAATTGCATACAAGCATGGAATAAAGCGAGTAAATAAATTAAAAGCCCATACAAGGTGGCTCGCACAAATAACAAGACAATTCATATTGTGTAGGTGCATGCACGAAATAAATTTAATCGACTAATTAAACGAAACTTAATCAAGTAATTAGTTTAAATAAAATTAATTAGGTGGACTAATCAATTTTAAATAACCTAATTAGATAATTAAATAATGTTTAACTAATCAATCAAAGTTTCATTGTAAGCCCAAGAGCAAGCGTGGTGTGTGCACAAATGTGTGGTCGTTGTGACGCTTCAAAGCTTTGTCAACTCAAGGTAGTGAAAAATGGCTCGCACGAGTATTAGTTTGAAATGTTTGATTTGTGCATGCGATGAATAATTAAATGATAAAACGATAAAATGTTTACTAACTATTACATCATGTGGGGAATGGGGGTACAAATTTACAAATGGCGATAATATAGGGAAAAATGCTAGAACTTTCCTATACTATATATAAAAATGTCTAACTAATATTAATATTATTTTTTGTATTATTATTTTTTTTTGGGTATACTAAATCTTTTATTGGTTTAAGTATAATAATAATAATTATTATTGGTTAAGAAAATAATATTTGTTACTAAATAATAATAGTAAATAATAATAATAATAGTTGTTAACAGTTTAAAATAATAGTAGTAATAATAATAATAATATTTGTAATAGTGATAAATAATAGTAATTATAATAATAACATACTAATCCTACTAATAAACAGAAGTTAAAAATTAAAAAGAGAAAACCAAAACACTCATACTTCCTCTCTTCCTCACGATGAACGCTCAGAAACCCAAACCCATGCCCTTCTCTCATCTCTCTCGTTCTGGATGCTTTGCCCAGAACAAATTTCTCTCTCGCGACCTCACGATCTCTTATCGGTCTCTCTCACTCTCTGGGAACTGAAAAGTGCCGCGATTTTTTGTACCCACCATCTCTCTCACACCTTCCGATGGAAACCCTAACTCCACATATTCAGGGTTCTGTTAATGTATCTCTTGCATTTTGGGGGGTTTCTGATGATTTCTAACCTGATGATGTTGCTTTTGCAAATGTTGGTCAGAAAAGGATGATTGTGAAGAGGATGAACGAAACCCTAGGGTCTCGATTTGGTCTCTCCAACGGTTCCGGGTGAGATTGTTCTGATTGATCTTCTTTTCCTCTCTGCTCTCTCAATAACAGAACTAGCTTTCTGAAATTAGTCTTCTGAAGGGTTGTGTTAGGGAATATGATGATAGCTGGGTAGGTTTCTTGATTATTTTGTGTTGGTCGATGGTTTTGCTTTTGGCTTTTGATGGTTATTTTTCAGAACATGTTGAACTGGTATGGCTTTTTTTGGTTTTTGTTTTTGAACAGGTTTCCTTTGTTTAGTAGTAAGAACAGATGCTCCTTCTGGTTTTTGGTTGTCGTGTTATCTTTTTTTTCAGAACAAAACCTCCTATGCCTTGGTCTTTTTGATTGTGTATATAAGAACAGATACTGCAGGCTTTTTGAATACTTGTTCTGTTCTTCTGATATCTCTTCTGTTGGTTTCTTGAACTGATACACACTTGAGTATATCTCTACTGTCTTCTTTTACTTTGCTTGCTTGGTCTTTAGAATAAGGACAGATGCTAACTTTTGATCTGAATAAAACCTCCCTTGATGCTTGCTCAATATTTGCTTTTTATCACTTCTATGTAATTTATCTGTCTCTCCTTGGAACCATGAGCTGTGACATATGTAGTTGCTTGTAATCAATGCCAATTTTCCTCTTTGGGCATAAGCTGCCTGCTGTGCCTTTACTGCTCTGTTTTCTCTTTATACATTATGCTGGCTGCCATATCAATATTTCCTTTGAGTGAAACTCTTTCACCTATGCTGATAACCATGAGGGTAAAAATGTGGTTATTTGATATGCTTGGCTTTTGACCCTGTTGCCTGTTGGATCTTAGTAGACTGTTGCCTTATGCTTATACTTGCTTCCTGTTGGGATTTAGTAGACTGTGGGATTGGATTAAACTGTTGGGCTGTATTTCTTTGGAAAAATGATGTTTTTTTTTCTGATTTCCACTTTATACCTCCCTTTGTGAACCAACAACGAAAGTTGTTGTGATTTGTAAAGGAGGTAACGGTAACGGCCGATGAAGGAACTCCGATTCCGAGGCTTTTGAAACAATTAACCTTACAAACCTGATTCCTTAACACAACCCTCGTGATGAGTCCAAAAAAAACAATTCTTTTGTTTTCGTATGCAATTTTTCTTCGTTTTGCAATTGCCAACTGATGTTCTCTGTTTGTTTCAGGAATGACGTCGAGCGGTCAAATGGCATAGCATGAAAGCGAAGAAGAATGCCCGGATGAAACGACAATTAGCTCGGACAAAGTCAGAAGCTTATAGCATTAGGATAAAATTAGGAATTTTTGTACTTGTAAAACAAATTAGAATACTTGTAATACCGAACAAAAGTTCTGAACTTAAACTAAATCCAATTCTTCTTGCAAAGTTTGTACTCTTTGTAAAACTTAAATATTTTTGTAATATCAACTTGATATAAAAATATTCAAATTCGAAATACAAATTCTGATTTCTTCTTGTTGTGAACGAAATTCTTCGTAACGTTTCCCTGCTATAAATCGGTATCCAAGAACATATCCTTCATTGGGCTTAAATTCCACAAAACACAGCATTCCCCTTTTTTTTAAATTAAAATTCAAGAAAATAAATAATTATTATATTTCTTGAATTAAAATTCCAAAAAAGAACGAATAAATTCTTTCAGGCAAATAATTCCCAAACAGGTTTTTCTGAACTAAATAGCCCAAAGCTTTTTTTGAACGACAGTTTAATGAATGCATCTTTCCTTCGAAACCAATGAATGGACGGATAAAACAAAGGGGAAATTTTGGGGTGCGACAGTTGCCCCTATTCAATCATCTTAAACCTGGTGAGTGAGAAAAAGTGACAGCTTTCGAACGTTCAAGGTGGAAGAGGATTGAATACCAGAGAACCCCGAAAATTTGCCCTAATGAAAAGAACAAAAAATCTCTACAGCACTAGGGATAATCGGGTACACAAATGAAAGTGCTATGGGATAACTTCCGAGTTGACAAGATCTTCAATTTATACGCAGATGGCTTTACCGGCGATAGAAGAATCAAATTCAACACCTGTGACTGAAAAACTTCTAGGGTAATGAGCTTCAATTTGCTGGCATTGTATAGACAATGCGTTGCAGCAAGTGGATATATGGATCAACGTCTGAGTCAGAGAAATATCCTGTGATTGAATAAACATCCCACCTGGTGGACATTTATCTGTTGAGTAGTTGATGACTTACTGGGGAAATAAACGCACCAGAAGTTCACTGTAGTTTTCTGAGAACAGCTCAGAGAACAAAATTGCAGAATTCACTGCCAATAGAATTTTCTGGGGAGATTCTTGTCGGAAAGAAATCTTTGAAAATACCAAGAATGACGTTGAAATAATCCTTTCTGAAGGAGACTCGCTTGGGAGTAAATTAAGCTTCGCTGGGAAAACTTCGTAAGAAAACCGTGTGGAAAATTCACTGGGGATTCCCAGTTGATAATTTTGCTGACGTTAGAGTCCATCTGAAAGAAACGGCTGCTTCGCTGGGGAAGAAATCTCGATTGGAGAAACCATTCAGTTGTTGAGATCCACACCAGTATACCACTTGTGCTGTAGAAAAGAGGATAATTATGTCGTCTAAGAACTAATCCTTCAATTCGATCCTTACGAGGATAATTACAGTTTCAGCTGATAAACCTGCAAAATAAATAGTCGAGGCTAATGCATGAGTATGATATGCATGATATGATTTTTTCTAATGCAAATAGTATATGATTTCCTGATACTATTGAGAGAAGGAAGACATCACTGGGGAATCCAATTCGGCAATCCTGTTGTCACAAGAATTCACTGGGGATGACCGATCATTTCTCTGGGGAAGAGACTTCACTGGAGAATTGACACTACTGTCGATTGTTTGTCACCCAAGCGTTCACCTGGCACTAGGGAGAAAAGGATGAATATGTCGTCTGAGAACTTTGGCTTCCACATCCAATCATCTTTCTGAACAGATTCCAAATTCTGGCAAGGGTTCATGCATGACCGTACCGTGATATGTCATGAATGGATGAATGAATGAATGCATGAGTATACTGGTTGATGCATTGGTTTATCAACTGAATTCCCGACACCACTGAAAATCAGATGAACGGCAATGGCCGTAATCCAAGTCACGAATGCTAATGCAAATAGTTTCTCACAGGGAAAATATCTTCTGATTACTCGCAAACATCAAGATGGATACGGAGCTCTTTCCAAATCAGAGGAAAGGCATAATGCTTAGAAAGTCAGTCACCCCTCAACATTCCGTAAATCAAAACAATTTTAAGTTTCAAAACTTCCTGGTTTTACCATTTTGAATGATTTTAATTTTATCTAAAACAACAACGACATTAAGTTAATCATGCAGAAAAGATAAAAAAGTAAGACAAGAAATGAAGTTCAACTGAACAATTCTTTTATTTAAAATATGAGAGAAACAACTCATAAGTAGGGATTTTGTACATAAAGATGCACATTCCTTTAGGAGGAACATACAGACAAGAGTAAGTCTTTACACATTTTCTTAAAACAACAACGAAATTGAAACTGAACTTCATTGAGCCATAAACATGCCATTTCCCCTCCTGACTGGTATTCTTCATCACTTCACTTCTGAAGATGGTAATTGAACTAATCCCCTCCATCTGAGCTTCTGTTGTGGCACGGAGACGCACACTGCAGCATTATGTCTTTATACATTCCCTAACTTTTGCGTGAACCATTTTCAGAAGATCTTGGTTCACCGGGATATTTACCCTTTTTTGCTTAAGCCGCCCTTTCGGGTTTTCAGCTTACCGGGCTTAATTTCTTTTCTCCTTTTTTTTTAGACATAATACTTCTTGACCGCGTATGAGTTGATAGCGTGTGCCAAGTCTTCTCCATCCATGTTGGTGAGAATGAGAGCTCCTCCTGAGAAAACCTTCTTTACCACGTAGGGTCCTTCATAGTTTCGCACCCACTTTCCACGGGGGTCTCTGTGTGGAGAGATTATCCTCTTTAGCACCAATTCGCCCACTTTGAACTCGCGGGGACGTACTTTCTTGTCGAAAGCCCTCTTGATTCTTTTCTGGTAGATTGGCCATGACAAATGGCTGTCAACCTCTTTTCTTCGATCAGATTGAGTTGGTCATACCTATTCTAGACCCATTCCGCCTCTTCCAACTCTGTTTCCATCAGGACTCTGAGAGAAGGAATCTCCACTTCTATAGGAAGTACTGCGTCCATGCCATAAACGAGTGAGTAAGGTGTTGCTCCTGTCGAAGTGCGGATAGACGTTTTATACCCGTGCAAAGCGAAAGGCAACATCTCGTGCCAATCCTTATACGTCTTCACCATCTTCTGAAGGATCTTCTTGATATTCTTATTAGCTGCCTCAACAGCACCATTCATCTTTGGTCTGTAGGGAGATGAATTGTGATGATCGATCTTGAATGTGTCACATAACTCCTTCATCATCTTGTTGTTCAGATTTGTTCCATTATCGGTAATAATCTTGCTAGGGGTACCATAGCGATAGATTATATTATTCTTGATAAACCGGGTAACCACTTGTCGTGTCACGTTCGCATATGAAGCAGCCTCGACCCACTTGGTGAAATAGTCTATGGCAACTAGTATGAAGCGATGTCCATTGGAAGCTTTTGGCTCAATCATTCCGATCATATCAATTCCCCACATAGAGAATGGCCACGGAGAGGTCAAAACATTCAGAGGTGAGGGAGGCACATACATCTTATCAGCGTGAATCTGACACTTGTGACATCTCATTGCATAAACAACACAGTCTGTTTCCATGGTCATCCAATAGTAACCAGCCCTAAGGATCTTCTTCGCCATAGCATGCCCATTTGCGTGAACATCAAAAGAACCTTCATGAACTTCCTTGATGAGTTGATCTGCTTCGTGTCTATCCACACATCTGAGCAAGACCAAATCGAAATTCCGCTTGTACAACACCCCGCTACTCAAGAAAAAGTTGGCAGACAACTTCCTCAAAGTCTTCTTATTAGTGATAGATGCCCCTTCTGGGTACTCACCCCTTTCTATATATTGCTTTATATCACAGAACCAAGGTTTACCGTCAGTTTCTTCATCGACCATCATACAATAGCCAGGTTCGTCTAGACGCTCGATAGTGATGGAAGGTGCTTCATTAGCCCACTTGACCTTGAACATTGAAGACAAAGTGGCTAAAGCATCAGCTAACTGGTTTTCCTCTCTAGGAATGTGATGGAAAGTAATCTCGTCAAAGTACGGTATCAGCTTCAAAACATGATCTCTGTACGGAATCAACTTTTCATTACGAGTTTCCCACTCTCCTTTGACCTGGCAAACGACGAGTGCTGAATCTCCATAAACTTTAAGAATTTTGATTCTTAAATCAATGGCTGCTTCAATCCCAAAGATGCAAGCTTCATATTCCGCCATGTTGTTAGTACAATCGAAACAGATTCTGGCGGTGAAGGGAATATGAAAACCTGTCGGACTGTCGGAGAAGTTATAATTGCCCCTATTCCGTGCCCCACTGCATTGGATGCCCCATCAAACACAAGTGTCCACCGGGATCTTGGCTCGGGTCCTTCCTCTGGTCCAGGAATGTTGCATTCTCTGATAAACATGACATCTTCGTCTGGGAAGTCAAACCTCGTCGGTTGATAGTCCTCCATAGGCTGGTGGGCGAGATATTCTGATACCACACTTCCCTTGATAGCTTTCTGAGTTACATATTGAATATCATATTCAGTTAGTAACATCTGCCAGCGTGCAATCCTCCCAACCAGAGCTGGCTTTTCGAAGATGTATTTGATAGGGTCCATCTTGGATATCAGCATTGTAGTGTGACACACCATGTATTGTCTCAAACGACGGGCTGCCCATGCTAAAGCGCAACAAGTTTTCTCTAGCAGAGAGTACCGACTTTCACATTCAGTGAACTTCTTACTCAAATAATAGACCGCGTGCTCTTTTCTTCCCGTTTCGTCATGTTGCCCTAGAACACAACCCATAGATCCTTCGAGTACGGTGAGGTACATTATGAGAGGCCTTCCGAGCACAGGCGGTATCAAGATCGGTGGTTCTTGTAAGTATTCTTTGATCTTATCAAATGCTCACTGACAATTATCATTCCAAATGATGGCTTGATCTTTCTTCAGCAACTTGAACAAAGGTTCACAAATGCGATATGAACCGGGAAATGTAATTTAAGCGTCCCAAGAAACCACGAATTTCCTTCTCTGTTCTTGGTGCTAGCATTTCTTGAATAGCTTTCATTTTGTCAGGGTCTACCTCGATACCTCGTTGGCTTACTATGAATCCAAGTAGCTTCCCGGACCGGACTCCGAAAGTGCACTTGTTAGGATTCAATCGGAGTTTGTACTTTCTCAATCTTTCAAACAGCTTTCTGAGATGGACAATGTGCTCCTCCTCCGTCTGAGACTTGGCAATCATATCATCCACATAGACCTCAATTTATTTATGCATCATATCATGGAAAAGAGCTACCATGGCTCTTTGATAAGTTTCCCCCGCATTCTTCAATCCAAAAGGCATGACTTTGTAACAAAAGGTGCCCCACGGGGTGGTGAATGTTGTCTTCATCATATTTGCAGGATCCATCTTGATCTGATTATACCCGGAGAAACCATCCATGAAAGAGAACACTGAAGACTGAGCTGTACTATCGACCAGGACATCAATGTGAGGTAAGGGAAAATCGTCCTTCGGGCTAGCTCGATTCAAGTCTTTGTAGTATACACACATCCGAACCTTTCCATCCTTCTTGGGGACAGGTACAATGTTGGCAATCCAATTCTAGATATACCGACACGGCCAGGAAACCGGCGTCAAACTGCTTCTTGACTTTGTCTCTGATCTTCTTAGCCATCTCGGGATGCGTTCTCCTTGGTCTTTGCTTTACGGGCGAGCATTCGGGCTTTAGCGGCAGCTTATGCACAACAATATCTGTATCAAGTCCAGGCATGTCCTGATATTACCAGGCAAACACATCTACAAACTCTCGCAATAAGTTGACCAACTCATCCTTTATCTCTTTCCCCAAGGCGGTTCCAACTTTGACTTCTTTTTTATCCTCTTCAGTACCCAGATTGATCACATCCACTGGTTCCTGATGAGGTTGGATCATCTTCTCCTCGTGTTCAACCAGACGTGCTAACTCTTCAGGGAGAGTTCATAGTCTTCTTCACCATCATCTTCGGCTTGGTTGATCGGGAAATCGAAGTCAAAAGGAGTTATAGCATGGCTATGTTCAATAAGCTCAATTTCAGGTGATCTGCATAAATGATTGATTTTATCTTTTAGATATGTATGTTTATTTTAGCAGAAAAATAGTGAAAATATTGTTGTTTTTATTAAGATGCATTGGAAAGCAAAAGTAAAAACAATAAAAGGGATCTCAAACTGAATAATAAAATGCGCTTTTTATTGAAGATAAAAATTCAAGCCCTACAAAGCAATCCTTTGTGCCTTGGGCAGAGCACGGGATTTTTTTAATTTTTAAAACAAGAAATTACTTTGACAACGAAATGAGAGGGGTAACATCCTTGACGATCCAATTCTTGAGGGCCACACTGGGAGGAGTACGGAACACCATCTGAAAAAGCTCCACTGCACGCTCATCATCTTCAATGGCATTGATTGCCTTTTCGGAGCGGAAACCCTTCGCAACAAAAGTATCCTCTAGACGAGGGATCTTTCCTTTTCCTATCTCTGAACCTCCACTGATCCTGGAGTATGGTTGATAGCCAAGTCCGCTCTTGTCCTTCTTCTCTGCCACATTTATCACCGTACCCCAACCTTCAGGGTTTCCGGCCTCAATAAGAGCCTTGACATCTTGCCAACGGGTTATATTACCTCTAGGCTTTTCAGCAGTCTTGACTTCCTTTTGCACACTTCCAACAATCTCTAAAGCTTGAAAGAGAGTCTCATGCACCTCATCTCCGACATCCACATACTTGAACTCAGACAAGTGACTAACCAGGTAGTCTTCTTCACCACTAACCTCCACCACCTGGTTGTTTAGCAAGAACTTCAGTTTCTGATGGAGAGTTGAGGTAACAGCCTTTGCACCGTGTATCCAGGGTCTTCCCAACAAGCACCTATAAGCCGGGAAGATATCCATCACTTGAAAAGTAATGTTGAAAAGCTGGGGTCCGATAAGTACCGGGAGATCAATCTCTCCTACCGCCATCCTGCGGGATCCATCGAAAGCCTTCACAATCAGAGAACTATGTTTCATAATTGCCCCTTCTACCTGCAGCTGGGCCAATGTTGTCTTCGGGATCACATTCAGAGCTGAACCTGTATCAACAAGAACTCTAGCAAGAGTCGTTCCACCACAAGTAACAGAAATGTGAAGAGCCATGTTATGGTTACCTCCATTCTGAGGGAGATCAGCATCAGTAAACGATAAACAACTGCCATCATTTAAACTCGAAATTGCAACATCCAATTGATTGATTTTGATATCTTCAGCCACATATGAGTTGTCGAGAAACTTCAACAAGGCCATCTTGTGAGCTTCAGAACTTTTCAACAGAGACAAGATTGAAATTTTTGCCGGAGTCTGACTAAGCTGATCAACCACTTTGTAGTCACTCCTCTTAATGATTTTTAAAGTCTCATCACTTGGCTTAAAGATGTCCCTCAGTTCTTCCGCACTCAGATCAACAACTCCATCCTTCTTCGGAGGAACATCTGGCACCTTCTCTGCAGCTCGGTTCTTCATCAGATCTTGGTGATAAATTTGACCACTACGGGTCATACCACTCATACCAGTGATGCTCTCAATAGTAGACTCTCCCAAAACTACTGGCTTACCTCCTACAATGACCTCAGGTTCATAATTCCAAGGCACGGCTTTTGTATCTTCATAAGGGATTCGAATGGGAGGGTAAACCATCATTGGTTCTACCGCCGTAACAGGCTCTTCTTCTTGGATGGTTGGAGATACATGGAGTCTCCTATTGTTAATGAAAGGGACCACCACATCCACTTCAACTTCAGCGGGAACTCGACTAAACTGAATCAAATGTTGACACATTAATCCTTGCAGATACTTTTTGAACTTTGCACAGTGTCCTGGATTGTCTTGGCAAATCAAACAGCTGTCGTGACCTCCTTTCAATAAACCGGCATTCTTCAATTCCTAAAACACCTTCTTCAAAGACATCTTCAACTGATCCACCTCCATAACCAGACCTCCTTCTTCAATTAATGCATTCACTGATGACGACCCATGCCTCGGCAATGGATTATTAGCAATGTTGGGGACATCAGCGAAAGTTAACAGCTTCCGGTCAATTAATTCCTGGACTTTGCACTTAAAAGAG
The DNA here is from genome assembly GCA_021764765.1 of Vicia sativa. Taxonomy (NCBI): domain Eukaryota; kingdom Viridiplantae; phylum Streptophyta; class Magnoliopsida; order Fabales; family Fabaceae; genus Vicia; species Vicia sativa. The sequence continues at coordinate 143,835,337 of CM038794.1, forward strand.
AAATAGTCTTCTGTGGTATGCCCGGGAGAATTACCATGGAAAGCACATCTAGCATTCTCATTAAACCATGGTTTGGGAGGCCCTGGAACAGGCTTTAACTCCCTAGGCACCACTCTTCCATCTTGGATTAAATACGACAGTAAACTAGTGTAAGTCATTGGAATAGGCTGAATTTCTTCCTTGGTATACTTGTGATAATGCGGGCTCTTCTGTTGAACTAAACCCTTGTTCGGACCCTTGACTTGTTGTTGTTGTTGTTGAATTTGATTTTGAGGAACCTGAGTTGAATACGACATTGGCATTTGCATGGGTTGCTGATACGACATACCATGAAATTGCATAGCAGCCACATAGGTGTATGTGTCATACCCCAATTTTTGACCTAATATACCACCTTACATTTGCATCATTGCATCGCTAACAGCTCAGAACAGCATTAATCGGGTGTAGCATTCACAGGTCAAAATTAGGGTTTCATCAGATTTTCATCTGATTTAAGAGGCAATCAATTAGGGTTTGAGTTTTCCTCACTTCATTTGACATATCTTGATCAAAACATCAACCTTCAATCCTCAGATATCCATTTTTCTCATTGATCAATCGAGGATCGACCAATTAGGGTTTTGATCGAGGATGAGTATTCTCTGACTTTTTGAGCAATGAATGACTTTTTTGGATAGATATTGGTCATTATATCTTAGATACAACATTTTGACCTAATTTTTGGATTCAAAACATCACAAAAGTTCACAGACTACATCAGTCAATTTCAGAAACATCTGATGAAAATTCATCTGCACAGAAAAGTCAAACTTTGACTCTTGGTCAAAATTTTCAAAACAAAACTGTTTCCATCATCAAAATACTTCAAATGATCCATCATGATCATAAAAAATCAAAGAATTTGGAAAAGTCAACAAAAAGTCAAAAGTTCCAACACTTAGAAAAATTTCTAAGTGTTGAAATTTCTTATTTTTTCCAAACTTCATGCCATTTTTTCACCTAGTTCCACTTTGAATTGGAAAAAACTCAAAACATGAAAGTTGTAGCTCTTGAAACAAGCTTTCCAAAATGTCCAAGAACTCTCAAAACCATGGAGTCTAGCTATACGTTTGAAATTGAAACATAAGGCTCCATAAACATGATTTTCAAAGTTCAAAACTTCACATTATAGGTCATTTTTTATTCCTTCATCTAGAAGCAATGCCACCTTGCCAAAATTGAAGATTAGAGCTGATAAATATCATATAGAGGTAATAATTGAAAGATATGGATCAAGTTGGATTTTTAACACATGGTGAAAAAAGGAAGTTTCCTTTTAAGGCAAAAGGACTTTCTTGCCCTTTAAGGCAACTTTGAATAACACAATGCCATTCCTTTGTGCCTAACATTTCAGAGATATTGGCCTATAAATAGAGCATCATTTCAAGTTCAAATCACACCAAAGCAATGCAAATCCATGCTTTCTCCCTACTTCCTTGAAATTCAAGCAACATAGTGCAAAAATGAGAAACATTGCAATTTTGAAATTCAGTGAAAACCATGATGAACTTTGGTGTCAAACATGCTCTAATATCAATATCAAACTTGTTTAGAACTTAAAAGTAACCTAGAACAAGCTAAAATTCAGAATTTGCACTTCATGTCACATAAGCTTGCAAAACTGCCTAAGCATTCGAATTTTTGGTTTGGCTCAAACAATTGATGTTCTAATCATTTAAACATCATTTACAAGCATCATAGGGATGATCCAAATCATGAACAACTAACTGTAACATGCTTAACATCAAAATAGAAGTTCCATTTTCAGTTGATGCAGGTGGACTTGGCTGGAGTAACTCAAGGTGATTCAAAGCAAGCAGATCATTCTTATAGCTTCCACATAGGCCGATGATGCTACAGCAATCATAAAACAAGTTCTGGAAACACGCCATCACCATCTTCGATCCCAACTTGAACAGGTTAGAACTCAAACTTCAATATCATGATTCCTTGAACTTAAATGAAAAAACTCTTGGCCAATCATTTTCTGCACCTAACACGATCATAAGCCCTCAAACAAATTGAAAAATCATCAACCACACATCATTTAATTTAGAATTTCCAGTTCTAGGGTTCTTCGCGTTTTCCAGAAATTCAAACATGCTAGACCAAAAATAAATGAAATTAACATCCACCATCGTATTACTTGTGAAAAATCGAGCAACTTTCATGTTTACTTCATCTAATTTCATTGAGAAACGAAGATTCTAGCATGGATTGAAGAATCTGAGAATAAAAAACGAAGAACATGGCTTCGTGCGTGTTCTTGAGTTTTTTAAATTCAAACTTTCCAATATTTTATCAACACGTGTTTTGATTCACAAACACAAAAGCGCGTTTGTCCCAGCGGTTGCCAGCTTGCTCGTAGTCCTTTGTGCCACGTATGCCACCCAATGGTCATGGGTTCAAACCTCCCATGGACCATTTTTTCTAAAAACTTTCATATTTTTTCATGTTTTCTTCACAACTTCAACATTTTTTTAACCAATCAAAACTCCTCATTTTGAGGTGATTTTTTGTACAGTTGTCAATAAATGTATCTATTTTATGATTGTGCAAAAATTTTCAGAAAAAACTTTCATCTGATTATGTTTTAATCGAGCCGAAAACGACGCTTTTGACACTTTTCAAAACACCTCTAAAAGGTGAATTTTTCAAACTTTCGAGTTCCGATTCTTTTCAAAACTTCTCATAAATAAAATTCATATTTCAAAACACTTTTAAAAATCATTTCTTCAAAACTTTTTCATCAAACTTACATCTTTTTACCATGATCGATCTGATTTAAACGATAAAACCGAATTCGTTTTCTCTCGAATTTCTCAAATCCACCATGGGCCACCCTTACGGTGTAAGTCCCAATCCTTTTATGTACATATTCAATTTTCCTTGTACATACTCAAATCATCTTTGTTAATATTCAAACATAAACAAAGTTCTTTCGTTTGTTTTCATTCGTTTGTTTATACACCGAATCCATTGGTTCTAGGAGAAGAATTATTCCCGATGAAACTTCTTTTAAACCAATGGGCCTCCCTCACGGTGTAAGTCCCATAACATTCTTTTATGTACATAATTATTTCTTTGTACATACCAAACTTTTTTCAGATACAAACCAATTTTTATCTGTATATAATACAGATACTTTTTATACTCATACAACTTTTATCTGTATATAACACAGATACCTTTTACAGATAAAATTCGATCGTTCGTTTTTGTTTCGTCTGTACATATACACTGAATACCATTGTTATTGAAAGGAGCATTATTCCCTGTGAAACTGCTTTCAAATCAATGGGCCTCCCTTATGGTGTAAGTCCCAACCCTCCTATGTCCATCCATTTTTGTCTGTACATAAATAGCTCGTCCGTGTACATATTTACTTCCTTGTACACAATTCAGACTTGTAAATAATCAAGTTGCCCTCGTTTTAAACATTCGTTCCACAGACACTTGTTTATATTTCCTTCATAAACTCTTGTAAATAAACATCATGCATTGTTTATATTTCCTTCATAAAATCCTGTGAATACATATCACACACACACACACTTGTTTATACAACTGTCTAGTTATAACATAACAACTAGTCTAACCAATAGGTTCCCCACAATTGTAGCCTCCGCTTGGGCTTTATACAAGATAACTCTCCCCACAGAGTTTAGCCTCCTCTTAGGCTTCATATAAGAAAACTCATTCATCTGAGTTTAGCCTCCGCTTAGGCTTCATATAAGACAACACTCCCCTGTTGAGTCAGCCTCCTCTTGGGCTTCGTTCAAAAGAACTCCTCATTGAGTTTAGCCTTCTCTTGGGCATCATACAATGAAAGAGACCATAAAATCTCTTAACAGCCTCCTATTGGGCTTCCAATACAAAGAATCACCCGCGTTACGATAGAACCCTAAGAGTATAATTTCCCGGTGAAATTGCTCTTAATTCCAAAAGGATGGTTTCCCGGTGAAATCCCTTTTAAAGCCAAAGTCAGCCATACCCTATAGCTTCCTCTTGAGCTTCATACAAGGACCCTCGATGACCCTCGGAATGCCTCCTCTTGGGCTTACAATACAAGGACCCATGGGCTTCTTAAAAGCATCCCTTTAATCCAATCAATTTCTCCTCGAGATTTAGACGTTTATCATCTCTATGGAAAATGTATCTCATCTATGACATCACATACAGTCAAAAACCTTTTCAAACTTTTTTTTCAAACAAAAACATCTCTTAATTTAAGTGGTAACGCTTGTACACTCAAGCAAAACACCTAATGCTTATAGTTAAAAGATTCAATCTTTTTTTCAAACATCTTTCTTAAACATGTAGGTGGTAACGCTTGTACACTCAAGCAAAACACCTATAACTTACGACGAAAGATTTTTATCAATCAAACTTTTTTTCAAAAAAAATGTATGTGATGAAATAGATTAGATACATTTTTCATTAAGATGACATTTGTCTGTCTCTTACTAACATCTCGTTGCTTTCCACTAGCATAAGTGGGAACTACGATTGCTCTGACTTTCTCAACATCCTTTTGAGAATACGTAGGCACAAGGTCTCATCCTTGCCGAGCAAATTTCTTTCTCCCTCAGACCAAGCAAACCATAGATCCCTGTAGATCCGAGCTACAAATGCTCTGATTCCCACTAGGGGATATGTATGCAGAAGATCCATAGATCTTTGCGAGCACAATAATAATAAACACTAGGATCCCACATAATCTATCCTTCTTAAAATCCCAAAGGAGAAACTTTCCCAATCATAGAAATAGCAATTAAAAAACACACAAACATATCAAACATATTCATATATAAAGCTATAGATAACTATATATATTTAGGGTGCTCCATCTATTCCCTTTATATAACAATCCCCCTTACTCAGAATCTCCCCAATGCGTTGCGCCTAGTTTGCGGTAGTCGTTACGCATATCAATATCAATTGAGGGTATTAACAGCTTTCCCCTTTTTCATAATCATTAAATCATCTTTCTTGTGTTGAAAATAATAAAGCTTGATGCTCGCGGCATATTTATAAACAAATCAAAAGAGTAAATCGTTTCGAGCCAGAGAATCTGAATTCATATTCGAATCCTCTAGCGCGTTACCTTTTAACGCGAACAGTATGACATATACGGAACCTGAACAGGAGCAGACCTAGCTGGTGGTCTTCCCCTTCCCCTACCTCTTGCTTCATATACAGCATTGGCTTCGGCCTCCTTCCTTTTAAAACCATTGAATGTTTTCTTCACTGCAGACGGTCCTACATTCCCTCCAGAAATCTTACCGGTCTTCAATCCTTCTTCAATCTTCTCACCCACCATCACCAGATTAGAGAAATCAGAGAAAGTGCTTCCAATCAATCTTTCATAATATTGCACGGGCAATGTTCCCATGAACAGATCATTCAACTCCCTTTCGGCTAAAGTTGGTTGAACCCTCGAGGCCACTTCCCTCCACCTCTGAGCATACTCCTTAAACGATTCCCTCTCCTTCTGAGACATGTTCTGAAGTTGTACAAGATTGGGGGCCATAGTGGTATTCAAACGATTCCCCCAAGAGCGGATGTTTGACTTCTCGAGTTGCATGTACCAATCCAAAGATGCCCCTGAGAGACTATCTTGGAAATAATGAATCATCAGCTTACTATTTTTAACATGCGCCGCCATCTTGCAGCAATACATCCTCAGGTGGGTGTCCTGACAGCTTATTCCCTTATACTTTTCAAAGTCAGGCACTTTGAACTTCGGCGGAATGACAACATCGGGGACAAGACACATGTCCACAGCACTCATACCTACGACATTCTTCTCTCTCAACTCCTTCATTTGTTCGGCAAGCTCCTTGCACATCTTCTGGGCGGCCACGTCCTGGAAAGGAGTTGGGTTACCCACAGGTGCCACGTTCTGATAGAACTGTCTCATATAGTCGTCTTGCTGATCTTCCTCACCTTGAGGAGTTGTGGACCACAGATTCTCTTGCTCGTCCTCCTCTTGCTCTTGCTCATCATTCGCCATAGTTTGGGTAGCGGCATGAGCGGCAGCGACATTCCTTTGATTTTCTGCTCCATTGAAGAAATCAGCTTGCACCCCATAAAACGGAGGAGTAGGTGCTTGTACTCCTGGAAATGGAGCATTGCCTCGAAAGGTCCTCGCATTTCCAGTGACGACGGGAGGAACAGTAGCAGTCGCGTTGTTGGCTGTAGCGGCAACGGCGGCGGCGGCAGTTGTGGCAGCAGTAGCAGCGGCAACGGCGGCGACCCGCTCCTCCTCTCTGGCATGCTGAGCCGTGAGCATTTCCATCAACTGATCCATCTTGGTCTTCAATGTATCGATTTCGTGTTGCATGGCTGTCTGTCTTGTTTCGTACTGATCCATTGCTCTTCTCAAATTAGCTATGGTTGCGTACGGGCGTTGGGTAGTCAGCTTGAATCTGATGATGTGACACGTAATGAGTTTGGCGTCCCCTTTTTAATAAAGAAATGCATGATTATGTATGATTAATGCAAAAATGCTTATGACCGTGTTCCCATTCCCAAGGATCTTTATCGGACTCATTCACTTGTAAATAATTAGCACACACAAATGGATGATCAGCTCCTTCATTCAAACATAACAATTGAAATACAAACATTAGTCTTTGTAGAGAAAATAAAGAGCAAGACTCGTAGGTCTGCTTTTAGTTCAACAGATACAATGGAGCTGAAGAATACATAAAAGTAACAAAAGATCAGAAGTGCTGTCCTCTTCGGGGCTTGAACTCTCTTATCTCTTTTTGGAATCGCTCCACCATGTCTCTGCAAAGATAAATGAAGTACTCCACCGCTGGGGGCACTCGGTCTTCGTCTAGATCCTCGACAGCTGACTGAAGCCTCCAAGGGACCTCTACCATTAACTGCCTACAGAACTCCACCAAGCCTGAATAGTTGTCATACAAGCTCTTGTTCTGCTCTTCCAAAGTGAAAATGGTTTCTCCTCTATTCACCCAAAGCTCATTCTGACGTCGGGCTTCTTCCTGCCATCCCTCACACTGGACTTCCAATTCTCCACACGATGCTTCCCATCGAGTCACAAGGTCTCTTGCAGTGTCCAACTCTTGAATTTTCTGAGCTAATTCCTCAGAGTCTACATTACGTGCCAAGCGAGCCTCTTCTTTGAGGCGAGTTTCGCGCGCCAAACTAGATTCAATGTTTCTCAGTGCAGCTTTCAACTCTAGGATCTGAGTGGTAAGAGTTGTTTTCAAATATGACTTCGCTTGGATGGCTCGTTCTTCATCTGCGTAAGCTTTCCCTCTTTGTTGTTCATCCCTGGATAGCTTACGGTTGAACTCCCTTAGCTCAAAGTTGGCTGCATCCAAATTGTCTTTCACACGGAACTTTGCTTTCTTTTCTCTTTCCACCTGCTCTTGACTCTTGAGCAACTCATCATCCCTTTCTTTGAGGCTTTGCATCAAATCATCCCTTTCTCGGGTAACATGAGTAAGGATGGCTTGTTGTCGACCCTCTTCAGCTTGCATCTCTGTGATAGTGAGCTTGAGTTTGTTGAACTCCTCAATAGGGATATGATTGAGTTCAGGTTCTGGCACATCAAATGGAACTTCCACATTGAATGGTAATTTTACCTCCATTACCCTTCTAAGTATCCAGGACTCGTAAGGTTCTCCATCACCATTTCCTCTTTTTCTGAGCTCTACTCCCTTCCTATGAACTTGAGTCCAAGCTTTCTTCATCTGTTTCAACAAACCAGGATCTTCCCTTCCGAAGTCTAATAAGATAAACTCTCTCAGAAATTTTTCCCTTGGTGCGGTTTCCATAGGACAACCCAATTGCTTGAGAACCAACCTAGGATTATAGTTGATGCATCCTTGGGATCCAATCAGTGGAACGTTAGGAAATGCCCCACAGTGTGTGATGACCTCCCATGTGTACCAATCTGGAGAGTACCAAAAAACACCCTTCGCGGTAAGAGAAGCCAACTTCTGAGACCAACTCAAGTTCTCTAAGATTCTGACCCAAGGTCCTCGTTGAGGGATATGAGATTTGAACCATGAATAGAGCAAAACGGAGCAACACATTACAACTCCCTTTTTCTTCTCATATCGGATATGTATGTTAAGGAGCATGTCTGCAAGTAATGCAGGCACAGGGTTGTCTGAGAGGAAAACACTAATGGCAGGCTGACTTATGTAATCATCATCATTGCTGGGAAACAATACCACCCCATAAATTAGTAAGGCTAAAACAGCGCTGAACGACATCCAATTTTCTTCTGATACTACCAATTCTTCAGCTCTCTGTTCCAAAAATCTTCTTGAAATCCCCTTTTCTACTAACTTTGGCCCTATTTCTCTGATGGGGAGATGTAGAGCAGCCGCTACATCCTTTGCATCCAAGCATTCTCCTAACCTGGTAAAAGGAACAACATCTTTCAAGGGCCAATTCAACAACCTTTCGAACTCTTCAATTGTCGGGACTAACTGAAAATCCTGGAATGTGAAACATCGTAGAGGAGCATCGCAAAACTTCACCAAGGCTTTCAAAGCATCATGATCAACCGTAGTATCCAACAGTTCTAAGATCCACCCATATTTGGCATGAACGTTATTCAACTGAACAGATTTTACTTTCCTCCTGAGCTTCAACCGAGTCTGAGTGTTAGGGATCTTGAATTTGAGATGAGGGTTATGCTTTTTGATTAAATCCATGTGTGATCCAATTGTTTCCAAGAATGAGCCCTTTAAAGATACATGAAAATGGCAACACATATGATGAAAAATGAATGATTAATGCAAAAATGCAATGTAAATGAATTATGATGATATCCAATGAATGTGTAGCTGTAGATCATATAAAAGGTCATTGGATGGTCGGACATGGCTTCGACGCCTACCCAACAATTCCCCAAACAAGGTTGGTTCTAGTGTTTTTATGCTAAATGCCTCTCGGAGTCTCAGATCCCCTTTTTAGAAATATTATCACCACGCGAGCGGACTACGTGGGGATAATACTTCCAAAAGTATACTCCAAGAAGCGGCTCTTAAAGGGATACTCAAAATCCTTTGAGCGGTCGGTTTATTTTGGACATCCTAATACTTAGAGTTATAGGCCCTTTGTCCAAGAATTATCATCCCGCACTATCGTACGGTGCAATAACTCCCTTAAAAAGACCAACTCTAAGTTGTGGTCTTCACGTCGATCCAAAAGACACGGATGTCTAGTGGACCTAAGCTACTCAACCACTCTAAGCTTATGTTTCCTAGAAGCCTGGGTATTGGGCTTATCTATGAATCATAACCAATAAATTCCCCAAAATCAAAATACATCACAGGATAGTAAATAAATATCAAAGCAAAAGGACAAACACACAAGCGAAGGACTAAATTAGGGTTAACTCGCTTTAAAAATATTCCCCAGTGAAGTCGCCAACTGAAGCAACTCGATTTTCAAAAATCTTTTAATTCTCGAAAACTAGTGAAATCGCAACCTAATTTTATTTGTTCTAAAAAGAACGGGAAAATATAGATAAAACCCCAAACAAGCGGATAAGGCGGTCTACGTGACCAAAAAGTGGGATCGGGAGTCGGTTATGTAAGGGGAAGGTATTAGCACCCCTTACATCCATCGTACTCGATGGGACCCATTTAATTCTACGCGTTTGTGTGGGTATTTATTGCTAAGTTATGAATTGAGATCGAAAAATAAAAGGAACGAGGTTTATTTATTATTATTTTGAGTTTGGCACGGTTTCAGAATCGTGTGCCTACATATTCCCTTGTGCAATGGGAAAGTCAAAACTCTGTAATTCCTCTTAAAAAGGTTTTAAGTTTGTTGTATTGATTTTATAAGAAAAATCATGCCTTTAGACATTTCAAATGCTTGAACTTGGACTTGTTTAGTTTGTTTGAAAATCTTTAAGTCCACGTTCGTGTTTGAAATGACTATTGCACACTCTTTATCGGAAAAGAGTTTTTATGATCGCATATGAGCGATAAAAGAATTTGAGTGAGTTGAGTTGATTTTTAAGTGGATGAAAAAGTACCGAACAACAAGACTAACGTCTTACGATTCAAATACTAGAAACCCGAGGAACTAATGTTCGAACGAGTCGTCTATCACCCAAAAAGGTTTTCTTGAGAAAAAGTGAAGTGAAACGAATTTCACGTTATTTAGAAGTCTTTAAGCAACTGGTCTAGCGTCCAACGACTTAAAGACTAAAAGTTTATTTGGTGACAAGTTTTTTAGCAATTGGTCTAGCGTCCAATGACTAAAAAAACTTGTACTTTATTATGAAAAAGGTTTTGAAAATGCACTCGACGTTAGATCGAGGTTTGAAACTTTATTATGAAAGTGTTTTTTGAGATACGTGCTGAGATGAAATGGAAGCGGGTTATGGTTAATTAAGTATATGGACTAAGACGCGATAATGGAAATAAACGATTAATTGCATACAAGCATGGAATAAAGCGAGTAAATAAATTAAAAGCCCATACAAGGTGGCTCGCACAAATAACAAGACAATTCATATTGTGTAGGTGCATGCACGAAATAAATTTAATCGACTAATTAAACGAAACTTAATCAAGTAATTAGTTTAAATAAAATTAATTAGGTGGACTAATCAATTTTAAATAACCTAATTAGATAATTAAATAATGTTTAACTAATCAATCAAAGTTTCATTGTAAGCCCAAGAGCAAGCGTGGTGTGTGCACAAATGTGTGGTCGTTGTGATGCTTCAAAGCTTTGTCAACTCAAGGTAGTGAAAAATGGCTCGCACGAGTATTAGTTTGAAATGTTTGATTTGTGCATGCGATGAATAATTAAATGATAAAACGATAAAATATTTACTAACTATTACATCATGTGGGGAATGGGGGTACAAATTTACAAATAGGGATAATATAGGAAAGAATGCTAGAACTTTCCCATACTATATATAAAAATGTCTAACTAATATTAATATTATTTTTTGTATTATTATTTTTTTCGGGTATACTAAATCTTTTATTGGTTTAAGTATAATAATAATTATTATTATTGGTTAAGAAAATAATATTTGTTACTAAATAATAATAGTAAATAATAATAATAATAGTTGTTAACAGTTTAAAATAATAGTAATAATAATAATAATAATTGTAATAGTGATAAATAATAGTAATTATAATAATAACATACTAATCCTACTAATAAACAGAAGTTAAAAATTAAAAAGAGAAAACCAAAACACTCATACTTCCTCTCTTCCTCACGATGAACGCTCAGAAACCAAAACCCATGCCCTTCTCTCATCTCTCTCGTTCTCGATGTTTTGCCCAGAACAGATTTCCCTCTCGCGACCTCACGATCTCTCATCGGTCTCTCTCACTCTCTGGGAACTGAAAGGGGCCGCGATTTTCCGTTAATGTATCTCTTGCATTTTTGGGGGGTTTCTGATGATTTCTAACCTGATGATGTTGCTTTTGTAAATGTTGGTCGGAAAAGGATGATCGTGAAGAGGATGAACGAAACCCTAGGGTCTCGATTTGGTCTCTCCAACGGTTCCGGGTGAGATTGTTCTGATTGAACTTCTTTTCCTCTCTGCTCTCTCAATAACAGAACTAGCTTTCTGAAATTAGTCTTCTGAAGGGTTGTGTTAGGGAATATGATGATAGCTGGGTAGGTTTCTTGATTATTTTGTGTTGGTCGATGGTTTTGATTTTGGCTTTTGATGGTTATTTTTCAAAACATGTTGAACTGGTATGGCTTTTTTTGGTTTTTGTTTTTGAACAGGTTCCCTTTGTTTAGTAGTAAGAACAGATGCTCCTTCTGGTTTTTGGTTGTTGTGTTATCTTTTTTTTCAGAACAAAACCTCCTATGCCTTGGTCTTTTTGATTGTGTATATAAGAACAGATACTGCAGGCTTTTTGAATACTTGTTCTGTTCTTCTGATATCTCTTCTGTTGGTTTCTTGAACTGATACACACTTGAGTATATCTCTACTGTCTTCTTTTACTTTGCTTGCTTGGTCTTTAGAACAAGGACAAATGCTAACTTTTGATCTGAATAAAACCTCCCTTGATGCTTGCTCAATATTGGCTTTTTATCACTTCTATGTAATTTATCTGTCTCTCCTTGGAACCATGAGCTGTGACATCTGTCGTTGCTTGTAATCAATGCCAATTTTCCTCTTTGGGCATAAAATTTTGTTGTGCCTTCTTGCTGTTTCTCTTTATACATTATCTTTGGCTGCCATATCAATATTTCCTTTGGTGAAACTCTTTCACCTATGCTGATAACCATGAGGGTAAAAATGTGGCTATTTGATATGCTTGGCTTTTGACCCTGTTGCCTGTTGGATCTTAGTAGACTGTTGCCTTATGCTTATACTTGCTTCCTGTTGGGATTTAGTAGACTGTGGGATTGGATTAAACTGTTGGGCTGTATTTCTTTGGAAAAATGATGTTTTTTTTTCTGATTTCCACTTTATACCTCCCTTTGTGAACCAACAACGAAAGTTGTTGTGATTTGTAAAGGAGGTAACGGTAACGGCCGATGAAGGAACTCCGATTCCGAGGCTTTTGAAACAATTAACCTTACAAACCTGATTCCTTAACACAACCCTCGTGATGAGTCCAAAAAAAACAATTCTTTTGTTTTCGTATGCAATTTTTCTTCGTTTTGCAATTGCCAACTGATGTTCTCTGTTTGTTTCAGGAATGACGTCGAGCGGTCAAATGGCATAGCATGAAAGCGAAGAAGAATGCCCGGATGAAACGACAATTAGCTCGGACAAAGTCAGAAGCTTATAGCATTAGGATAAAATTAGGAATTTTTGTACTTGTAAAACAAATTAGAATACTTGTAATACCGAACAAAAGTTCTGAACTTAAACTAAATCCAATTCTTCTTGCAAAGTTTGTACTCTTTGTAAAACTTAAATATTTTTGTAATATCAACTTGATATAAAAATATTCAAATTCGAAATACAAATTCTGATTTCTTCTTGTTGTGAACGAAATTCTTCGTAACGTTTCCCTGCTATAAATCGGTATCCAAGAACATATCCTTCATTGGGCTTAAATTCCACAAAACACAGCATTCCCCTTTTTTTTAAATTAAAATTCAAGAAAATAAATAATTATTATATTTCTTGAATTAAAATTCCAAAAAAGAACGAATAAATTCTTTCAGGCAAATAATTCCCAAACAGGTTTTTCTGAACTAAATAGCCCAAAGCTTTTTTTGAACGACAGTTTAATGAATGCATCTTTCCTTCGAAACCAATGAATGGACGGATAAAACAAAGGGGAAATTTTGGGGTGCGACAGTTGCCCCTATTCAATCATCTTAAACCTGGTGAGTGAGAAAAAGTGACAGCTTTCGAACGTTCAAGGTGGAAGAGGATTGAATACCAGAGAACCCCGAAAATTTGCCCTAATGAAAAGAACAAAAAATCTCTACAGCACTAGGGATAATCGGGTACACAAATGAAAGTGCTATGGGATAACTTCCGAGTTGACAAGATCTTCAATTTATACGCAGATGGCTTTACCGGCGATAGAAGAATCAAATTCAACACCTGTGACTGAAAAACTTCTAGGGTAATGAGCTTCAATTTGCTGGCATTGTATAGACAATGCGTTGCAGCAAGTGGATATATGGATCAACGTCTGAGTCAGAGAAATATCCTGTGATTGAATAAACATCCCACCTGGTGGACATTTATCTGTTGAGTAGTTGATGACTTACTGGGGAAATAAACGCACCAGAAGTTCACTGTAGTTTTCTGAGAACAGCTCAGAGAACAAAATTGCAGAATTCACTGCCAATAGAATTTTCTGGGGAGATTCTTGTCGGAAAGAAATCTTTGAAAATACCAAGAATGACGTTGAAATAATCCTTTCTGAAGGAGACTCGCTTGGGAGTAAATTAAGCTTCGCTGGGAAAACTTCGTAAGAAAACCGTGTGGAAAATTCACTGGGGATTCCCAGTTGATAATTTTGCTGACGTTAGAGTCCATCTGAAAGAAACGGCTGCTTCGCTGGGGAAGAAATCTCGATTGGAGAAACCATTCAGTTGTTGAGATCCACACCAGTATACCACTTGTGCTGTAGAAAAGAGGATAATTATGTCGTCTAAGAACTAATCCTTCAATTCGATCCTTACGAGGATAATTACAGTTTCAGCTGATAAACCTGCAAAATAAATAGTCGAGGCTAATGCATGAGTATGATATGCATGATATGATTTTTTCTAATGCAAATAGTATATGATTTCCTGATACTATTGAGAGAAGGAAGACATCACTGGGGAATCCAATTCGGCAATCCTGTTGTCACAAGAATTCACTGGGGATGACCGATCATTTCTCTGGGGAAGAGACTTCACTGGAGAATTGACACTACTGTCGATTGTTTGTCACCCAAGCGTTCACCTGGCACTAGGGAGAAAAGGATGAATATGTCGTCTGAGAACTTTGGCTTCCACATCCAATCATCTTTCTGAACAGATTCCAAATTCTGGCAAGGGTTCATGCATGACCGTACCGTGATATGTCATGAATGGATGAATGAATGAATGCATGAGTATACTGGTTGATGCATTGGTTTATCAACTGAATTCCCGACACCACTGAAAATCAGATGAACGGCAATGGCCGTAATCCAAGTCACGAATGCTAATGCAAATAGTTTCTCACAGGGAAAATATCTTCTGATTACTCGCAAACATCAAGATGGATACGGAGCTCTTTCCAAATCAGAGGAAAGGCATAATGCTTAGAAAGTCAGTCACCCCTCAACATTCCGTAAATCAAAACAATTTTAAGTTTCAAAACTTCCTGGTTTTACCATTTTGAATGATTTTAATTTTATCTAAAACAACAACGACATTAAGTTAATCATGCAGAAAAGATAAAAAAGTAAGACAAGAAATGAAGTTCAACTGAACAATTCTTTTATTTAAAATATGAGAGAAACAACTCATAAGTAGGGATTTTGTACATAAAGATGCACATTCCTTTAGGAGGAACATACAGACAAGAGTAAGTCTTTACACATTTTCTTAAAACAACAACGAAATTGAAACTGAACTTCATTGAGCCATAAACATGCCATTTCCCCTCCTGACTGGTATTCTTCATCACTTCACTTCTGAAGATGGTAATTGAACTAATCCCCTCCATCTGAGCTTCTGTTGTGGCACGGAGACGCACACTGCAGCATTATGTCTTTATACATTCCCTAACTTTTGCGTGAACCATTTTCAGAAGATCTTGGTTCACCGGGATATTTACCCTTTTTTGCTTAAGCCGCCCTTTCGGGTTTTCAGCTTACCGGGCTTAATTTCTTTTCTCCTTTTTTTTTAGACATAATACTTCTTGACCGCGTATGAGTTGATAGCGTGTGCCAAGTCTTCTCCATCCATGTTGGTGAGAATGAGAGCTCCTCCTGAGAAAACCTTCTTTACCACGTAGGGTCCTTCATAGTTTCGCACCCACTTTCCACGGGGGTCTCTGTGTGGAGAGATTATCCTCTTTAGCACCAATTCGCCCACTTTGAACTCGCGGGGACGTACTTTCTTGTCGAAAGCCCTCTTGATTCTTTTCTGGTAGATTGGCCATGACAAATGGCTGTCAACCTCTTTTCTTCGATCAGATTGAGTTGGTCATACCTATTCTAGACCCATTCCGCCTCTTCCAACTCTGTTTCCATCAGGACTCTGAGAGAAGGAATCTCCACTTCTATAGGAAGTACTGCGTCCATGCCATAAACGAGTGAGTAAGGTGTTGCTCCTGTCGAAGTGCGGATAGACGTTTTATACCCGTGCAAAGCGAAAGGCAACATCTCGTGCCAATCCTTATACGTCTTCACCATCTTCTGAAGGATCTTCTTGATATTCTTATTAGCTGCCTCAACAGCACCATTCATCTTTGGTCTGTAGGGAGATGAATTGTGATGATCGATCTTGAATGTGTCACATAACTCCTTCATCATCTTGTTGTTCAGATTTGTTCCATTATCGGTAATAATCTTGCTAGGGGTACCATAGCGATAGATTATATTATTCTTGATAAACCGGGTAACCACTTGTCGTGTCACGTTCGCATATGAAGCAGCCTCGACCCACTTGGTGAAATAGTCTATGGCAACTAGTATGAAGCGATGTCCATTGGAAGCTTTTGGCTCAATCATTCCGATCATATCAATTCCCCACATAGAGAATGGCCACGGAGAGGTCAAAACATTCAGAGGTGAGGGAGGCACATACATCTTATCAGCGTGAATCTGACACTTGTGACATCTCATTGCATAAACAACACAGTCTGTTTCCATGGTCATCCAATAGTAACCAGCCCTAAGGATCTTCTTCGCCATAGCATGCCCATTTGCGTGAACATCAAAAGAACCTTCATGAACTTCCTTGATGAGTTGATCTGCTTCGTGTCTATCCACACATCTGAGCAAGACCAAATCGAAATTCCGCTTGTACAACACCCCGCTACTCAAGAAAAAGTTGGCAGACAACTTCCTCAAAGTCTTCTTATTAGTGATAGATGCCCCTTCTGGGTACTCACCCCTTTCTATATATTGCTTTATATCACAGAACCAAGGTTTACCGTCAGTTTCTTCATCGACCATCATACAATAGCCAGGTTCGTCTAGACGCTCGATAGTGATGGAAGGTGCTTCATTAGCCCACTTGACCTTGAACATTGAAGACAAAGTGGCTAAAGCATCAGCTAACTGGTTTTCCTCTCTAGGAATGTGATGGAAAGTAATCTCGTCAAAGTACGGTATCAGCTTCAAAACATGATCTCTGTACGGAATCAACTTTTCATTACGAGTTTCCCACTCTCCTTTGACCTGGCAAACGACGAGTGCTGAATCTCCATAAACTTTAAGAATTTTGATTCTTAAATCAATGGCTGCTTCAATCCCAAAGATGCAAGCTTCATATTCCGCCATGTTGTTAGTACAATCGAAACAGATTCTGGCGGTGAAGGGAATATGAAAACCTGTCGGAGAAGTTATAATTGCCCCTATTCCGTGCCCCACTGCATTGGATGCCCCATCAAACACAAGTGTCCACCGGGATCTTGGCTCGGGTCCTTCCTCTGGTCCAGGAATGTTGCATTCTCTGATAAACATGACATCTTCGTCTGGGAAGTCAAACCTCGTCGGTTGATAGTCCTCCATAGGCTGGTGGGCGAGATATTCTGATACCACACTTCCCTTGATAGCTTTCTGAGTTACATATTGAATATCATATTCAGTTAGTAACATCTGCCAGCGTGCAATCCTCCCAACCAGAGCTGGCTTTTCGAAGATGTATTTGATAGGGTCCATCTTGGATATCAGCATTGTAGTGTGACACACCATGTATTGTCTCAAACGACGGGCTGCCCATGCTAAAGCGCAACAAGTTTTCTCTAGCAGAGAGTACCGACTTTCACATTCAGTGAACTTCTTACTCAAATAATAGACCGCGTGCTCTTTTCTTCCCGTTTCGTCATGTTGCCCTAGAACACAACCCATAGATCCTTCGAGTACGGTGAGGTACATTATGAGAGGCCTTCCGAGCACAGGCGGTATCAAGATCGGTGGTTCTTGTAAGTATTCTTTGATCTTATCAAATGCTCACTGACAATTATCATTCCAAATGATGGCTTGATCTTTCTTCAGCAACTTGAACAAAGGTTCACAAATGCGATATGAACCGGGAAAT
This sequence comes from Vicia sativa, assembly GCA_021764765.1. NCBI lineage: Eukaryota > Viridiplantae > Streptophyta > Magnoliopsida > Fabales > Fabaceae > Vicia > Vicia sativa. The sequence continues at coordinate 143,853,085 of CM038794.1, forward strand.
GTAATTTAAGCGTCCCAAGAAACCACGAATTTCCTTCTCTGTTCTTGGTGCTAGCATTTCTTGAATAGCTTTCATTTTGTCAGGGTCTACCTCGATACCTCGTTGGCTTACTATGAATCCAAGTAGCTTCCCGGACCGGACTCCGAAAGTGCACTTGTTAGGATTCAATCGGAGTTTGTACTTTCTCAATCTTTCAAACAGCTTTCTGAGATGGACAATGTGCTCCTCCTCCGTCTGAGACTTGGCAATCATATCATCCACATAGACCTCAATTTATTTATGCATCATATCATGGAAAAGAGCTACCATGGCTCTTTGATAAGTTTCCCCCGCATTCTTCAATCCAAAAGGCATGACTTTGTAACAAAAGGTGCCCCACGGGGTGGTGAATGTTGTCTTCATCATATTTGCAGGATCCATCTTGATCTGATTATACCCGGAGAAACCATCCATGAAAGAGAACACTGAAGACTGAGCTGTACTATCGACCAGGACATCAATGTGAGGTAAGGGAAAATCGTCCTTCGGGCTAGCTCGATTCAAGTCTTTGTAGTATACACACATCCGAACCTTTCCATCCTTCTTGGGGACAGGTACAATGTTGGCAATCCAATTCTAGATATACCGACACGGCCAGGAAACCGGCGTCAAACTGCTTCTTGACTTTGTCTCTGATCTTCTTAGCCATCTCGGGATGCGTTCTCCTTGGTCTTTGCTTTACGGGCGAGCATTCGGGCTTTAGCGGCAGCTTATGCACAACAATATCTGTATCAAGTCCAGGCATGTCCTGATATTACCAGGCAAACACATCTACAAACTCTCGCAATAAGTTGACCAACTCATCCTTTATCTCTTTCCCCAAGGCGGTTCCAACTTTGACTTCTTTTTTATCCTCTTCAGTACCCAGATTGATCACATCCACTGGTTCCTGATGAGGTTGGATCATCTTCTCCTCGTGTTCAACCAGACGTGCTAACTCTTCAGGGAGTTCATAGTCTTCTTCACCATCATCTTCGGCTTGGTTGATCGGGAAATCGAAGTCAAAAGGAGTTATAGCATGGCTATGTTCAATAAGCTCAATTTCAGGTGATCTGCATAAATGATTGATTTTATCTTTTAGATATGTATGTTTATTTTAGCAGAAAAATAGTGAAAATATTGTTGTTTTTATTAAGATGCATTGGAAAGCAAAAGTAAAAACAATAAAAGGGATCTCAAACTGAATAATAAAATGCGCTTTTTATTGAAGATAAAAATTCAAGCCCTACAAAGCAATCCTTTGTGCCTTGGGCAGAGCACGGGATTTTTTTAATTTTTAAAACAAGAAATTACTTTGACAACGAAATGAGAGGGGTAACATCCTTGACGATCCAATTCTTGAGGGCCACACTGGGAGGAGTACGGAACACCATCTGAAAAAGCTCCACTGCACGCTCATCATCTTCAATGGCATTGATTGCCTTTTCGGAGCGGAAACCCTTCGCAACAAAAGTATCCTCTAGACGAGGGATCTTTCCTTTTCCTATCTCTGAACCTCCACTGATCCTGGAGTATGGTTGATAGCCAAGTCCGCTCTTGTCCTTCTTCTCTGCCACATTTATCACCGTACCCCAACCTTCAGGGTTTCCGGCCTCAATAAGAGCCTTGACATCTTGCCAACGGGTTATATTACCTCTAGGCTTTTCAGCAGTCTTGACTTCCTTTTGCACACTTCCAACAATCTCTAAAGCTTGAAAGAGAGTCTCATGCACCTCATCTCCGACATCCACATACTTGAACTCAGACAAGTGACTAACCAGGTAGTCTTCTTCACCACTAACCTCCACCACCTGGTTGTTTAGCAAGAACTTCAGTTTCTGATGGAGAGTTGAGGTAACAGCCTTTGCACCGTGTATCCAGGGTCTTCCCAACAAGCACCTATAAGCCGGGAAGATATCCATCACTTGAAAAGTAATGTTGAAAAGCTGGGGTCCGATAAGTACCGGGAGATCAATCTCTCCTACCGCCATCCTGCGGGATCCATCGAAAGCCTTCACAATCAGAGAACTAGGTTTCATAATTGCCCCTTCTACCTGCAGCTGGGCCAATGTTGTCTTCGGGATCACATTCAGAGCTGAACCTGTATCAACAAGAACTCTAGCAAGAGTCGTTCCACCACAAGTAACAGAAATGTGAAGAGCCATGTTATGGTTACCTCCATTCTGAGGGAGATCAGCATCAGTAAACGATAAACAACTGCCATCATTTAAACTCGAAATTGCAACATCCAATTGATTGATTTTGATATCTTCAGCCACATATGAGTTGTCGAGAAACTTCAACAAGGCCATCTTGTGAGCTTCAGAACTTTTCAACAGAGACAAGATTGAAATTTTTGCCGGAGTCTGACTAAGCTGATCAACCACTTTGTAGTCACTCCTCTTAATGATTTTTAAAGTCTCATCACTTGGCTTAAAGATGTCCCTCAGTTCTTCCGCACTCAGATCAACAACTCCATCCTTCTTCGGAGGAACATCTGGCACCTTCTCTGCAGCTCGGTTCTTCATCAGATCTTGGTGATAAATTTGACCACTACGGGTCATACCACTCATACCAGTGATGCTCTCAATAGTAGACTCTCCCAAAACTACTGGCTTACCTCCTACAATGACCTCAGGTTCATAATTCCAAGGCACGGCTTTTGTATCTTCATAAGGGATTCGAATGGGAGGGTAAACCATCATTGGTTCTACCGCCGTAACAGGCTCTTCTTCTTGGATGGTTGGAGATACATGGAGTCTCCTATTGTTAATGAAAGGGACCACCACATCCACTTCAACTTCAGCGGGAACTCGACTAAACTGAATCAAATGTTGACACATTAATCCTTGCAGATACTTTTTGAACTTTGCACAGTGTCCTGGATTGTCTTGGCAAATCAAACAGCTGTCGTGACCTCCTTTCAATAAACCGGCATTCTTCAATTCCTAAAACACCTTCTTCAAAGACATCTTCAACTGATCCACCTCCATAACCAGACCTCCTTCTTCAATTAATGCATTCACTGATGACGACCCATGCCTCGGCAATGGATTATTAGCAATGTTGGGGACATCAGCGAAAGTTAACAGCTTCCGGTCAATTAATTCCTGGACTTTGCACTTAAAAGAGAAATAGTCTTCTGTGGTATGCCCGGGAGAATTACCATGGAAAGCACATCTAGCATTCTCATTAAACCATGGTTTGGGAGGCCCTGGAACAGGCTTTAACTCCCTAGGCACCACTCTTCCATCTTGGATTAAATACGACAGTAAACTAGTGTAAGTCATTGGAATAGGCTGAATTTCTTCCTTGGTATACTTGTGATAATGCGGGCTCTTCTGTTGAACTAAACCCTTGTTCGGACCCTTGACTTGTTGTTGTTGTTGTTGAATTTGATTTTGAGGAACCTGAGTTGAATACGACATTGGCATTTGCATGGGTTGCTGATACGACATACCATGAAATTGCATAGCAGCCACATAGGTGTATGTGTCATACCCCAATTTTTGACCTAATATACCACCTTACATTTGCATCATTGCATCGCTAACAGCTCAGAACAGCATTAATCGGGTGTAGCATTCACAGGTCAAAATTAGGGTTTCATCAGATTTTCATCTGATTTAAGAGGCAATCAATTAGGGTTTGAGTTTTCCTCACTTCATTTGACATATCTTGATCAAAACATCAACCTTCAATCCTCAGATATCCATTTTTCTCATTGATCAATCGAGGATCGACCAATTAGGGTTTTGATCGAGGATGAGTATTCTCTGACTTTTTGAGCAATGAATGACTTTTTTGGATAGATATTGGTCATTATATCTTAGATACAACATTTTGACCTAATTTTTGGATTCAAAACATCACAAAAGTTCACAGACTACATCAGTCAATTTCAGAAACATCTGATGAAAATTCATCTGCACAGAAAAGTCAAACTTTGACTCTTGGTCAAAATTTTCAAAACAAAACTGTTTCCATCATCAAAATACTTCAAATGATCCATCATGATCATAAAAAATCAAAGAATTTGGAAAAGTCAACAAAAAGTCAAAAGTTCCAACACTTAGAAAAATTTCTAAGTGTTGAAATTTCTTATTTTTTCCAAACTTCATGCCATTTTTTCACCTAGTTCCACTTTGAATTGGAAAAAACTCAAAACATGAAAGTTGTAGCCCTTGAAACAAGATTTCCAAAATGTCCAAGAACTCTCAAATCCATGGAGTCTAGCCATACCTTTGATTTTGAAACATAGAGCTCCAAAATCCATAATTTTCAAGTACAAACTTTCAAAATTATAGGTCATTTTGCATTTTCTTCTTCTAGAACACATGCCACCTTGCAAAGATAAGCTAGAGCTGATAAAAATCAGTTGGATGTAATTATGATAGATAAGATCAAGTTGAAAATTAACCATGGTTAAAAGGAAGCTTCCTTTTGCATTTAATGCAAAAATGACTTCCTTGCCCTCTAAGGCAAGTTGTAAATACCAAAGCCAAACTTTCTCACTTATCTTTCAGATTTTGTGACCTATAAATAGAGGTCTTGTTTGCAATTTCAAACCACACCAAAGCCATGCAAGAACATGCTTTCTCTCTTCTTTCTTAAAAATCAAGAAACATAGTGTTCTTTGAGAAAACTTGCATTTTTGAAAACTTGTGAAAAACCTTGAGTAATTTGGTGTCTAACATGTTTTAATATCAATATAAGACTTGTTTGAAACTTAAAATCAACACAAGCAAAGCTAGAAATCAGATTTACACTCCATGTTCACAAACTTGCCAAAACTGCCATAACTATCGAATTTGAACATTGGCTTGAACAAGGTGTGATTTCTTCACTCAAACATCATCAATATACTCCATATAGATGATGCAGATCATTAGCTTCCACCTGTAACAACTCTAACATCAAATTTCAGTTTCACTTTGAGCTATATGCAGGTCGACTTGGTCAGAACATTCCAAGCAATTTCAGAGCAAGCAGACCATTCATACATGATCCTTGAAGGCCGTTGGTGCTCTAAGAATCATAAAAACACAACTGGAAACACTTTAAAGCAGAATTCGATCTCAGCTTGAACAGGTAAGAACACGAACTTCAAACTCTATGATTCTTTGATTCCAGTCCAAAAAACTCTTGGCCATTTGTTTCTGCACTATCAACGATCAATAACCCTCAATCAATTGACAAAATCATTCACCATACACGATTTCAATTAGATTTTTCAGTTTTAGGGTTCTTCATGTTCTTCAGAAATTCAATCATGTTAGGCTTAAAATAAATGAAATTAAAGGACACCATCATGTTCCTGGGCTCAAAACGATCAAGTTTCATGTTTACATCTTTTGATTTCATCAAGAAACGAGGATTTGAGGATTGATTGAAGGATTGAAGATGAAGAACAAGCTGCGCGCGTTTTTTAAATTCAAATTTCCAGTTTTAAAATATATTTAGTTGGTTTAACTTCAATACACTGATGTATTTCCGCCCCAGCGGTTGCCAGCTCACTCTTAAGACTCTCATGCCATGCCTTGCCTAACCGGTCCCGGGTTCGAGTAGCCTTGGGACCATTTTGCCAAACTTTTTAATTTTTTCACTTCATATTTTTTACAAACTTTGACTTTTTCAAAACCCAATCAAAACTCCTCATTTTGAGGTGATTTTTTGTACACTTGTCAATCAATGTGCCTATTTTGAGATAGTGTCAAAAATTTTCAGAAAAACTTTCATCCGATTATATTTTTATCGAGCCGAAAACGGTACTCTTGGGTACTTTTCAAAGCACCTTTAAAGGTGATTTTTTCAAACTTTCGAAGCCCGATTCTTTTCAAAACGTTTCACAAGTAAAATTCATCTTTCAAAAACACTTTCAAAAACATTCTTCAAAACTTTTCATCAAACTTACATCTTTTACCATGATCGATCCGATTGAACGATAAAACCGAATTCGTTTTCTCTCGAATTTCTTAACCGATCATAGGCCTCCCTCACGGTGTAAGTCCCAAAATTCTTTATGTACATACATATTTCTTTGTACATATCAAGTTCTTTTCATATACATACAAATTTTTTACCTGTACATAATACAGATACTTTTGTAAATATTCAAGTACAGACAAACTCCGTCCGTTTGTTTTCGTTTCGCTTGTATATACACTGAATACCATTGGTATAAAAGGAGCATTATTCCCGGTGAAACTGATTTTAAACCAATGGGCCTCCCTTATGGTGTAAGTCCCAACCCTCCTATGTACATCCACAACTCCTTGTACATAAATACTCGTTCGTGTACATATTTACTTCCTTGTACACAATTCAAACTTGTAAATAATCAAGTTACGCTCGTTTTAAACGTCCGTTTCACATACACTTGTTTATATTTCCTTCATAAACTCTTGTAAATAAACATCATGCATCTGTTTATATTTCCTTCATAAACTCCTATGAATACATATCAGACACACACGTTTATATAACTGTTTGATTATAACATAACAACTAGTCTAACCAATAGGCTCCCCACAGTTATAGCCTCCTCTTGGGCTTTGTACAAGGTAACTCATTTCAACTGAGTTCAGCATCCTCTTAGGCTTCATATAAGAAAACTCATTCATCTGAGTTTAGCCTCCGCTTAGGCTTCATATAAGACAACACTCCCCTGTTGAGTCAGCCTCCTCTTGGGCTTCGTTCAAAAGAACTCCTCATTGAGTTTAGCCTTCTCTTGGGCATCATACAATGAAAGAGACCATAAAATCTCTTAACAGCCTCCTATTGGGCTTCCAATACAAAGAATCACCCGCGTTACGATAGAACCCTAAGAGTATAATTTCCCGGTGAAATTGCTCTTAATTCCAAAAGGATGGTTTCCCGGTGAAATCCCTTTTAAAGCCAAAGTCAGCCATACCCTATAGCTTCCTCTTGAGCTTCATACAAGGACCCTCGATGACCCTCGGAATGCCTCCTCTTGGGCTTACAATACAAGGACCCATGGGCTTCTTAAAAGCATCCCTTTAATCCAATCAATTTCTCCTCGAGATTTAGACGTTTATCATCTCTATGGAAGAAATATCTCATCTATCACATCACATACAGTCAAAAAAAATTTCAAACTCTTTTCAAACAAAAACATCTCTTAATTGTAAGTGGTAACGCTTGTACACTCAAGCAAAACACCCAATGCTTACAGTTAAAAGATTCAATCATCTTTTTCAAAACATCTTTCTTAAACATGTAAGTGGTAACGCTTGTACACTCAAGAAAAACACCTATAACTTACGACGAAAGATTTCAATCAATTAAACTTTTCAAAATGTATGTGATGCAATAGATTAGATACATTTTTTTTCATTAAGATGACACTCGTCTTTGTCTTCTTAATAACATCCCGTTGCTTCCACTAGCATAAGTGGGAACTACGATTGCTCTGACTTTCTCAACATCCTTTTGAGAATACGTAGGCACAAGGTCTCATCCTTGGCGAGCAAATTTCTTTCTCCCTCAAACCAAACAAACCATAGATCCCTTTAGATCCGAGCTACAAATGCTCTGATTCCCATTAAGGGATATGTATGCAGAAGATCCAAAGATCTTTGCGAGCACAATAATAACAAACACTAGGATCCCACATAATCTATCCTTCTTAAAATCCCAAAGGAGAAACTTTCCCAATCATAGAAATAGCAATTAAAACACACAAACATATCAAACATATTCATATATAAAGCTATAGATAACTATATATATTTAGGGTGCTCCATCTATTCCCTTTATATAACAAACCCCCTTACCCGGAATCTCCCCAATGCGTTGCGTCTAGTTTGCGCTAGTCGTTACGCATATCAAAATCAATTGAGGGTATTAGCAGCTTTCCCCTTTTTCATAATCATAAATTCTTGTGTTGAAAATAATAAAGCTTGATGCTCGCGGCATCTTTATAAACAAATCAAAAGAGTAAATCGTTTGAGCCGAGATTGAATTCAAATTCGATTCCTAGCGCGTCACTTTTACGAGCAGGAAAAATGGCGACTCTGTTTGGGGTCTGTGAAATTTGATTTTCAAAAAAAATGTGACTCTGCTCAAGAGCATCAAGCTTCTTTTTTTTTTTCAAAAAGAAAAAGAGGGGATAAGCTTTCATATGTGCATATGTTTGTTTTTTTCTTTTATTGTGTGTCTCGCGATTTCATCTGATGGAAAGAAATCCTAACCCAGATTTAAGAAACATTTTAAGATCTAGGTGGGGGTATAGTCCTATTATCTTGTGAGAAGTCTCAGTACTTACGGAGTTAATTTGAGATCCCTCTCTCAGTGGAGGTTATCTTGGGAGTATTTGTGTTTAGTAAGTATTTGCGAAGACATTTTGCTTTCAAGAGAACTTGCGGTGGTGGTATAGAACACATAACCCATCCGGCCATTTAGGATGTAGTGCGAGAAGTTATTCGGTAAGCCTAGAATAGTGTCATGCGAAACTACGATCGAGGCGAGTTTTCTTGAAAAATATTATTGGACTTGAGTATTCAACAAATCCGATAATATTTCAAAGAGAAGCGTTGAGCTGTATTATCGATAGAACCCGTTTCACAGATGAATAAGCCCTTAGAACTTACCCACGTTTGATTCTTATCGTTGGCCCATGCTCGTGACTTCGAACGCTTGACCGTGCGTATAACTACTAACCATGTTTGTAGCATTCAAGCATCCATTCAAAAACTTCATTTCTCTTCTCATTTCCAAAGAATTTAGAGATTTTTCTTTGTAAATATTTTAGGATAGAGTGATGGACGTCAGAGGAAGATTCACCAAGAGATACAGTTTTAGAATTCCTGATGTAGGGAAGTCGAAAGAGTTAGCATCCTTGGTAGAAGATCCCTCGGATTTCAGAAAACGCTATGGAACTCTTTTAACTATTCTGAACACTCACGTTGATGAAGGGCTTCTCAAAACTTTCGTTCAGTTTTACGATCCCGTCTATCGCTGTTTTACTTTCCCTGACTATCAGTTGATGCCTACTTTGGAAGAGTACGCATACATACTAGGTATCTCAGTATCAGACAAAGTGCCTTTCAATGGTTTGGAAGCCATTCCTAAGTCACCAGTCATTGCAACAATGACTCATTTAAAGAAATATGAGATAGACAAAAACCTAACTACCAAAGAAAAACTCTTAGGACTAACTTCAAAGTTCCTAATGGAGAAGGCTCTTAAATTCTCTGAAGCCGGTAGTATGGTAGCTTTTGAAGCTATTTTAGCTTTGCTCATCTATGGATTGGTGTTGTTTCCCAACATCCCAAGTTTCGTTGATATCCACGCCATAAGAATCTTTCTGATTGGAAATCCCGTTCCCACTCTGCTTGGTGATACGTATTTCTCCATTCACCATAAGAATCGTCAAGGAGATGGAACTATCGTGTGTTGTGTACCTTTGTTTTTCAAATGGATTGTCTCACACTTGCCTAAATCTCCTATCTTCCGCGAAAACAAAGACGATTGGCATTGGTCTCGAAGACTCATGTCTCTTACAAACGACGATATCCATTGGTATACCTTGGCAGACAATGAGATGGAAATCATTGAGAGCTGTAGAGAATTTGCCAACGTACCTCTCATTGATACGAAAGGAGGAATCAACTACAACCCATTCTTGGCGAGATGTCAACTCGGATACGCAAATTCTAGTAAACCTCTTGGTTTTACGGTGGAGAGTTACTTCTATCATGAAGGGGAGGACTCCCAAGGTTTGAAAGCCAGAATGATCAGAGCGTGGCATCACATCCGAAGGAAGGAGAAAGGCAAAGCAAGGAATTGTGTAGCCATGGAAATCTACACTTCTTGGGTAAAGAAAAGAGCGAAGGAATTTTGAATGCCTTATGCTTATGAAGAACCCATGTTCTCAACAGCTTCCAAATCAACAATTTTTCCCGTCGAGACTATGGGAGAATACCAAGAAGCTTTGGCCAAGATGAGGCTTGAGAAAGAAGCTTTGGAAAACAAGTTCCTTAAGACTGATCTCGAAAACGAGAAGCTTAAGAAGCAGGTCAAAGATCATGAAAAGACGCTTTACTTCCAGGATGAATGGCTCATGGAGAAAGACGAGAAGATTCGCCAGAAAGATAACGTGATCAAGAGATACATCAAAGAAAGGAAAAGGAAGCTTGAGGAAATGACAACCAGCGATCCTGCTCCCGACGAGTGGAAGAAAGTCATTAGCAAGCTAAAAGCCGAGAAAGCTGAACTGAAAGCTCACTATGGGAAGGAAATCCTGAAGTTGAAGTTACATCAAGCCTTTAGATCTTCATCCGACGAGGACGATTAATTAGTTTAGATTGTAATTTTTATCATTTATTTTATCATTTGTGTGAGCAATGCTCAAAAACAAAAATGTTGTAATCTTCTTTCAATAATTAATAAAGTAAGTGTTTTCCATCCAAATATTTTCCAGAAATTTCTCTTTTAGCGTAAATTCTTTGGAAATCTTTCTTTACATTTATAATCATGCATCATATTTTGCATTTTGAGTCTATTGTCTAGAGTTTGATCTTTTGGAATTTTTTCCCGAAAGGAAAAGATCGCCAAGCTGTCGCGTCTTAGAGTTTCTCGACCACGCCCACAGCCTACTCGAACATACAATACACGTTCAAGAAGAAGGAAAGTAATGGAAGGATTTGAGCAAGAAAATGTTGAGCTTCATAGCACAATGACAACACTGCAAGAAGAAGTGGAGAGACTCACTTCTTTGGTCAACTCGTTGGCAGCAGCGCAAAGTCAGCAAGCAACATCGAGCAGTCAAAATCAAGCGGCAATTTCAGAGGTCACTACTACTCCAGTTTCAACTGTTGCAGCCAGTAGTTCACCCTTCAGTATGCCAGAAGGTTATCCATGGGGCATGCCTTTCAATTTCAGCATCGGATTTCGTCAACCGACTTCTCATATACAAACAACCACGCTTGAAGTACCTACTTTGCAAGAACTCAACACTTACTCCGCAACGTGGAATAACTTTTCTGCAAGTAACTATAACGGTTTCTCAACCGATCATGACGAACTCAACTTCCGTAGTGCACACTACTGCAGACGAAGAAGTTCACCATATTCAAGGCGATAACACGAATCCTCGTGGTTCTATGGAAAATCTCCAAGAACAGCTCCTCAAAATGCAGCTTGAGAATAAAACGATCCGTGGAAAGGAACTGTTTGGGAAGAACGCCCATGATCTATGCTTAGTTCCTCGCGTGAGGATACCTGCGAAATTCAAAGTCCCTGACTTTGAAAAATATAAAGGAAATTCCTGTCCACAAAGTCATCTTACGATGTATGCCAGGAAAATGTCTACATACAACGACAATCACCAGTTGTTAATCCATTACTTCCAAGATAGTCTCACCGGAGCCGCGCTGAAATGGTACATGGGATTAGACAGCACGAATATCCAGACATTCAATGACTTAGGTGAAGCCTTCGTACAACAATATAAGTTCAACTTGGATATGGCCCCAGACTAGGATCAACTCCGCTCCATGTCTCAGAAGGAAAGAGAGACATTTAAAGAATACGCTCGACGATGGAGGGAAATTGCTGCTCAAGTCAACCCGCCATTAGAAGAGAAGGAGATGACCAAGGTTTTCTTAAACACTCTTGGTCCATTTTACTACGAACGAATGATCGCTAGCGCTCCCGGAGACTTCACCGAGATGGTAAGCATGGGAATGAGGCTAGAGGAAGGAGTTCGAACAAGACGCCTGACCCGAGAGGTAGGAACTTCTAGTGGAACAAAGAAGGTTGGAACCAGTTTTCCAAAGAAAAAGGAACATGACATAGGAATGGTATCCAGAAACAGCGAAAGAATGTCGATCAATAGCGGCGGTGGCGCCATAACGCCCGCTGTTAACACAAGTCCAAATACAGGAATTGCTCCGTAGTTCCAACAAACTCAACAGCCTCGACAACAGGCTCAACAGTTTAACAATCAAAACCGTGCGCCTCGGGTCTCGCAATTCGACCCAATTCAATAGCGTGCAATTATACCCGCATTAATAGAAAGGAATCTTATGAGACAAGGTCACCACCTCCGGTTCGAGAAAAATTGTCGTGGTGGTACAAAGCGGACGTATCTTGCCCTTTTCATCAAGGGCACGGGCCATGATATTGAGCATTGCATAGCGTTAAAAGGTCTGAGAGATTAGTAAGGTCTAATCTTCTTTCCTTCAAAATCTGAATCAAGCGTGCAAGCAAATCCACTTCCCAGTCATAGTGGACATACGGTGAATTTGATACTAAGGAATACAGATCGGTATCTCGTCACAGATGTGAATCTGATCAGAGGAAACTTGGTACATCTCCATGATACGTACAGTACAATGGGTGCCTTCACTAAACACGTTTACGCAGCTTGCAACATCTGCTTCAAGGATCTTCGAGGGTGTCCCACCATAAGAGCAAACATTCAACGATTGCTAGACATTGGTGACATACAGGTCTACAGAAACAGAAATGACTATGACGTGAATACAATAGGGCATTTTCCGCATGAGCTTTTAGTCTCAGATATCAACTCGGAAAATCCCGAAGTAAAGTTATTATCCCCTGTTTCAATGTACCCAAGCATGTGGAGATTAAATATAACGGTTCAAACGTTCCAGAGTCTCCTTTGGTGATTTGCCTACCTGGTCCTGTTTCATACAGTTCTAACAAAGCAATTCCCTATCAATATAATGCAACTGTGATAGAGGATGGAAAGGAGAAACCCATGCCAACTCTTCCCGCTAATGTCAACATAACTGAGATAGGACGAGTAACACGAAGTGGACGAGTACATACTCCGTTGCCACCAAGACCGCCTGGTGTTCCTATTATTAGACAAAATCCAGTTCACATATCTTCCGAGAATCCCACGATGATTCCCGCTGTTAATCCAAGCGCAAATGTGGGTGCGCCTGATAGAACCAACGTCAACACAGATTTTGATGAGATACTGAAGTTAATCAAGAAAAGCGAGTATAGAGTCGTGGATCAGCTGATGCAGACTCCTTCCAAGATTTCTATACTATCTCTACTTCTGAACTCCGAAGCTCACCGAGAAGCTTTAATGAAGGTGCTAGACCAAGCTTATGTAGATCATGACGTGACTACAGACCAGTTTGGAGGTATTGTGGGCAACATAACAGCTTGCAATAATCTAAGTTTCAGTGATGAGGAACTTCCAGAGGAAGGGAAAGATCACAATTTGGTTCTGCATATCTCGATGGTTTGTCAATTAGATTCACTGTCCAATGTATTAGTAGATACGGTTCATCTTTAAGCGTAATGCCAAAAGCGACTCTTGCTCATTTGGCTTACAAAGGAGAACCGATGAAGTTCAATGACATAGTGGTAAGAGCCTTTGATGGGTCAAGAAAGTCAGTTATTGGGGAAGTCGATCTCCCGATGACGATTGGGCCACATACCTTCCAAATCACTTTCCAGGTCATGGATGTGCCAGCTACTTACAGTTGTTCGCTAGGAAGACCATGGATCCAGCGATGGGTGACATCCACTCTCCATCGGCGAAATTCACGATAAATGGGAAGCTAGTAACCATCATCGGTGAACAAGCTTTACTAATAAGCCATTTATCCACTTTTCTTTCATCACGATAGCGGCGTTGAAGGACACATCTCCGGGACATCCGTTAGAAGATGAATCTACTAGCAAGCGGATCATCTATCTCTTCTTATAAAAAGCGTAGAGATAGTGAAAGATAAATCTTTGAAGGTTGGGGACAAGTAATCAAACACATCAACAACGAGACAAAAGCGGACTCGGGTTCGCACCGTATTCTCAAAAGACAAGCAAAGGGATGAAGCACTTCGATCAAAGTATTCCACGGTGGGGTTTCTTAAACCACATTCTTCAAGATTAACGTTATTACCATTGAAGGTGATGAAGACAATCTCTGGAGTGAAGGTGGAGCACTTATTTAAGCGACCACGAATATGTGTCTCGGGAAGAATCTTATGCACCGTACTATCCTCCAATGATCAATTCAAAGGCATATCCCTACAACAGAATGAAAATCCATCTAACTCTTCTGAAGTTTGGGATACCTTGGGAGAACCAAGTGGCAAGTTTGACTATATGGTGAAATACACTGCGCCGGAAAGCTCAAAAATCAGAATTGAAGATATCCATTTGGATGGGGTGATTCTTTTAGTATCCTAGTCGACGGAAGAGAGTGTACCCATCTTCCGATCTCATCAACAAGTCGGGGTCCCCAGCGAAGATCTACTGCGTGCACTGTGGAGTTTGTTAAACCAGATCTTGACTATCACTACATCAACGTAATTACCGAAGATCAGGGATACGATTCGGGATACAAATTGGAAAGTGTCGCCGACAATGAGTCTCTATACTCGGAAGATTGGAGGATACATCCCCAGAATTCAACGCAAATGCCGATAGAAAGTACATATGCTGTATCCCATGCTTCCCGATCTGTTCATCAAACAGAAGAAGATCGCTTTAGCACACAAAAGCAAGGTCCGTCGTCCGAGTCTTCAAAGCCCCACGACCAAAGTTTACTCAAGGTTAAACCAAATGGAAAACTACAGTACCTCGACTTCAAGGAGTTCGCCACTCTTGGAAACACATTGAAGTTCGGACTAATGTTCATAGTTCTAAGTAGTTTATCTTTGCTTTTATTTTGAACTCTCGCTTCGCCCAAAGCGAAGAGATGTTTTATAGGGTTTAACTTTTAAATAATTTCTCTTTGTCTTGCCCAAGACAAATGAGTTTTTATTTTAGGGTCCTGTTTCATATTGTGAATCATAAATAAACGCGTTGTTTTGATTCCACACTTTGTGTTTGTTTTTCATTTTTACCCTTTTCTTGGAAATGATAATCCTAAAAAACACATAAAAAAAAGAATCTTCAAAAAAAAAACAATAAAATTAATCTGCATACACTTTCACATTAACTTTTTCCAAAAAAATGAAAAAAAGAGTTAATTAATCAGACGTATATCAAATATGCAGATTAACAGATGGACAAATACATTGAAAGCAATAACTCTATGCTCTCTCCCAACTTTGAAATCCCCTGTGAAGTCGCCCAGGAAGAAGTTGAAGAAGAGATCCCATATGAGATTTCTCAACTACTTAAGCACGAGGAAAGAATCATTCAGCCTCACAAAGAGCCTCGGAAGCAATCAACTTAGGTTACGAGGAAGACAAAGAGTAAATATCGGACTTCACTCGTGACAACGTCAAGGGAAGATAGATCTTCTCAAAGTATGTTGATGTGTTCGCTTGGTCCTACGGGACATGCAGGTTTAGATACCGACATCGTGGAGCATCACACGCCATTAAAGCAGTGTCCACAGTTAAACAAAGGCGAGAAGAGTTCACCACGAAATGGCGATAAAATCAAAAGGAAGTTCAAAAGCAGCTCGGCGGGGTTTCCTCGTCATACGAGTATCCTCAATGGCTAGCCAACATAGTACTGTCTCCAAGAAAGGCGGTAAGGTCGAATGTGTGTTGACTACGGGACTTGAACAAAGCGAGTCAAAGATGATTTCCCACTAGCATATCGACATGCTAGTGGATAGCGCAAAATTCAACGTCTTTTCCTTCATGGGCGGTTTCTCGGTTATAATCGGTCGAATGGCTCGAAGACATGGAAAAGACATCCTTCATCACGCCATGGGGCACGTTTTGCTACAAAGTAATGCCGTTTGGATTAAAGAATGCAGACGCAACTTACCAAAGGGCAATGACTACTCTCTTTCACGACATGATGCACAAAGAGATCGAAGTTTATGTAGACGACATGATAGCAAAGTCGACCTGAAGAAGAGCATATAGAATATCTCTTGAAGTTGTTTGACTAAGAAAATTTCGACCGCTGAATCCTAACAAATGCACCTTTGGGGTAAGATCCGGAAAACTCATAGGTTTCATCGTCAGTCAAAGAGGTATTGAAGTTGACCCTGACAAAGTCAAGGCTATTCAAGAAATGCCTACGCCTCATACAAAAAATCAAGTAAGAGGATTTCTTGGACGATTGAATTACATCTCGGTTATCTCTCAAATGCGCTACTTATGGGCGATATTCAAGCTTCTCAAAAAATCAAGAGGTTGTGTGGACGGAAGATTGCCAAAAAGCGTTTGACAGTATTAAGGAATACCTGTCAGAACCACCAATATTGATTCCTCCAGTCGAAGGAAGACCATTAATCATGTACCTTACCGTGCTAGAAGATTCCATGGGCTGCGTGCTTGGACATCAAGATGAAACCGATAAGAAAGAGCATGCCATTTACTACTTGAGTAAAAAGTTCACAGACTGTGAAACTCGCTACTCCATGCTCGAGAAAACATGTTGCGCTTTGGTGTGGGCTTCAAAACGTCTCCGCCAGTACATGATCAATCACACGACTTGGTTATTTTCCACAATGGATCCAATCAAGTACTTCTTTGAAAAGCCTGCCTTAACAGGGAGAATTGCTCGATGGCAGATGCTATTATCTGAGTATGACATCGATGCAGTGCTCAAAGCGGTCAAAGGAAGCATTCTCGCGATCACTTGGCTTATCGGCCCAGCGAATACCAATCTCTCAAATTTGACTTCCCAAACGAGGATGTTATGTACTTAAAGATGAAAGATTGTGACGAACCGCTACCTGAAGAAGGTCCTGATCCAGAATCTAGATGGGGCTTAATCTTTGATGGAGCAGTTAATGTCTTTGGCAATGGAATTGGGGATCATCATCACTCCCGGGGTTCTCATATCCGTTTTCCATGATTGCTATTTGATTGCACCAACAACATAGCAGAATATGAGGCTTGCATCATGGGTATCGAAGAAGCCATCGACTTGAGGATCAAGATCCTTGACATATATGGAGATTCAGCCCTTGTGATCAATCAAATCAAAGACAAATATGAAACTCATCATCTTGGTTTGATTCCCTACAGATATTATGCAAGACATTTGTTGACTTTCTTCAACAAAGTAGAACTGCATCATATCCCTCGAGATCAGAATCGAATAGCAGATGCCTTGGCCACTCTATCTTCCATGTTCAAAGTCAATGATTGGAACGATATGCCTAAGATCCGCATCGGGCCTTGAAAGACCTACATATGTATTCTGTTGAAGCGGTCTTGACGATAAACCGTGGTTTCACAACATCAAGTGTTTCCTTCAAACACGAGAGTACCCACTTGGGGCATCGTACAAGGATAAGAAAACTCTAAGGAGGCTTTCTAGAAATTTCTTCCTGAATGAAGATGTTCTATACAAAAGAAACTTCGACATGGTCACCTTTCGGATCGTCGACAGACGAAAGCGGAACACGATAATCCATAAAGTACATGAAGGTTCCTTTGGAACTCATTCGAATGGGCATGCAATGTCGGAAAAATCTTGAGGCGAGGATACTATTGGATAACAATGGAATCGATTCTTTGTAAACACGTCGAGAGGTGTCCAAGTGCGGATCTCTGTTGATAAGATCCGTGCAACTCACTCAACGTTCTCTCTTCTCGTGGCCTTTCTCCATGTGGGCATCGACATGATTGGGATGATCGACCAAAAGCGTCCAGCGGACATCGCTTTATTTTAGTGGCTATTGATTACTTCACCAAATGGGTGAAGCAACATCTTACGCCATGTTACAAGACAAGTGGTTGTGAGGTTCATCAAGAACAACCTCATTTAGATATGGGTTCCAAGCAAGATCATTACATACAATGGATCAAACTTGAACAACAAAATGATGAATGAGCGTGTGAGGAATTCAAGATCGAGCATCATAACTCATCTCCTTACCGACCAAAGATGAGCAGCACCGTTGAAGCGCCAACAAGAACATCAAGAAGATTGTCGGAAGATGGTCATCACTTACAAAGGCGGCGCGAAATGCTACCATTTGCTCTGCATGGGTATCGTGCTTGATCGCACTTCAACAAAGCAACTCCTTTTCACTAGTATACGGCATGGGCGGTGCTCCCGTAGAAGTTGAGATTCCGTCAATGAGTACTCATGGAAACTAAGTTATCGAGGCGAATGGTGTCAAAGCGAATCGACCGGTGAACTTAATCGAAGAAAAGCGTCGACCACTACGTGTCATGGACAACTATATCAAGAAGAATGAAAGCTTTCGACAAAAAGTTACGGCGGTGCTATGATTCTCACGACCATGGGCGGGAATGAACTCCGCATCCAGTGAATCTTGATGCGATCGAAAATACTTTGTCTAAAAAACAAAAAAACATTCGGTAAGTCAAAAACGAAAAGTGCTTAGGCAAAAGAGCATCTCGGTGGATTGAAGACACGAAAAGGCGATCGAGCAAAAATAAGAGACAATAAGCGAAATTATCACGATAGATTGAAAACACGAAAAAGGCAATCTAGGCAAAAATAAGGATACAAAAATGACAAAATAGCGCAATCGGTCCATACTTGTCAATCGAGAATCTTTCATCAACGTATCTTCAATCAAATCTTCTGAAGCAACAAGCACAGTTGGAATTCAAAGTTGTTAGGGATAATAGCGGTTATTTGCTTTCAATGTAGCCTTTTCCCAATAAATTATCATTTCCAACTTTTGTAAATAGCTCATGAAATCACGCCTTTGGCTGATCACCATTCTATCAATAAAATTTGAGCCTTGTGCCCTTTTGTTTGAAATTCTTGCTTTATTCTATTTTGCAAAATAACGCTGCTTTTTATTGTGAAAATCACTTTTTGAAACTAAAAAGGTTTTAGATAAATTTTACTTCAAAATTTTGAAATAAAAGCGAGATGTTCCTTCGAACTGTGAACACAGAAAGGAACTTCAACAGATTTCTCCACGAGTGTTTCGATCTCCGAAGAATAGAACAGCTGCTAAAGAAGTCTTCTTCTCCTCGTGAGAGATCATCAAGGGATATTCTTATCAAAAAATTCCCAACAAAGTTGCCAATAAAATGTCTTTTCGGAAAGATTAAAGCATGCAACTCAGATCCTTCATCAGTAACGTCTACACCATTGCTGCAGATTTTACTGAGTATTTGTTTAAACTGTGACGTGGTCCTTTTTCCCAAATACCTCTTTATTGTCTTGTCAAGTATCGTCAGCATGCATATGACATTCATGATTCATACATCATAACATCATTAATGCATTCCTGCATTTCTCAATGTTTGTTTTCATATCACAGGTTTAGATTGAATTTACTCGTGTGGGTATGTCATATCTCCAGCAGATTATCCCTAAGCATAAAAATACATTTTTTCTCTATCCTTTTCCCCAGCTGAGATCATTCCTCCTTGGGAACAAAATCTTGATTGACCGTTTCTTTCCAGTTCATTCCTGGATCGAACCTCGTCTCTAACCAACAAAACAATAAGCAATAGCCTCGTCATCCGAGCCGCTTATTTCTTTTTCATCTTAAAACTTGTCATAGAAAGATTGTTCTTCTCAACAAATTCAAATCATGACAGTTCAAAAATTTCCACAGTTGTTTTTCTGTCTAAAAGAGAACCTGTGTCTTTCAATCAAAATGCCCGCATCTTCTCAAGAGAGAGATCCTCGGCAAGATTGTACCCGTAAAAATATAAACTCATTTGAGATCTGTTTCCATCATTGTCTGTTATTCACAAGGCTGAATACTCAGTAAATTTCTCAAGAATTACCTTGTTATAGTTATCACTTCGCTGATAATTGGTAATATCTTCAGAGCACATTACCATGAACTATCACAAGGCTGATAAATGGTAATATCATCTTCGCTTACCTTAAACATTGTCACAAGGCTGACAGAAGGTAATCTCTTTGTTTCCCAAAGCAAAATGGATATTCACATGTTTTGTGAATCTCTTTTTCCCCAGCGAGACATATTGCATGTTTCTGAAACAAACAGGATCCTCTTTTCTTAAACAGATCGAGTCATCCTCACAAAATTTTTCCCCATCATGTCATTTCTTTGATATCTCCTGGGTAAACTTTTTGCAATCATTTTGCATCACCCGCATCTTTTGGTATCTTAGGTCCAAAATTTGCGTATTCTGATATTTAAGTCTCTTCACACCTATCAAGACGAAGATATTCATCTTCATATCTCAGGGTAAAGAAACTTAAATAGGGGCATCTTTCATACCCTAATTTTTGACCTAATATACCACCTCACATTTTCATTATTTCATCTTTAACAGTCCAGAACAGAATTAATCGGGTGTGGATTTCACAGGTCAAAATTAGGGTTTCACCAAATTTTCATCTGATTCAAGAGGCAACCAATTAGGGTTTTAGTCTTACTAACTTCATTTGATCTATCTTGATCAAATCATCAACCTCGATCTTGGATATCACAATTTTCTCATGATCTATCAAGGATCGACCAATTAGGGTTTCATCGAGGATGAGCAATCTACGATTTTCGATCAATTAATGACTTTTTGATTGGAGATTGATCTTCATATCTTATATACAACATGTTGACCTAATTTACGGATTCAAAATATCACGAGTTCACGAATTCATCGATCGATTTACGGATCATCGATGAAATTTTATACGCCTTGAAAAGTCAAACTTTGACTTTTGGTCAAATTTTTTCAAAACAAAACTTTTTCAATCATCAAAATACTTCAAATGATCCATCATGATCATAAAAAATCAAGAAATTTGGAAAAGTCAACAAAAAGTCAAAATTTTCAACACTTAGAAAAATTTTCAAGTGTTAAAATTTTTTACTTTTTCCAAACTTCATGGCATTTTTTCACATAGTTCCACTTTGAATTGGAAAAAAATCAAAACATGAAAGTTGTAGCCCTTGAAACAAGCTTTCCAAAATGTCTAAGAACTCTTAAATCCATGTAGTCTAGCCATACTTTTGATTTTGAAACATAGAGTTCCAAAATCCATAACTTTCAAGTACAAACTTTCAAAATTATAGGTCATTTTGCATTTTCTTCTTCTAGAACACATGCCACCTTGCAAAGATAAGCTAGAGCTGATAAAAATCAGTTGGATGTAATTATGATAGATAAGATCAAGTTGAAAATTAACCATGGTTAAAAGGAAGCTTCCTTTTGCATTTAATGCAAAAATGACTTCCTTGCCCTCTAAGGCAAGTTGTAAATACCAAAGCCAAACTTTCTCACTTATCTTTCAGATTTTGTGACCTATAAATAGAGGTCTTGTTTGCAATTTCAAACCACACCAAAGCCATGCAAGAACATGCTTTCTCTCTTCTTTCTTAAAAATCAAGAAACATAGTGTTCTTTGAGAAAACTTGCATTTTTGAAAACTTGTGAAAAACCTTGAGTAATTTGGTGTCTAACATGTTTTAATATCAATATAAGACTTGTTTGAAACTTAAAATCAACACAAGCAAAGCTAGAAATCAGATTTACACTCCATGTTCACAAACTTGCCAAAACTGCCATAACTATCGAATTTGAACATTGGCTTGAACAAGGTGTGATTTCTTCACTCAAACATCATCAATATACTCCATATAGATGATGCAGATCATTAGCTTCCACCTGTAACAACTCTAACATCAAATTTCAGTTTCACTTTGAGCTATATGCAGGTCGACTTGGTCAGAACATTCCAAGCAATTTCAGAGCAAGCAGACCATTCATACATGATCCTTGAAGGTCGTTGGTGCTCTAAGAATCATAAAAACACAACTGGAAACACTTTAAAGCAGAATTCGATCTCAGCTTGAACAGGTAAGAACACGAACTTCAAACTCTATGATTCTTTGATTCCAGTCCAAAAAACTCTTGGCCATTTTGTTTCTGCACTATCAACGATCAATAACCCTCAATCAATTGACAAAATCATTCACCATACACGATTTCAATTAGATTTTTCAGTTTTAGGGTTCTTCATGTTCTTCAGAAATTCAATCATGTTAGGCTTAAAATAAATGAAATTAAAGGACACCATCATGTTCCTGGGCTCAAAACGATCAAGTTTCATGTTTACATCTTTTGATTTCATCAAGAAACGAGGATTTGAGGATTGATTGAAGGATTGAAGATGAAGAACAAGCTGCGCGCGTTTTTTAAATTCAAATTTCCAGTTTTAAAATATATTTAGTTGGTTTAACTTCAATACACTGATGTATTTCCGCCCCAGCGGTTGCCAGCTCACTCTTAAGACTCTCATGCCATGCCTTGCCTAACCGGTCCCGGGTTCGAGTAGCCTTGGGACCATTTTGCCAAACTTTTTAATTTTTTCACTTCATATTTTTTACAAACTTTGACTTTTTCAAAACCCAATCAAAACTCCTCATTTTGAGGTGATTTTTTGTACACTTGTCAATCAATGTGCCTATTTTGAGATAGTGTCAAAAATTTTCAGAAAAACTTTCATCCGATTATATTTTTATCGAGCCGAAAACGGTACTCTTGGGTACTTTTCAAAGCACCTTTAAAGGTGATTTTTTCAAACTTTCGAAGCCCGATTCTTTTCAAAACGTTTCACAAGTAAAATTCATCTTTCAAAAACACTTTCAAAAACATTCTTCAAAACTTTTCATCAAACTTACATCTTTTACCATGATCGATCCTATTGAACGATAAAACCGAATTCGTTTTCTCTCGAATTTCTTAACCAAAATGGGCCTCCCTCACGGTGTAAGTCCCAAAATTCTTTATGTACATACATATTTCTTTGTACATATCAAGTTCTTTTCATATACATACAAATTTTTTACCTGTACATAATACAGATACTTTTGTAAATATTCAAGTACAGACAAACTTCGTCCGTTTGTTTTCGTTTCGCTTGTATATACACTGAATACCATTGGTATAAAAGGAGCATTATTCCCGGTGAAACTGCTTTTAAACCAATGGGCCTCCCTTATGGTGTAAATCCCCACCCTCTTATGTACATCCACAACTCCTTGTACATAAATACTCGTTCGTGTACATATTTACTTCCTTGTACACAATTCAAACTTGTAAATAATCAAGTTACGCTCGTTTTAAACGTCCGTTTCACATGCACTTGTTTATAATTCCTTCATAAACTCTTGTAAATAAACATCATGCATCTGTTTATATTTCCTTCATAAACTCCTGTGAATACATATCACACACACACTCGTTTATATAACTGTTTGATTATAACATAACAACTTGTCTAACCAATAGGCTCCCCACAGTTATAGCCTCCTCTTGGGCTTTGTACAAGGTAACTCATTTCAACTGAGTTCAACCTCCTCTTAGGCTTCATATAAGAAAACTCATTCATCTGAGTTTAGCCTCCGCTTAGGCTTCATATAAGACAACACTCCCCTGTTGAGTCAGCCTCCTCTTGGGCTTCGTTCAAAAGAACTCCTCATTGAGTTTAGCCTTCTCTTGGGCATCATACAAAGAAAGAGACAGGAAATCTCTTAACATTCTCCTATTGGGCTTCAATACAAAGAATCACCAGCTAGGATAGAACCGAGTATAATTTCCGGTGAAATTGCTCTTAATTCCAAAGGATGGTTTCGGTGAAATCCCTTTTAAAGACAAAGCCATATACTATAGCTTCCTCTTGAGCTTCATACAAGGACCCTCGATGACCCTCGATGACCCTCGGAATGCCTCCTCTTGGGCTTACAATACAAGGACCCATGGGCTTCTTAAAAGCATCCTCTAATCCAATCAATTTCTCCTCGAGATTTAGGCGTTTATCATCTCATGGAAGAAATATCTCATCTATCACATCACATACAATCAAAACTTTTCAAACTCTTTTCAAACAAAAACATCTCTTAATTGTAAGTGGTAGCAGCTTGTACACTCAAGCAAAACACCCAATGCTTACGATTAAAAGATTCAATCATCTTTCAAAACATCTTTCTTAAACATGTAAGTGGTAGCGGCTTGTACACTCAAGCAAAACACCTATAACTTACGACGAAAGATTTCAATCAATCAAACTTTTCAAAATGTATGTGATGCAATAGATTAGATACTTTTTTTTTCATTAAGATGACACTCGTCCTTGTCTTCTTAATAACATCTCGTTGCTTCCACTAGCATAAGTGGGAACTACGATTGCTCTGACTTTCTCAACATCCTTTTGAGAATACGTAGGCACAAGGTCTCATCCTTGGCGAGCAAATTTCGTTCTCCCTCAAACCAAACAAACCATAGATCCCTTTAGATCGACTACAAATGCTCGATTCCCATTAAGGGATATGTATGAGAAGATCCAAAGATCTTTGCGAGCACAATAATAACAAACACTAGGATCCCACATAATCTATCCTTCTTAAAATCCCAAAGGAGAAACTTTCCCAATCATAGAAATAGCAATTAAAACACACAAACATATCAAACATATTCATATATAAAGCCATAGATAACTATATATATTTAGGGTGCTCCATCTATTCCCTTTATATAACAAACCCCCCTTACCCGGAATCTCCCCAATGAGTTGCGTCTAGTTTGCGCTAGTCGTTACGCATATCAAAATCAATTGAGGGTATTAGCAGCTTTCCCCTTTTTCATAATCATAAATTCTTGTGTTGAAAATAATAAAGCTTGATGCTCGCGGCATCTTTATAAACAAATCAAAAGAGTAAATCGTTTCGAGCGGAGGATTGATTGATTTGATTCTACTAGCGTCACTTTTGCGAACAAAAGTCGAAAGCTTATAGCATTAGGATAAAATTAGGAATTTTGTACTTGTAAAACAAATTAGATTACTTGTAATACCGAAACAAAGTTCGAACTTAAACTAAATCCAATTCTTCTTGCAAAGTTTGTACTCTTTGTAAAACTTAAATATTTTTGTAATATCAACTTGATATAAAAATATTCAAATTCGAAATACAAATTCCCGATTTCTTCTTGTTGTGAACGAAATTCTTCGTAACGTTTCCCTGCTATAAATCGGTATCCAAGAACATATCCTTCATTGGGCTTAAATTCCACAAAACACGGTATTCCCCTTTTTTTAAAAATTAAAATTCAAGAAAATAAATAATTATTATATTTTTTGAATTAAAATTCCAAAAAAGAACGAATAAATTCTTTCGGGCAAATAATTCCCAAACAGGTCTTTCTGAACTAAATAGCCCAAAGCTTTTTTTGAACGACAGTTTAATGAATGAATCTTTCCTTAGAAACCAATGAATGGACGGATAAAACAAAGGGGGAATTTTGGGGTGCAACACCTAGCATATTATTTATCATACACTTGTTTATATTGTTGGACATCTCACCCCTTCTGCTGATATTTCCCCTACCATGGGAAATGGGCAGGTACTCAAGGATAGCCATGGAAGTTCGAAGTAGCATTATGAAGTCGTTAGTTGTTGTTAGTTCGAAATGGTGCCATTGCTCTGATACGTAACACTCGGGGGAATGAACGTTGTTTAATTTGTTGTAGTTACCTAAATTGTTGAAATTTATGAACAATGTGAATATTTGATCATGTTGATTATTGAAGTTGGTTTCGTTGAATAATTATGCTAAGTGAAGTTACATAATATTAATAATATTGTGAAATGTTTTGAGGTTGAATAAAAGATGTATTGTTGTTACTATTGAAGAATTATGATTCTGTGGTTAGTTGATTAGTTTATTTAATTGGAAAGTATTGTTATAAGTTCATCCTTGATCTAAGTGTTATGTATCTGTATAGTTGTGACTAAATGCATGTTGTTTTGCGAAGAAATTGTGACATCCCTTGTATGATTATCTTTTCCGCACTCTGATTTAAATAATAATCGCTGGGCAGATTTGGGGTGTTAGAAAAGATATTCACTAGAAGTTTTGAAAAAGATTAGGTTTATAAATCGGAAAGAAAACATTTTTGAAAAGTATTTAAAAACACTTAACGTCTATTTTTTAACCTAATAAAAATATATCAAAAAGAAAATATTTTTGGTTTTTTTGACATAATCATAAAATAGACATATTAAATGATAAGTGTGCAAAAAATCATCTCAAAATGAGAAGTTTTTATTGGTTTTTGAAAATGTTGAAGTTTGTTAAAAAAACTTAAGAAAACGAGTGATAAAAGTTTGATTTTGGTCCTAAGGAGGTTTGAACTCAAGACGATTAACCATTGGGCCACATGTGTGGCTTGTTATCTATGCGCTTCCATTTGATTATATTTAAAAACAAGCTTTGAAAATGTTTGAAAATAGTGAAAAATGAGAGTTTTGGAAAGTTAAAAAATAAAAAAGTCCCAGGGGGATTCGAACACTAGGCCTTATGGCATGGCAAGGACATGAAAAACGCGCTGACTACCACTGGGGTGGCTATACATCCGTTTATTTATTTCACTTCAATTATTAATATTATAAATGAATTATTTGAATTTGAAAAACAAACTGAAAAATGCTCGCATGAACATCATCTTCTCCAACCTTCATCAATCCATAGATTCTTCATTTCTCAATGAAATTAAAAGTTGTAAACATTAAACTTGCTCGTTTTGAACCCAGGAATATGATGGTGATGTTTAATTTCATTTATTTTGAACTTAAGATGATTAATTTCACACGAACTTAGATGAACCCTAATTCTAACAAATCAATATGAAATCTTGTATGGATTATGATTTGTGAAATTGATTGGGGGTTTATGACCAGTGTAGGTGCAGAAACAAGATGGCCAAGCAATTTTTAAACTGGAAGGCAGAAATTAAAGAGTTAAAAGTTCAAGTGACATACCTCTTGGGCAATCAAATCCTTGCTTAGAGTGTTTCCGTTGCGTTTGATGATTGTTATAGCTTGATGATGATTATGGAAGGCGTGGATGTGCTTACCTTGGATTGAAATGGTCTTGATCGTTCCACCCAGTCAATTGCAGCCACTTGGGTGAGTTTTGAATTTGGTGATGGGCTGTTATAGATGTGTTCCAGGTGTTTAGAGTACTTCTATAAGGTATATGGATGATGTTTGAAGTGAAAGATTCAAGCTTGCACAAGTGGAATGGAAGTTTGGATGTTAAGGCTCAATTTGCAAGTTTATGGAGTTTGGATATGATTTTTGAGTTTGGCTAGTTTTGGGCTAGCTTGAGGATTCAGTGTTTGATATTTAGAAAGTGTTTGAAGCCTAAGATTGCTCGAAAATGAGGCTTGGAGTTTTGCAATTTCTCCAACTTAGAAACTTGAAACTTGAAAATTATATAATGGAATATATAATAATAAGTGAAAAACCAATTATTACAAGCATAACATACGTTCAAACAACATATCACACTCATACAATACAACAACATTAAACTGATGCAATACAATGAGACTCAACGACATCGACTTAATGCATGTGGTACCAAGATGTGAACTCTCAGGTTCACTGCTCTGATTCCCACCTAGGATTGAACCTCTCCAAACGTATCTCCGCCCAAAATTGTTATAATGTAACGCTTCACTA
Organism: Vicia sativa; assembly: GCA_021764765.1. Lineage (NCBI taxonomy): Eukaryota > Viridiplantae > Streptophyta > Magnoliopsida > Fabales > Fabaceae > Vicia > Vicia sativa. The sequence continues at coordinate 143,880,470 of CM038794.1, forward strand.
ATCCATCAGCATAAAAATTAGCTACTCGAACATAATTCGCACAATGAGATTGATGCTCACCAAATACGGACCTCCATCCTACACCATGAATGCAAGCAACATAGATACAACACAACAACACGCAGAAAGACCTTCACCATAGTCAATGTACCTCACCACTACTAGCCTTCATGCAACAAACACCTATCAAAACACGCAACAACAATCCAACGATATAGCAAAAAATTTCAATGCATTTGCAAATGTTCCACAAAACAACATAGTTCGACACACACCAAACACGCGTCCATGCGATAAATAGTTGGAATTCTGGTACAAAAAAATATTTTTAAGTTAAAGTATGCTCAATTAACTTTCCAATGATTCAAACAACGTGTCAATCGAACATTCAAAATTCAAGATATGAATTTTTAAAATTTTCAACACAATAGTTTTTCTCCCAGGGTAACCGGTTACTTCAGATGAGGTAATCGGTTACTTCAACATTTTCACGCCTCTATTGAAAAGCGGCACCGGTGGCGGTTACTTCACTATCTTGATTGCCCTCCCTATTTTTGTTCAGGTGATTAGTTACTTTAGATGAAGTAACCAATTACTTCAACTGTATAATCACTTTTCTACTATAATTTGACACGAAAATCACTTTTCCTTTACACTCGAACATCCCCATATCAACACATTGCACAAAAGCAGTTCAAGTTCAATTCCTAATCACATTCCTCATTAGCAACATTCTAATTCACCAAAAAGAACAATTACACATATGAATTTACACAATTAAGCCACATTCGCATACATTGACATAAACACACAATTCACAATTATCAATTTCACCCAAAATCATCACCAAAACAGAATTTTATCAATGAGGGTTTATCACATGAAGTGAAATTAGGTTATAACAAGTAATTGATCCCTACTCATCAATCATTATACAACCCATTAGATAGTTAGAACTTTATCCTTACCTTAGATTTCCTAGCTTGAGTTTTCTTCTCTTCTACAATGACAATCTTTCCCAAACCCGGCTTTTGTCTTCTCTCTTTCTTTCTCTTTTCACGAATAAAATAGAATGAACCTCTCAAACCCTCTAATTCCTTATTATTATTATTATTATTATTATTATTATTATTATGGTTAAAGGCACAATTTCCCCTGCCATATAGGCGAATTTTGGTTTATCCCCCTTTAATTTTTCTTTGGAACATCCCCCTGAAATTTTAAAATACTAAGTCTTTTGCTCCCTAAGTGTAAAAATTACCCCCTGTAAACTTTTTTTTATCCCCCTGATTTTTACACGCTTAGGTGGGTAGCCAAAAATTACAGGATATTCAAAATAAAAAATTAAAGGGAAACTCAAACTTCTATATGATGCTTTGCATTAACCCTTATTATTATTATTATTATTATTATTATTATTATTATTATTATTATTATTATTATTATTATTATCCCCTAATAATAAAATAAACCACTAAATAATTAAAATAATTATTTAACTATTACTAATATTATGTATTTCCTTTAATTTTAATTAAATAATGCTAGTAACTAATTACTTCCACCACCCTCAAGTTATACACAATTACTCACACACCCTAAACACCTCAAATTCTCTTATTCTAAGGGTTATCTTCTCACATCAAAGGGGCCTCATACACATAAAATCACCAAATAACACACATCATCACATGATTTAATTAAAATAATTGATAATTAAGTCGGGGCGTTACAATTTCTCTTGGTTTGACTTCTTCTTTGAATAGTCAAGTTCATCAAACTTTTACATTTGTGGTTTGTATCTTTAATCGCTTAAGTGTTCTTTGACTTATCATTTGTTATATTCTTATCATGATAAAATCTTCCTAGTATTTTAATTTGTAGTTGTCATCATCAAAAGAAAACCTATTATATAAGT